>CM054168.1:4703028-4743028 GCA_028751875.1 Rapana venosa | reverse complement strand
TATCATCACCACCACCACCATCATCATCAATGTCATTATCATCATCATCAATGTCATCATCATCATATTCATTATCATTACTGTCACCACCACCACCATTATCATTCATCATCATCATCACTGTCATCACCATCATTATCATCATTATCGCTGTCGCCATCATCATCACTACTGTCATAACCACCATCACCTCATGTCATCATCACCACCACCATCATTATCATCACTGCCATCATCACCACCATCATCATTATCATCACTGTCATCACCGCCGCCGCCATCATCATCACTGTCATCACCACCGCCATCATAATCTCTGTCATCATCATCACCACCATCATCATCATCACCACCACTGTCATCATCACTGTCATCATCATATAATCACTGCCATCATCACCACCATCATCATCACCACTGTCAACAACACTGTCATCATCATATAATCACTGCCATCATCACCACCACCATCATCACTGTCCCCACCACCACCACCATCACTATTATCATCATCACCACCATCACCACCGTCACCATCATCAACACCACCACACGTTGACCCCCACCCTGTCACACAGTATATATAGGTCTCGCTGCTATGTCTGCAGGAGCCATGTCGCTGTGTAACGTCCTGTGGGCGGAGAACAAGGCCCTTCCTTTCCAATTCATCGTCGTCGGCGCCGGGATCAGCACTTTCATCTCCCCATTCATCGCCCAGCCTTTCATCACCGACCTCTCCCTACCCCCAGGACCCTCCCCTTCCTCCTCCTCCTCCTCTTCCTCCTCCTCCTCCTGCCCACGTCATCATCACTACTCTCATCCTCACTATGGCGTCAACAACACTACCACCACAACAACGTCAGCGAGGCTTCAGAAATGGCGTCGATCAACGCTGACATCAAATGGCCTTTCGTCATCGTGGGCTGCGTCACTCTACCAGCCGCGGCAGCGTTTTTCTACTTCTACTGCACCCAGCCTAAATGGCGAGAACCCCTGCTGGAAGAAGAGATCTCCCTGGGCGAGAGCAGCCCCGGGGAAGATGGAGCAGACAAGCCTCTTCTCTCCAAGCCCCTGTCCACCTTTACCAAGCGAGCCGGGCCAGCCACGGCCTTCAGAGCCGGGGTTCCTGTAACTTCCCGTTTCGGGCTCTTGCTGGCGTTCGCCGACTTGCTCACCTGGGTCGGCATGGGCCTCCGCTGTGCATGACGGCGGGAAGCCGCTCTTAAAACACCGTGTGTGGGGCGCGGGATGATGGGCGAGCGGAGCGCCGGGATTCTGCGTGCGTCCCCAGGGCCTTGGGCAGCTGTGTAGGGTCGGTGGGGCGGGGTGGTGGTCGGGGGACGGGGTTTTGGCGTTGTCCTACAGTCCAGCGTTGGTGCTGTGGTTCGGCCGGCCGGGTTTGGCGCTCTTCCTCCCCCCGTATGCCGGGTTTATGTGGGGGGGGATTTTCCCCATCACGCCCTTTTTTTAAAACCTGTGTCTGTGCGCCGCGGCGTCGGGGAGAGCGTTCCCGTTCCTGGCGGGGCCATTTGAGGGCCCCGGTTAGGGGGACCTGGAAATGTGCTCTTTTGCCTGGTGGTGATGGTGGCCTGCGTTTTTTCCTGCGGGCTGTTCGTGGCCCAAGCGCGGGGTGAATTTTTTTGACCACGTGAGCGGTTGAGGTGGGTAATTATATATTATTATATAGATTTGAGTTGTTTTTGTGTTTTAAAAAAAAAGAAAAAAGTGTTCATCTTTAAGAAAAAAAAATTGAGTGTTAAAGTGCTTCTAATCAAAATTTTTCCCCCAAGCTAAGGTTAAGCAAAATGAGCGTGGTTACCAGTTGGATAGGTGATGTTTTTATGGCTTGGTTTTTTACAGTTCCTTGTTCACCAGCTTCAATGGGTACCTTGCCCCCTTTAGGGTAGGGAAAGGTTTTAAACAGCGAGGGTTTAGGGATGGGCGCCCTGCCCTCCCTATGCTGGCTCCCGAGAGTGAGGTCTGGATGCCCCGCTTCTCGCCATAATTTTTGGGTTATGGGGAATTTTACCGTCCTTCTCAAGTGATTTTTTGGATTTCCCAAAAACCGTTATTTTAAAACTTTTAAGTCTTATCCCCAGTTTTAGGGGTGGGTAGTTAGTGGAAAAAGATGCGCTCATGATCTGAAGGCCCCGGGGTTTTAGCCATTTTGAGGTACCCGTTCGGGACTTTTTTTTTTTTTCTCTGGGGTTAAAAACCCCCCTACCACGATTCCCCCCCCGAAATTCCTTTGGGGTAGGCCTTGGTGCGGTGGGAACAGATGGCAAAAAATTTTTAAAACCACATACACACGGGGACTGGTGTTTTTAAAAAAAAAAAAACACATGAGTGCTTATTCCTTATCCTCGATATAAAAAAAAAAAAATTTTTAATTAAGAAGAAGTCATCTGGCGCTTTTTATTTGTTTTCTTTACAGATTCACGCAAAAAATTTTCCCTAGATTTTTTTTTATTTTATTTTTTTATTTTTACTACTACTATCTACTCTACTACTACTACTACTTTCTATTACTGTACTATTTACTACTACACTATACTATACTTTTTATACTACTACTTCATAAAAAGAGGGTGCGTTGTGCGAAGCACGCAGAAAATCTTGCGCAACGTTAAACCTGTCCCACCCTTTTTGGAAAAAGTAGGCCCTTGCGTGCTGGGGAAAGGGAAAGGACGACTGTGTACAAACCGTGGCAAAGACACGGTGTATGTCTCCACATCAGCCCCCCGAAATGGAATGCGGCTAGTCCTTTTGGTGGGGGGGAGAAAAAAACCCGGTCGCTACGCAAAATAATAAAATAAAAATAAAAATAATAAGTATGGAATTTATATACGCTGAATCTTGTAAAGCAACAAATCAAAACGTAGATTTTTTTTCCCCCCGGGATAATGGAATAAGCATCGGGTGTTTTTTTTTTTTTACATCAGTCCGGTGTATGGGGGTTTTGTAAATTTGGTCTTTTCCCCCACCGGACCAAGGGCCTCCCTTTTTCAAAAAAAGCGGAAAGGTTTTAAAAAACGTGGTGCCCCAAATGTTCTGCGTGCGTTCGCACACGGGGCCTGGGTTTTAGTTCACCGAAGGACTATCACTTTGGTGAATCTCGAGCTCTCTCTCTCTCTTGTCTCTCTTCTCTCTCTCCAAGGGAAAAGCACCTCTTTCAAAACATCGTTGAAGAGTTGAGTTAGGAAGGAAAAAACAATTGAGTTGGCTTTTTTTTTAGATTTCGCCTTTTTTTTGTTGGCCCAGCACTTTTTTTTGTTTTTAAATGTGGTACCGGCAATAACTCATTTTTTTGATAGGATCATAAACAATGGTTCGAAATCTCATCTTCTTCCTTAAAAAATTTACCCTCTTTTACCTATCATCCGAGCTTTTTTAAAAAGTGTAAGAAGTGATCATCCCTTTCTTAAATGATATGTTATTTAAACAGGCCTTTCGATTCCCCAGCCCTAATTATAGACCAAATGTTTTGGCGTGTTAAGAGAATTTTTCATTTTTCCCAAATATATTCGTTCAATTCTGTTTTTAGTTTTCCTTAATTTGACATATTTTTTCGCGCGTGGGTTTTATAACCCCCTTTTCTCAAAACTTATCATGATTTGTTGACATCGCTGAAATCTTTTTGAAACCCTTTTTATTTTTGTTTTTTTGTTTGCATTCGTTAAAACCAGTCATTAAATTTTCCCTTTTTCCCCTCCACCAATTTTGGGGGACCAGCTGCAGTCCCCCACATAAGGCATTTACAAAATATTTAACTTTTTTTATATCGTCGGCTGGTTAAAAGCTTTCGGGTATATTTTTCGAGAAATTAAACCCCGTGTTCGTCATTTTGTATGTCTCAGCATTCTGTCAGACCATATGATTTTCTCTTCACCTCTTTGTTGTACCCTGTGTTTCAGTACAATCGTAGGATTTTCCATGTTGTTTCAACTGGAAGATCCACAAATCAACACAGTCTCCAATGACAAATCGAAACTTGATAAATATGCAGGGAACAAAAAAATAATCGATAACACTGCAACCTTTTAGGAGATACAAAAGTAAAGTTACCCTCTTTATCCCTCACAGCCGCCAAAAAATAACCACATAAAAAACATAAAAATAATTAATAAGATTTACCAAACTTTAAAATTATCCCATCCTTCGAGAAAAACGTCACAAACTTCGTCACCCTTTACTTCAAATTCTAGATCTTAATAAAAATTTTTTCTTTTCCCCTTTGGTCGTTGTTCATGCCCTGTCCTCGCTTTTAAAAGTCTCCCATAATCATAAGTACTGGTGCCCTTTTTCAAAAAAGTTTTGTCAAGTGTTTCCCTTAATAAATTCCATTTTTAAATCTTTTCATCATAAACGGGTTTCCCTTTCCCGGGAAAGCAACTGCAACTAGCAAAGAAAACATCTTTATCAAAGGTTAAAAAAAAACTTTTTTTTTTCTTAAGAATTGTATTATTACAATCTGCATAATTTTCTTCAAATATTTATCAAAAACCCCTACGCACTAGAAAAAACACTCCTCCGAATTCCTCCCTGGGGGGAGGAGTTTTTCGCGGGAGCCCCAAAACCTTGATTATAATCCAAAAATATATGGTAATCAAATGGGGAAATAAAGAAAAGTTTTGTGAGAATAAAAAATCAAATCATTTACTAGGTATAAAGGAAACTCTTTAGTTTTATTGTGAAAAATTTTCAACTTTTAAAATTTTAAAAAATTTTTTTTTAAACGCTTGGATGGCAAGCCTGCCCTATGTTTTTGAAACTGCTGTGAGCAGTTCCTGTCGCTGCTGTCACCAGTCTGCCGTTTGCTGCGGCAGAGGAGGTACAGGTACTTGCTGGCGAGGGGCAGAAGGGACCTCCTTCCCGTTTCCCGGTTGGAGGGGGGCTGTACGTGTTGCCCTGTTCTGGTTTTGGTGAGAGACTGAGGTAAAACGCGCGTGGCTGTCACTGCATCTCCCCCCCACTCCTGGCTTTGCTACCTGTGCTCCCTCCGTGTTCCCCGCACAGCGGGGGGTGAAGAGGGGGTAAAGAAGAGGCAGGGGTGCCCATGACGTCAGTGCCTCTGGCAGCGGGGGGAAAGTTTCCTCTGAGGCCTCTTCCCTCTGCTGACGTGGGAGGAGATTCCCACGAGGATGGGTCTTGAGGAAGAGCCAGGGCGGGGGCGTGCTTTGGGCCCTCCCCTCTTTACAACCTGAGCGAAGGCGGGGGGGTCTGCATGCCCCGGCCTGACCACCAGCTTTCCCCCGTGGAAAAAAAAAAATCTCTTCCCCTTCCCCGCGGCTTGCCCCAAAATGTGCCTGCGCCCTCGTCAAGTCGTTTGCCCGTCGTATCCCTTTGTTCTGTTTTTTTAGTTTTTGTCCCTTTTCTTTTTGGGGTTAATTTTGTCCCCCCCCTCCCAAATTTTGGGACTATCGTTTGGGCGTCCCTTTTGGTGTCCTGTTATGTGTGTGCAAAGCGTCTGGGGTCCAAGTTTTTGCCCTTTACACTATTCGGCATCGATATTGCTTGTGCCAGGCGATTGTTCATGTTACTTGGGTTGGGGGTCCGTAGAAACGTAAATTATCTTTCTGGGAAAAACCCCTTTGTCTGTCGTGTCTGTCTTCAGTTGGTTGATTTCTTTTCTCAAATTTTGGGTTGTGTAAGGGAGTTGTTGTACCCCTTTTTCTGTCCTCAATCCTTTCTTCAAAAAAGTTGGTGAATGTGATGTCCTGTCTCTCACCGTCTCTGTAGCTGTCTGTGCTCTGTCTCCCGTTGCACCTCCTGTTGATTTCTTCACATTGTTTTTAATTGTCCCAGTTCGTTCTTAATGTCACCTAGGGCTTCCTTATTAGGTCGTATGATCGTAAAATGTTTCTGTATATTTTTTATTATCTGTTCATCATGTCACTCATCCCCGTCATGGTATTTGTTTACTGTTCTGTTTGTTTTTTGTCTGTCGTCCGTTGGTTGGGCCGGGTTGGTTTCAATGTCTCCGCTAAGCAAAGCCGCGGAGGGAAAAGGGCGGCGTGTGCATGCCGAAAGCCAGGGGGAAGCACTGGCGTGTGCATTGCTGGATGACAGGTTAGCCCCCTGTCAGCCCCCCTCTGCATGCCAAAAAGGGGGAATCCTTTTGATCTCCATGACCCCCGACAAAATTGTGTAGTTTTCCAAAACAACTGTTACAAAACAATCACATCACACAAAAGACAAAAACCCAAAAATAAACACTGATGATAGGGTTTTTTCAGTTTCTGATCATCATCATCACGCCCTGAGTTTTAAAATGCTGAAACAATTGTCGGCCCCTGAAAAAAAAAAAAGGCTGACTTACAACAGAATGTCCAAAAGCAGCCCTCCCAAGCTCCGGTCCACCATTTTTACAATTTTAGGAACTGCCACCCGGGGAAACCCTAGACACTGTAAATGAAACAAAAAAACCATGCCGGTTTTTTTGTATTTTTCGTATTTATTTAAAAGATAACAATAGGGAAAGACCCGGATAGTTTGTACAACGTTTTAGTAAATCACTGAAAAAACGTCACAATGCTCTTTAAAGACGTAAAACAAAATGTGTCTAACTATGTTAGATTCATAAATTTCAATAAATTGTAAAAAAGCCTTGAACAGGAAACCCTAACACAACCCGCCTTCAAAAAGATAACAGGAGTGCAAAAAAACTGGGAAGAATACCACATTAATGAAAAATAGCGAAAAAACCAAAGTTGACAGATAAAAAAATTTTCGAGGTAAAGGCTCTGGTAGCCAAGACCCCCAGAGAAAAGTTAGTTTGGGGCAGCCATCGAAAAATTAAATGTAGGAAACTTCTATTTACCCCAAAAGAAAAAAACCCCGAAATCGAAAGTTGGAGTCCAAAAACTTTTCTTGTAACAAAAAATGAGCTGTAAGAAAATTTGAAAATAATAAAAAACCCGTTTTTTTACAGGTCGTAAAGCTGTTGATCATTTAAAGGCCCCCTCACTCCTACCGAGGCTTTTTTTGTAAACGAATTTTGCCGTTGAATTAACAAAAAAAAGGAAAAAAATGGTTTAGTTTATTCAGGAGCAATGGAGGTAAATTTTTTCTATTTTGCCGATGTTTTTGATTTCTTGTCTGGGCCGGTATAGGTTTACAAAAAACCAGCTAGATTATTAAAGGAAGAGGAGATCGCCAAGTTTTAGTCAAAATTTTGGAAAAAAAAAAGAAATCAGATTTTAGTGGGTGGAATTTTTTTAGTCGTGAAAAAATGGTTTTTGGAAAGCTGAAGTGAAAAATCGTGAATTTTATGTACCTGGGATGACATTTTAACGAAAGCTAAGTTTAAAGGTGCATGGCGTGAATTTTGCAAAAAAGGGAAAAAAAAAAGGTGAAAATCGAAATCTTAAAACGTTACGGCTGAATTCAGTGATTTTTCTTTATTTTGGAATGTTTATGTTCAAATGAAATTTACTTACTTTTGCATCTAAAATTGGGGGGACTTACTGTTAATCCAAAATAAAAAAAATCTAATATGCTATCAAAGTTTCTTAAATGTCCAACCCATTCGTAAATACTGTATATATGGAAAAAAACGGGAAGATATCCTTTAAACATCAAGTTGTTAAGTGTTTTAAATACGGGCTAAAACTACTAAAATTTCCCGGGGCCCGTTTTGGCAGTTTATGAATGGGGTTTATACAAATGGAGTGGGTAAGAAGAATTGGGATTCAAGTTAAAAGTTTTTTCGAACATGGTTTTGGGAATTTTGGGGTTGTTCGGGAATTAGGTAGCGAGCATGGGTTTTTTTCTAAATTTGAAAGACAGATCATTTGTTTTTTAAAACAAAAATTGGCACTCGGACTGGAAAGTAAAAGAAAATATGCTGGTTTTTTTTGTTTAAGTGGCTTTTTAACTGAAAAGTATCTTCGAATATCAGGGCAAAGGCTCGACTAATTTATGCAAGATTTCGACTAAGAACATGGGCTTTATGCAAAAAAAGAGGTTTTAACCTGAGACGTCCAAAGTTTTCCCTGCCCTTGTGTGGTCTATTTTGTGTGAAATGCATTTTGTTTATTGTAATATATGTTTCCCCATACGTGAAAACTGTGGGTTCCAATCTGAGCTTTTCCCAAGGAAGAATTTTTTCTATTTACGTCGATGATGATATTGTGATAAATCGGTTTCAAAGTTTTTTGCTGAAGCATGAAATTAAGACAATTACAGCTAAGTTCAAATTTGCTTAAAATTTTTGATAAACTAAAGTTACATTTTTTTATTTTTGTAAAAACCAGCTTTTGTGAAACCATAAAAAAACAAATTTTTTTAATTACGCTGTGTCTCCAGCAAGAATTTTTTGAAAATTTTAATACAAGTCAAGGTGGTCTTATGATTCTAGAAAGTTTTTTATTATTTTAGTTTTTTGTATTGGTTCTTTTGTTATCCTTGTTTTTCTTTGGTTCATTTTGAAAATGGTTTCGTCCAAAAATTTAAAAGTCGTATCGTCATAAAAGTCATTTTTTGGTTTTTGGTTTTCGTTAGTTTAAAAGCATCATGTGATTTTTTTGTTTTGTTTGTATTTTCAAAAGAAAGTCGTGTATAACCCCCCTTGTCAATAGGCCACTTGGGCAATGACAATAAATGGTCAAAGCGTCAAAGCGTTCTTCTCTCTCTTCTCCCCTCTCTCTTCTCTTCTGTCTGTCTGCCCTTCTCTCTCTCTCTCTCTCTCTCTCCTCCTCTCTTCCTCTCTCTCTTCTCTCTCTCTTTCGAGGAACTATAGAGACTAGATGTAAGTAAATGTAGATATAAGACTTGAGTAAAGTTAAAGGTAAAGGTGTCCCATAACCGATGTGGTCGTAGGGGATCGAGACATCAGTGACCTCTATAGAGACTATCCGAGGAACAGGGAAAATAACAACCCCCAAACAAGTATGTGCGAATTGTGTAGCTATGATGCCTGTATCAATCTGTCAACGTTTCAAAGAAAGCCATGACAGTTTCGTGTTCGTATTATTTACGCAGAGTTTTTCGTATGTGTGTGCGAATTGTTTTTGTGTGTATAATTTAAGAGAGATGAAGAACGATTAATTGATTGTACTATTAGTTGTGTGTGACGGATTTTTTGGTGTCTGTGTATTAGGCATATCTATGTGCGAAGTTTGTTTTTCTTGCTGTAATTCCAGAAAGATTCAGAAAGATTGATAACATTGCTGTTATGACAGTTTTAGGGGTTTTGTTGTTGTTATTGCTGTTGGGGGTTTTTTTGGGGGGAGGGGGTGTATGTATTAGGCCTATGGGGGGTTTTTTGTTGTTGATGTGCATAAGAGCAAGTCATTATATAATTACATATCAAGTTTGATTTTGTATATTGATAGATAGCTGCTTTGGAGGCCGGTTTTCTGTGTGTGTGTGTTTTGTGTGTGTGTGTGTTCGATTCATTTTACGTCTCTTCAGAAATTGTGATATTAGACGGTGTGGTGTGTGAGTGGGAGGGAGTGAAGGGGGGGGGGGGGGTGAGTGCGCGCGCGCGCGTTCATGTCAGCGTGAATGAAATTGATTGTATACACGCACCATTTTAGACTGACATAGAATGCTACAATAGATATACATTCTCATTTTGAAGTCATTATAGTTTTTATACATAATTTCACAGATTACTACTAGTGTGTATGATGAAGTTATACTGATGTAAGTCTTGTTGCTGATGATATTATGAATAGCGTATGAATAAAGCAAGTCTTGTTGCTGATGATAATATGAATAGTGTATCAATAAAGCATATTGACGAAATACTGTGTGCTGGAAAATATATCAACCAACCTTCTCCTTCTGCATTTCATGTTGGGTAGAATGCGTAATGCCTGAACTTCTCCTGTGCTTGTCACTCTGCAAGGGGTCTGTCTGCATGCTGGCCTCAGCCGACACATTCCGTCTTCAGAGTAGCTCATGACCTTATCTAGCCTGTGACCCCTCTTGGTGGAGGATGCCTAAGCCAGTTGGACCCGTGGGCTTACGGACGTACGCTCGTCAAAATAGCCCACGACAGTCGAAAAGAACAGGGAGCTACCTCCCGACTGTCCTGGCAAAAAATGTTAAGTTCAAATCCCAACTGTATTCCCTGAAGTCGGAATGCGGCTACCTTAATCAAGAGAGGGGGGAGGGAAGGTGGGGGTGGGGGGGGACGGTCGCATACGCAAAATCTCACCGTTGGTATACCTCGGAGCTCTATTCGAGGAACAAAACACACAAAAACAACAACAACAAAACAAACCAAAAACGCCAAGTGAACAGAGCCCTGGCCAAAAGCTTGGTCAGTTATTGATGTGTATGTATGTATGTATGTTAGTCCGTCGTTTTCGACGATGACCTCCAAAACAGCAGAGGAGGCAGCTGGTCTTTCGGAAATTGGGCAGAAATTTGATTATAGTGGAGATGCCTTGCCCACAGTACATCCCCACTCTCTCGGCCAAGAGGGCATAAGGACAGTCAGCGTTGGAGATGTTCTCCAAAGGCCAACTATCCCCCAGGGCTGCTGCAGCACATAAGGACTGTGTGAGTCAAGCCTCCTAGTCAGAGAGTCCTAGTCGATCACTAAAGACTAAGCTGTAAAGTGGAATTCCATGAGTGGAAAAGCCACTGGTCATACAGCCTCTCACTTTGCTGTTGCCCCCAGCGTCAATGGTTTAATCAAGAACTGTGATAAACCCCAGGCGCTGACGACCAGTTATTGATGTAAGCTAAGTGCCAAAGCCAACATTGAAAATGTGATTTTAAAATGTTCTGTTGAAATTTAAAAACTGTGGGTAGATGGAGCTGGTTCATCAGTGTGGGAAGACAGCAGTCCATCTAGGAGGACAACTCTGATTTCAAACCTCCGCTGCCTTGCGGCCATTTCTGTCTCAAAAAGACAAACAGCACATAAAAGAAATGTGACGGTACCAGCCGCCATGGCGCAATGGTTAGCGCCTTGGGTTACAGACTGGAAGGTCCCAGGTTCGAATCCCATAAGAGTCATAGGGATTTTCCAGACTCTGGCCGGCTCCTACCCAAAGTGAGTGTGCTATGGGCTCAGTGGGAAGACTGGGACCACACAGTTGAGCTTCATCCACTTTACGGATGGGAGTTTGAGAGTGTTGCTCAAATTACCTGACCAACACTGCAGGTATCAGTATCTCTCGGGCCCGGTTGACGCCGGGATATATATAATGACAGTAAGCGTAGAGTTCAACCCTGTCAAGCAGTCTCAAAGCATATGCACTTCCACAGCATCTCATTGATCATCACGCAATATTTTAAAAAATGCCTCTGATTCGATGGTTCCAGTCGCTCTGGTCTCATGGTGACCTCAGATTCGGCTTCCCCATACACTTCTGTGCCTGTGGTGAGTTTGTGTCAAAATGCTTGGGGTTGGAGGTTCAGTGGGGAGGACGTTGGAAGGATGTTATGGTGGTTGCCACCTCGGGTGGGCAACTCACTCAGTCTGGCTCCACGACTGAGCTAATACTGTCTTTAGTAGGGAGCTTAGTAGGTGGTGTCCTGCGCATGTTAGCTCCGTATATGTAATAATAATAATAATGTATAGAATTGATATAGCGCTGAATCTTGTAAAGCAACAAATCAAAGCGTTCAGATGACATGATTTTTTATGTGTTTTTTTTTACATCGAGGACAACGGAATAAGCACTCAGGTGCCCCCTTTAAAAAAAATTTTTACATCCAGTCCCCGTGTGTATGCGGTTTTGTAAATTTTGTCATCTGTTCCCACCGGCACACAATGGCCTACTCTTTCGAAAAGCGGAACAGGATTTAACGTGTGCGCAAGATGTTCTGCATGCGTTCGCACACGGGGCCTCAGTTTATAGTCTCATCCGAATGATAAACACCACTAATTTGAAGGAGGAACACCACTAGATTGACCCAGCAGCAGTGCAGGGCCCCTCTGGCTGGTGGCCCCACGGCGGCTGATATTGATGGGGTTCCCATGGACTTCCGACCCTGAAGATGCGACATAACGAATCTGGGTATGGCTGGGGTGAAGAGATTGGAATGAGCGGCGTGAGAACGGCAGGGCGGGGACGTAACCGAAATTGAAGCAGCAAAAAACAAAACAAAAAAAGCAAAAAAAAACCCAACAACAACAACAACAAAAAGCATCACTCTCTGCCGTTCTGAGTCCATTTCCAGGTCCACTATTCCTTCCATGTTTTTCATAGACTTTGCAGACGACATTTAGCCTACAACAACCACAAGTATTTTCAGTCAAAGAGTTGGGTATTTTCAGTCAAAGTTATTTGTTTATTAGTCGTTTTGGTTATCATTGTGATCAAAGAGTGTTGAAATCTTGCCTTCTGACAAGAACAGACGAGGAAAACGCCCCAGAAAACGTGGTAAATTTCAGAGCAATCAGTTAATGGAGTCACAGGGATGTGCTAAGGAAAGAGAAAAGTGTGCTATTCTGTAATGAGTGTAGGACTAGGAGGCTTGACTTGTGATTCTTCTGTCTGGGGGGAGGGGAAGTGCAAGTGCAACTGCCAGGCCTACCATCAGTGAACTGAAGTTGCGGAATTCGAATTTTATGAAGGTAAGAACTTTTAAAAAAGATTATTGGAAATGGATAATTCTTGTGTAGATGAAGTAGTTTATACTGATAGGGACATTCCTCACGACCATTGACTGATTGACATGGAGCAGTTCAGTGACCAGGGCTTTCCCCCAGCCAATGTTAAGCAGCATCCAGTGTGGTTACCAGTTGGATGGGTGCAGCACCTTGGCTTCAGTAAAGTTCCCCCTGTTCACCCAGCTGTAAATGGGTACCTGCCTCTTTAGGGTCAGGGAAGGTAAAGCAACAGGGAGAGGAGATGTGCACTGCCCTCAATATGCTGGCCCCTGGAAAAGTTGAGGTCTCTGACGCCTTACTGGGCTATGACCACATAGGTTGTGTGATACCTTTACCTTTTATGTTTTAGTTGGATTTGAAAGTGAGTGATATAGTAGTAACAGTGTTGTGTTTTCCATTCTGTGGGAAGAGTGTTAGATTGATAGAAACAAAGAGGGTGGCATGATGGTTAAGATGTTTGCCTGCCAACAAGTAAACTGTGAGGTTCTAGGTTTGATTCCAGCCTCACCCTTTCTACCCAGTTTGATTCCCCCCCCCCCCCCTCACACTTTATTTAGACATTGGACATGTTTCCTTACACACACAACCGTAATCAAGCACGCACGTACATACATGTATTAAAGACTCATTTCACAAATATAACTTTTTTTTTTTTTTGGGGGGGGGGGGGGGGGGGGTTGTATTCATACCAAGCACACACACAGCCTCAATTATGCACACAAACATAAAATACGAACTGCCCGAAATACTCTTTATATCAAGCTTTATTCATTACACTGTAACAATATATATCCATAATAATCCATAATGTCAGTGATTCATAACATCAGATGTCATTATCATTATAACATGCATGCGTACATGCAACAAACATAGACGATTATCTTTTCAAATGTACAGTAATTATTTTTGTATACTTTCTCTAACAAGAGGCAAAGCGTTGGTTACTCACCTGTAACGTTACCTTTTACAATTGGGGGGGGGGGGGGGGGGGGGTGCAGTGTGTGTGTGGTGGGGGGGGGGTCTGTGTGTGAGTGGATGGGATTGCAATTTGTGGAAGAGATTCATGTTAATCATTGTTGGTTGCATGTGTAGGATTGGGTTGAATGAAAGCACTTTGATTTGTTTTTGCAAGATATAGCGCTATATATAAATTCCAATTATTTTCATTATCATTATTGCTTTTGAGAGAGAAAAAAAGGAGGTAGCTGATTTCTTTCAGTATGCTTCACAACTTGTAATACCTTTCATTCTGTTTGTAATGGTGAATGTGTCTTATGTACTGTGCTGTATCATGTGTCTGGGTTTTCAATTGTGGTTGTTTGTTTTGTTTTGTTTTTTTTGGGGGGGGGGTTGTTTGATGGGTTGGAGGTGGGGTTTTTTAATACCACCTGTTACATACTTTAATTTCAAAATTCACACATAACCTTCACTTGACAATAGTTTTCCTATTTTCTGTGCATACAAATAACCTGAAAATTAAGCACTGTACACATGTTTTCTCTTTGTTGTTTAAAAAAAACCAAAAACCCCAACCTCTGCCTGCCTGTACATATAAAATCTGTATAAAACAATTTTCTTAAAACAGAAATAACAAAAGCGGGCAACTCAAACACCTGTTACTAATAATATCACATACCAACCAAACATTGCAGCTTGGGCCTTAAACACATTGTAAAAACACCTCAAGAGATTCTGTCTTTCTACAATATTAACAAAGAATATATAAAACCAAATTCTCTCTATCACAAAGAAGTAATAAGACATAGGCCACAAAAAAAGTATGGGAAAAAAAAGTAAAACAGAATATTGCTCAACTTTTATCACACAAAAACAAAGAAAGGTAAAGTGTCTGTCTACAAGAACAAAAACAAAAAAGATTAACTAAAAAAAACAAAAAACATACCAAAAATCAAAATCATGAACAAGTTAAAAAAATAAAGAAAATAACCAGATAAACAAAATCACATTGACTGAATAACATTTACAACATGAACTTTGAAAAAAAAAATTGTACATAAAAATCGTAAACACTGGAAAATTATATGGAGGAATATCTCACACAAAACATTAGATATATATTTCAGTTAATATTGAGACTTTATATAGTACATATGCTCAGTGATGCATTTCCTTAATATATTCTTACAGAGTGGTTGTTTTTTGAAAAGTGTTCTATCAACATTTCTATTTCAAATAGCATTTGATAAAAGCTCTTCTCTGAATTTACATTCAATGCATTCACAGGCACTGCCTACGTATCAGAGAAATCGGTCTGTCTCTGTGATAAAACATTCACAGTATTCTGTAATAACACACACACAACAGCAACAACAACAACAGCAAATTCAATAGCTTCTACATTTCGTCCAAACATCTAAATCAAAACCAACTAACGCAAGCAATGTAACTCACACCAGTAAGAACATAACAACAAAACTGCAAATATATATATTTTTAAAAGTTATCTGTGTATAACACATACACAATCTGTACAATATAAAACCAATGGCTGGACCAAAAATAAACCAACCTCAACAGAACTAAAACATGACCCTCCCCTACAAAATGAGTCAGAATGCACCTGGCCCACTTTTGCACTATGAGCGATTTTAGGCAAGGGGGGGGGGGGGGGGGGTTCGGGTTGTCGATTCTGACTGATTATAAAACTATTATAAGCTTTCTTCTTCTACCTTGTACTGAAGTGTCAAGGTGTGATTTTATTTTCCTTAGCTTTAAAAACATGTTTGAAAACCCCTGACCCTTTCTTCCTAACCACCTATATTACTATGATGCAAAATTTTTGTCGATTTTCTCAGTTTATTTATTTATTTATTTATACCACTTTAAGTCACAAGATTTCTCTGCTTGAAATTTGGGCTGCTCTCCCCGGGGAGAGTGCGTCGCCACAAGAGCAGCGCCACCCTTTTTTTCTTTCCTTTTGGTCTGCAGCTGTATTTGTTTCCCTATCAGAGTGGCTCTTTTCTAAGAATTTTGCCAGGGACAACTCTCTTGTTGCCGTGGGTTCTTTTACGTGCGCTGAAAATTTTGTGTAACACACGGGACCTCGGTTTATCGTCTCATCTGAAAAACTAGCACCCAGGCCACCACTCATGGTCTAATCGATGGGGAAAAATGTCGGGCCCAAACAGGGTATGAACCACGCACACACCCGACTCGGATTTTCGCATTCTAGACAGGCGCGTTACCTCTAGACCACCGATCCACCAGTTTGTCACTTCCTGGAGTCTACTAGCATATTAATTTGTAATATTAGCTTGTCATAGCATTGTCTAATTTTCAGTCTTTTTTGTTGTGTATCACAGCTGTCGGTCAGTTTCCCCCTTCACTCTCAGCCGCTATCCATCCCATCCCAGCTGGTGCTGATTATTACAGCAGGAACTGACTGACCACAACTTGGACTTGGTTAAAGGAAGGCGTGTGCTAATTTTAGCACTGGGCCCTGGACCCTTGACTGAGTTATGCTGGATTTGTGCATGCCGTGTTATAGAATAACTTAACTAAAAAAATTTTTTTTTTTAAGAATTAATTGCAGATTGAAAAACGTGTGAACAATTAACAATGGACCTCTGGTACAATGCGACTCATTTTGTGAGGAAGGGTCACAAACTTTAAAAAAATTATAAAATGTAAAAAAAATTTTTTAAAAGACAATCTTCATGCCCCCTTGGGTAACGCTAGGAAGGCATTGCTGAAGTGACAAACTCTCACACTAACTGTTATTATTATTATTGTTACAATATTCACGCAATAAAAACTCTCTCTCTCTCTTCTGTACAAGGTAAAGCTGTCCCCATAACCCAAGCGAGGCTTCAGAGACCTCAGCTTCTCCAGGGGCCAGCATATTGAGGGTGGCAGCACCCATCTCCTCTCCCTCGCTGCTTTTACCTTCCCTGACCCCTGAAGAGGGCAGGTACCCATTAACACTTGGGTGAACTGGGGGACTGGACTGGAAGTAAGTGGCATGATCAGTCACTCTCCAATGAGGTAACCACGCTCGATGCTGCTTAACCTTAGCTTGGGGAGGGTGAGCGCTCTGACCACTGAGCTATCCCGTCACTGTTATGTGTATTAAATATACATATATATATATATATTTTTTTTTACAAAACTATTTTCTTTATATGCAGATTTTATTCATGTTTTTAGTACAAGGATAATGCTCACCACATAAACTGTGCACATACAGACATTCAAAAACCAAAGGCACTTTAAAAAATATATATTACATTCTTAGTTGTGCACCAAACCATTGATAAAGACAAGTTATTTGCACCTTTGAGGCAAAGAGTCAGACTCTGTTTAACTAGTAATTTTTTGTTAATATTGACAAGAGATAGTAGGCTACAATGGACTTTATTGTCGATTTATTGGGTTTTAAAAAAATTATTCATTTATTTATTCTTTTATATCGAGGATAATGGAATAAGCACTCGTGTGCTTTTTTACATCCAGTCCCCGTGTGTATGCGGATTTGTAAATTTTGTCATCTGTTCCCACTGGCACACAATGGCCTACTCTTTCGGATATTGTGTGTGTGTGTTTTTTTTCCTGTCCATGTGGGGGGAAAAAAAGAGAGAGATGAATCCAGAAAAAAGTGTGTGTGTGTGTGTGTGTGAGCATGCATGCGATGCAAGCATACATGTGTGTTTGCATGCGTACGTGCTTGCATGAGTGTACTCGTGCATATATGTATATCTGAACAAGTTCTTAAACCAAATCAGGGATACTTAACTTCATCTCTTTCAACTGAACAACTCCCTCTGATGCAATCACTTCAAGTTATGACTTTGATTTTCTGAAGCCCCTTCCATCTCCAAAACAGAGAGAGAGAGAGAATAACACCAAATATTCCGATTTCAACTAAAGGTAAAAAAAGGTAAAGGTGTCCCATAACCTATAAGGTTGTAGGGGAGTGAGACGTCAGAGGCCTAAACTTCTCCAGGGGCCAGCATATTAAGGGCGGCGCCCATCTCCTCTCCTTCGCTGCTTTACCTTCACTGACCCTAAAGAGGGCAAGGTACCCATTTCCAGCTGGGTGAACTGGGAGAACTGTACTGAAGCCAAGGCGCGCAAACGGTCACCCATCCAAGTGGTAACCACGCTGGATGCTGCTTAACTTGGCTGGGAGAAAACAAGTGCTCTGACCACTGAGCTATCCCGTCCCCAACTAAACACAACCTACCCACCCCCCACCCACCCCCATCCCCAAAAAATTCATCCTATGCTCTGATGACCTGAAGTAAGCTCCTTCTGTCTCAAGAGACATTGGCCAGAACTTGGATAAAACAATCATCCTGTCCTGAAATGACTTGTACTGTAACCAACCTTATCATAAGGCAGTCCATGTTTTATCCTTTTTTTTCTCAAATCTTGGACAAAAATCAATTTTATGATGAGAATGAAGTTGTAACTGGTTACCTGCACTTGTTTTTCCTCACTCTTTTTTTTCAAATATATATATATATATATATATATATATATATAATGTCAGCATGATTCAGACCTAACAGACTACAGATGGTGCTGCCACTGGGGTGAACATTATCTTAGCTTTCACACACTTAAGACTTTGAAGCGACGGAAAAACTGCTGGAAGAAGAGGCTGCTTAGCACTTCTTCTTGAATTATCATTATCATCATCATCTTTGTTATCTTCTTTATGAAGGCTAAGAGAGACGGGGATAATTTCCACTTTGTTCTTTTCCTCCTCCCCCTTCTTCTCCTCTTCTTCTTCTTTGTCCTTCTTCTTTTTTTTCTTTCTTCTTCGTTTCGTTTTCTCCTCCTCCCCCTTCTTTTTTTCTTTCTTTCTTTTTCTTCTCCTCATCTCTCCATCTCCTTCTTTATACTTACTTTTCTTCTTCTTCAACACCCCCCCCCCCCCCCCTGACTTCCTTCTTCTTCTCCTCCTCCTTCTTCTTCTCCTCCTCCTTCTTTTTCTCCTCTCCTCTTTTTCTTTCCCTCCTTTCCTTCTCCATTCTTTATCTTCCTCTCTCCTCTCATCTTCTAACTATCATCATCAATCACATTTCATCAAAATCCACAAAAAGTCTAGCTGACCATCAGACTGGTCTTGATTACACTCCTCTCAACACTTTTCCCTCCGAGCTCCCTGCTTCTGCTCCTCCTCCCTCAACCACACACCCACCTCACCAAAACACCACAACCAAACCCAAACTTCGCCACACCCAACCGCCACCACAGCCAACCCACCCGCCACCCCCGCCCCCCCATCCACCACTCTCCCACCTTCTTCTCACCCCCCCTCACCTCCGCACTACATCTCCGACACACTCGTCCTCGGGTTCGACTCTTCTCAGATCCTTCCTCCGTCGCAGCTCGTCTCCCCTCCAGTTAAACACTCAACACCTCTCAGGGCAGAAAAATCCAGAAACCAAACTGTCAAAGGCCCAGGTCATTAGGACCTGGTGAGGCACAGCGAGCGTGTTTGAACATCCGAAGAAAAACTTCACAGGGGGAGGAACAAACAAAAGACAAAAAAGATTGAAAGATCGAATTCATTCTGTTTTTTCGCGCGCATTGAACTGTCAAAATGGAAAAAACATCCGTCACAGACAAAAAATTGCAGTGATTTCATTCTAGGGTTTCTGTTGTAGTCGACGTCGTCAGAAATGCTGCAGGTGAGTGGAACATCCGGAAGGAACTGTCACAGGGGGGTGGGGAAAGAAGGGAAAAAAAGAGACAAAGAATGAAAGATTGGTCAACAAAAAGTGTTGAAAGGGAAAAATTCATTGTGTATTCATTCTCTTGTTTTGAACGTCAGTGTGACACCAAGAAACAGGGTGGAACACAGTGAGTTCTTCTTTTTCATTCGTAAAGGAAAGCAAATGAAGGAAAGAACAACAAAGTTGTGTGAACTCGTTGCTCGAAAACTGCAAGGGGAAAAAGAACAAAAAAGATTGAAGTGATATTTTTTTTCGTCGTCTCGTCGTCGTTCGAACGCAGGAAACAGAGTTAGGTGGAACATCCGGAAATGAATTGTCAAAAAAGGGTGAGGAATAAAATATATACGCCATAAAAAAATGGAAAAGGAAATTCTTTCAGTTTTGTTTTTGTCTGTCTGTTTCTATGTTGTCGAAGAGCTTCAGGATTAAGGATTGGAGTAGAAAAATCAGCCTGGAAGAAAGAAAGACTAGTAATCAAAGGGCAGGGGGAAAAAGAACAAAAAAAAAGATGTTTGAAGATTACTTTTAAAGGGTTTACAAGTCAAAGATTGAGAACTGTCATAAGGGTAATAAATAGCAAAAAAAAAGATAAAGTGAAAATATTCTGTGATTTTCTTTTATCTGTTCGTCTGTCTTACGTCGAAGGAAAAAAAAGAACAAAATGGAAACAGAAAGATACTTCAAAGTGGGTCATTAAAAGTAAAAAAAAAATGAAAGTGAAATTATTTTTGTTTTTTCGGTCTTGAACTGTTCAAGGGGGAAAAAAAAGAACAAAAAAAGAATGAAAGTGAATTCTTGTTTTCTGTTTAATTCAAGTGGAACTGTCAAAAAGGGGAAAAAAAGAAAGAACCAAAAAAAGATTTGAAAGTGAGTTCTTTCTGTTTTTCGATCTTCATCATCGTACAGTCGAAACGCTTCTGTTCGACAGCAACTGTTGTTGTCTGTGTTATGAAGAAAATTGCGTTGCACTGCTTTTAAAAAACTATTCCTGCATTAAAGGCATGAGAGAACCCCTCTTTTCTGGTACGCGTGCACTGTGGGCATTCGTACGCTACCGTAACTAGTAGTACCTCCCTTTTCCACACCACCCCCCCCCCCCCCCCCCAAACAACACCTGCAAAGGATGGTCAGTCGTTCACCCACATATTCACATATTTACACATATACTTCCCTCCCCCATTACCCCCCTCTCCCACACTCTCACCCTCCCCCCCAGCCCTCTCTCTCTCTCACTCACACATTGAGTGTGTGTGTATGTGGAGACTGGATAGCCTAGTGGTTAGACATTGCGCTCGCAATCTGACGACCCGGGTTCGATTCTTGTTCAAGGGGATATTTTCCCCTAGAGTTCACATCATTGCAGACTCCACTCTCCCCGAAAGTCCTTCGGATGAGACTATAAACCGAAGCCCTGTGTGTGAACGTATTCAGAACATCTTGCGCATACGTTAAAATCCTGTTCTGCTTTTCGTAAGAGTAGGCCACTGTGTGCCGGTGGGAACAGATGATAAAATTTACAAAACCGCAAACACATGGGGACTGGATGTAAAAAAAGCACATAAGTGCTTATTCCATTATCCTCGATATAAAAGAATAAAATAAAATAAAATATTGTTATATGTAACAAGTATGTGTACCATTTTACAATGTGTAGATGTTTATTTTTATGACTTTTTGGGGTTTTGTTTTTGTTTAATGTCCATTCACTACTTGGTGATAAGGAGTTTTATGACTTTATAAGTTTGGTTGTTATTTTTCTTGGTTTTGTTGTTGTTATTTGTTTTTCTTTCTTTTTTTTCCCCTTTTGTTGCTTTGTTTTTTCGTTTTCTTTTGCTTGTTTGTTTGTTTTGGTTGGGTTTTCTTTGGGGGGGTGGGGTGGGGGGGTGTTTTTAGGGTTTTCTTTTATTTGTTTGTTTTTTTTTGTTGTTGTTTTTGGGGGGTTTCTTTTTTGAAAAGGGTTATTTCCCTTTGTTTCTACTGTGTGAGAGTATAAGTATTGGGTTTATTATTTAAGATGTATCCTGACGAGTGGGGACTGGATGTAAAAAAAGCACATGAATGCTTATTCATTATCTTCGAAATAAAAGAATTTGTCATTGTCATTGTCTCTCTTGCTCTCTCTCTCTTCGACATTTTGTAACTTAACTTGATATCTTTATTGATAGTGTATATATATTTTTAAAAGGGGTTTAGTGAGGATGTTTTAACAGAATTTGATATCTGGTTTATTTTGATGTTGATGTAACCTGAAAATGCTCTTTCTCTCTCTCCATCTCTCTCTCTCTCTCTCTCCTCTCTTCTCTCTCTCTCTCTCTCTCTCCATCTCTCTCTCTTGCTTCTTGCTGTCTTCCCTCTATTTTACTTTATCCATATTACCTAATTATAATCAGTGCATCAGTTTTCATGTTAATGTTTGATTTATTTGAGAATTATATGTTTATTAAAGTATATCTCTTTTCTTACCCCCCCCCCCCCCCCCCCCCAAAAAAAAAAAAATTATGTATCTCTTGAAATTAATGCTCAAGTCAGGGATTATGTATTGTTAAATTTTTTTTTTTTTTAATCATGTCGTCGTCGTAGTAAAATTTTTACCTTCGTTTTGTTGATATTCCCTAATCAGGGCAAAAAAGGTTGCCAGATGGAAAAAAAAGTATGCGCATGCTTATTTTGTTACCCTTGAAAAATAAAGAATAAAGAAACAGATTCACACACACACACACACCTGCATTTAGTTGATAGTCCCTAATCAGGGCAAAAAATGGCCGGATGGAAAAAAAAGTATGAGCATGCTTATTCTGTTACCCTTGAAAAATAAAGAATAAAGAAAAAGATTCACACACACAACAACTTCGCACACACACACACACACACACACGCACACACACCTGCGTTTAGTTGATAGTCCCTAATCAGGGCAAAAAAGGTTGCCGGATGAAAAAAAAAAGTATGAGCATGCTTATTCTGTTAACCTTGAAAAATAAAGAATAAAGAAAAAAAGATTCACACACACACACACACACACACGCGCACACCTGCGTTTAGTTGATAGTCCCTAATCAGGGCAAAAAATGGCCGGATGGGGAAAAAAAAGTATGCGCATGCTTATTCTGTTACCCTTGGAAAAAAAAAAAAAAAAGTAGTAGTATGTTCTTTCGAGCCAGAAGGCCCATAGAGCCGGAGCGTATCCCGGTTTCTGTAGCGTTAAGCGAACTGATGGTTTTTCACCACCCCTGTGACAGGACGCTAGTCTGTCGCCAGATACTTCCCCAGCAGAGCTGGTACCCACTTGTACACCCTGGGTGGAGTGAGGAAAATAAGAGTCAAGTGTCTTTCCCCAAGGACACAACACCGAGCCGAGCGGGGATCGAACCCGCGACCTCTGGATCACAAGTTGACCGCCTAAACCACTCGACCACGGTGCCTCCTTGAAAAATAAAAGAATAAAGAAAAAAATTCACACACACACACACACACATGCGTGCACACACACACAGAGACCTGCGAGGGATGGCCAGTCGGTCAGCCACGTATTTGCGGAGTTTGCCCACCGGCTGCAGGAGGCTGATGGTTTCCGTGAACTGCTCCACGCCGCACAACACCACCGTCAGCGACGCCTGCGTCTGGAATCGCGCCCCAAGGTCAATGTCAAACAGAGGCTGGATGGGACCTGCGGACACCAAAAAAAAACACAGGGGGAGATTACTGCTTTCCTTACCAGGGGGAGATTACTGCTTTGGAGATTACTGCTTTCCTTCCAGGGGGAGATTACTGCTTTGGAGATTACTACTTTCCTTTCCAGGGGGAGATTACTGCTTCCTTCCAGGGGAAGATTACTGCTTTCCTTTCCAGGAGGAGATTACTGCTTCCTTTCCAGGGGGAGATTACTGCTTCCTTTCCAGGGGGAGATAACTACTCTTTCCTTCCAGGGGGAGATTACTACTTTCCTTTCCAGGGGAAGATTACTGCTTTCCTTTCCAGGAGGAGATTACTGCTTCCTTTCCAGGGGGAGATTACTGCTTCCTTTCCAGGGGGAGATTACTACTCTTTCCTTCCAGGGGGAGATTACTGCTTTCCTTCCCAGGGGGAGATTACTGCTTTCCTTTCCAGGGGGAGATTACTGCTTCCCTTCCAGGGGGAGATTACTGCTTCCTTTCCAGGGGGAGGGAGATTACTGCTTCCTTTCCAGGGGGAGGGAGATTACTGCTTCCTTTCCAGGGGGAGGGAGATTACTGCTTCCTTTCCAGGGGGAGATTACTGCTTTCCTTTCCAGGGGGAGATTACTGCTTCCTTTCCAGGGGGAGATTACTGCTTTCCTTTCCAGGGGGAGATTACTGCTTCCCTTCCAGGGGGAGATTACTGCTTCCTTTCCAGGGGGAGATTACTGCTTTCCTTCCAGGGGGAGATTACTGCTTTCCTTCCAGGGGGAGATTACTGCTTCCTTTCCAGGGGGAGATTACTGCTTCCTTTCCAGGGGGAGATTACTGCTTTCCTTTCCAGGGGGAGATTACTGCTTCCTTTCCAGGGGGAGATTACTGCTTTCCTTTCCAGGGGGAGATTACTGCTTCCTTTCCAGGGGGAGATTACTGCTTTCCTTCCAGGGGGAGATTACTGCTTTCCTTTCCAGCGGGAGATTACTGCTTCCTTTCCAGCGGGAGATTACTGCTTTGGAGATTACTGCTTTCCTTCCAGGGGGAGATTACTGCTTTGGAGATTACTGCTTTCCTTCCAGGGGGAGATTACTGCTTTCCTTCCAGGGGGAGATTACTGCTTCCTTTCCAGGGGGAGATTACTGCTTTGGAGATTACTGCTTTCCTTCCAGGGGGAGATTACTGCTTTCCTTTCCAGGGGGAGATTACTGCTTCCTTTCCAGGGGGAGATTACTGTTACTGCTTCCTTTCCAGGGGGAGATTACTGCTTCCCTTCCAGGCCCATCACATCCGACTTCCGCATGGGAGAGATTTGTTATTTTAGAAGTCTTTCTGGATTTTAAAAAAACAACAAAAAAACAGCAGGAGAATGGACCAAGAAGGTATAAACTAGACAAGGAGGAGGTGACAGGAAGAAAAGGAACAAGACCGAAACACAGAGAGGGATAGAAAAAGAGGGAATTCGTAGCACAGATTTTCCAGAAGGTGGGGATGCTGTTTATACTGACAGGCCCGTGACATGCCCATAGGGGTAAAATAAAGATTTGAAAAAGAAATGCCTGCTTCAGAAAGCAGACAACCTGCAAAAAGGTAGAGAACTGTTAAAATGTTCAGGTGGTTTAGATGACATTTACAGGGTGGGTGGGTGGGGGGGTAGTCTTGTGTTATTTATTTATTTATTTATTTATTCTTTTATATCGAGGATAGTGGAATTAGCACTCATGTGCTTTTTTATATCCAGTCCCCGTGTGTATGCGGTTTTGTCAATTCTGTCATCTGTTGCCAACCGGCACACAATGGCCTACTCTTTCAAAAAGCGGAACAGGATTTAACGTGTGCGCAAGATGTTCTGCTGTGTCAACCACACCTATTTAGAAGACAAAGGGATGAAAGATCACGTATCTTCAATGTCCATTTGAAGCTAGAGAGAGAGATAGGGGAGAGTGCATGTGTGCATTATTGCTTTCATGGTCAAGTCAAGTCAAGTCAAAATTTTTTTTCCAGATGGTACATTGAATAAGCAATGCATTTGCATTTGGTGCATGCGGCATACATGCTTGAATGTATCTTACAACACATTTCATTCCTGCCTGCATGCCTGCATACTGACTCACGCCTGCTCACACACGCGCGCATGCATGCTTGAATGTATCTTACAACACATTCCTGCCTACATGCATGCATGTATGCAAGCGTGCGCACTGACGCACGCCTGCTCACACACGCGCGCATGCATGCTTGAATGTATCTTACAACGCATTTCATTCCTGCCTGCATGCCTGCATACTGATGCACGCCTGCTCACACACGCGCGCATGCATGCTTGAATGTATCTTACAACACATTCCTGCCTGCCTGCATGCACGCACGCATTCACCCTTCTGCACGCCTTGCTCACACTCACACACGCGCAGGCACGCGCGTTTACCATGTTTGCTCTCCAGGTCCAGGTAGCGTGCGGTCTTGTCCTCCGTCTCCAGGAAGTGTCGGAGATAGTAGCGTTCTGCCTTGTCTCTCTCCGTGACCGTCACCTCGCTGCCGTTCAGAACTTTGACGCTCGGCAGACTACGAACAACAACAATAACGACAACAACGTAATCAAAGGTGAGAATGATAAATAAAAGGTAGGTAAAGGAGTCCCATAACCTCTAAGGTCGACCTTAGAAGGATAAATACTGCGGGCAATAACACCAACATAACCAAAGGTGAGAATGACGGATGCTACGAACAATAACAACATGTTCAGAGGTGAGAATGACGGATGCTACGAACAATAACAACATGTTCAGAGGTGAGAATGACGGATGCTACGAACAATAACAACATGTTCAGAGGTGAGAATGACGGATACTACGAACAATGACAACATAACCAGAGGTGAGAATGACGGATGCTATGAACAATGACAACATAATCAGAGGGGAGAATGATAAATACTGCGGACAATAACAACAACATAATCAGAGGTGAGAATGACGGATACTACGAACAATGACAACATAATCAGAGGTGAGAATGACGGATGCTATGAACAATGACAACATAATCAGAGGGGAGAATGATAAATACTGCGGACAATAACACCAACATAATCAAAGGTGAAATTGATAAATACTGCGGACAATAACACTAACATAACCAGAGGTGAGAATGACGGATGCTACGAACAATAACAACAGCATAATCAAAGGTGAGAATGATAAATACTGCGGACAATAACAACAACATAATCAGAGGTGAGAATGACGGATGCTACGAACAATAACAACAACATAATCAAAGGTGAGAATGATGGATACTGTGGACCATAAAAGGTGAGAATGACGGATGCTACGAACAATAACAACAACATAATCAGAGATAAGAATGACAGATACTGTGGACCATAAAAGGTGAGAATGACAGATGCTATGAACAATAACAACAACATAATCAGAGGTAAGAATGATGGATACTGTGGACCATAAAAGGTGAGAATGACGGATGCTACGAACAATAACAACAACATAATCAGAGGTGAGAATGATGGATGCCATGAACAATAACAACAACATAACCAGAGGTGAGAATGATGGATACTATGACCAATAAATAACAACAATATAACCAGAGATAAGAATGATGGATACTGTGGACGATAAGTAAAAGTAAAAGAACAAGGTTTCCCATAACCTATGTGGTCGTAGGGGAGCGAGGCTTCAGAGACCTCAACTTCTCTAAGGGGCCAGCATATTGAGGGCAGCGGCGCCCATCTCCTCCTCTCCCTCGCTGCTTCACCTTCCCTGACCCTAAAAAAGGCAGGTACCCATTTACAGCTGGGGGGACTGTACTGAAGCCAAGGCGCAGCGCAAACGGTCACCCATCCAAGTGGTAACCCACGCTCGACGCTGCTTAACCTTAGCTGGGGGAAAAGCGAGTGGTCTGACCACTGAGCTATCCTGAGAGAATGGAAAAAAGCCAAAAAGGAGGAAAATGTGGTGAGAAGTCTGGGGACCCTTCTCTCTTCAGTGAAGCCGCACACACAAGTACCACAGGCTTACCTGGCCACGTATAGCTTGCGGCGATCCTCCTGATGGAGTTGTGAGAAGAGGGCAATGTCCTGCAAAACATTCAGAAAAACTTAATGGTAACAACAACAGCAACAACAGCAATGATAAACAAACACATACACACACGTGCTCACACACACACACACACACACACATACACACACACATGCGCACGCACACACAGAGACACACACACACACACACACAAGAGTCCTTCGGATGAAACTATAAAACTGAGGTCCCGTGTGCGAATGAACGCATGCAGAACATCTTGCGCACACGTTAAAACACGTTCCGCTTTTCGGAAGAGTTAGGCCATTGTGTGCCAGTGGGAACGGATGACAAAATTTACAAAACCGCATGCATACAGGGACTGGATGTAAAAAAGCATATTTTCCCCCTGGAGTTAACATCAGTGCAGACTCCACTCTCTCCCCATATGTCCTTCGGATGAGACTATAAACCGAAGCCCCCGTGTGCGAACGCACGCAGAACATCTTGCGCACACGTTAAATCCTGTTCAGCTTTTTGGAAGAGTAGGCCATTGTGTGCCGGTGGGAACAGATGACAGAATTGACAAAACTGCATACACACGGGGACTGAACGTAAAAAAACACATGAGTGCTTATTCCATTATCCTCGATATAAAAGAATAAAAAATGAAAACAGTGCACAGACACGTTCGCATAACTTTAAAAAATCTCATGGGGATGCCAGGGACCTGTCAGTATAAATAGCATCCTCCACCTTCTGGAAATTCTGTGCTAGAAATTTCCTTTTTTCTATCACTCTCTTTGTTTCTGCCTGGTTCCTTTTCTTCCTGCCACTACCTCCCTTTTGTCTTATTTTCTGCACTTCTTAGTGGTCAATTCTCCTGCCTTTTTTCCCCAGAAAGACTTAAAAGATAACAATTTTTTTTCATTTTCATACCACTTTAAGTCACGGCAGATTTCTCTGCATAAAATTAGGGCTGCTCTCTCTCCCCGGGGAGAGCGCGTCGCCACAAGAGCAGCGCCACCCTTTTTTTTTTTCTTTTTCCTGTCTGCAACTGTATTTGTTTCTCTATCAGAGTGGCTTTTTTCTACAGAATTTTGCCAGGGACAACTCTTGTTGCCGTGGGTTCTTTTACGTGCGCTAAATCATTATGTGTAACACACAAGAACCTCAGTTTATCGTCTCATCCGAAAGACTAGCACCCAGACCACCACTCAGGGTCTAATGGATGGGGGGGGAGAAACAGTTTCGGGCCCAAACGGGGATTTGAACCACCGCACACTTCCGACCCAGACTTTTCGCTTTCTAGGCAGGCACGTTACCTCTAGACCACCACCGATCCACCAATTCTCTCTTATGCCAAAGTTGCACGTGCTGGGCCCGACTTGTCAGGCGCTTAACGGCAGCACAGCCCGTTTTTCGCTCATATGACAGACAACAATAGCTGCTGCCTGAGTGTTTGACAACGAAGAGGAAGAAAAATCTCACTACTGGTGAACCTTGGAGCTCTAGCCAAGGAACAAAAACAACCACCCCCCCCCCCCCCCAAAAAAAAAAAAAATCGCGTAAATTCACTGACCATGATGCGAAGAGAGTGAAGGGCAGGGAACTCATTCAGGGCCTGAAGATGCTCGGTGTCGCAGATTGAGGTGCGACTCAGACACAAGGTGTGTAACTGCGCAAAGGGGACTGTACTCTCCGGTTCGGGTTCTGCCGCTCCCGCTGCTTTGCCCTCTGTTGACAGCAACATGTTTCCATACAAGTATATTTTCAGTATCAAACCATGTTGACGTCAATGTTGTCGGTTGTGCATACAGATGTTCACATGTCAGTGTTGTCAGGTGTACATGTTACACATATTTTCACATATTGAACCATGTTGATGTCAGTGATTTCAGTTGTACATGTGCACATATTTTCACATATTAAACCATGTTGATGTCAGTGTTGTCAGTTGTACATGTACACATATTTTCACATATTAAACCATGTTGATGTCAGTGATTTCAGTTGGACATGTGCACATATTTTCAATATTAAACCATGTTGATGTCAGTAAGTTCTACATGTACACATATTTTCACATATTAAACCAAGTGATGTCAGTGATTTCAGTTGTACATGTATACATATTTTCACATATTAAACCAAGTTGATGTCAGTGATTTAAGTTGTACATGTGCACATATTTTCACATATTAAACCATGTTGATGTCAGTCATTTCAGTTATACATGTACACATATTTTCACATATTAAACCATGTTGATGTCAGTGATTTCAGTTGTACGTGTACATATATTTTCACATATTAAACCATGTCGATGTCAGTGATTTCAGTTGTACGTGTACACATATTTTCACATATTAAACCATGTTGATGTCAGTGATTTCAGTTGTACATGTGCACATATTTTCACATATTGAACCATGTTGATGTCAGTGATTTCAGTTGTACATGTGCACATATTTTCACATATTAAACCATGTTGATGTCAGTGTTGTCAGTTGTACATGTACACATATTTTCACATATTAAACCATGTTGATGTCAGTGATTTCAGTTGGACATGTGCACATATTTTCAATATTAAACCATGTTGATGTCAGTAAGTTCTACATGTACACATATTTTCACATATTAAACCAAGTTGATGTCAGTGATTTCAGTTGTACATGTATACATATTTTCACATATTAAACCAAGTTGATGTCAGTGATTTAAGTTGTACATGTGCACATATTTTCACATATTAAACCATGTTGATGTCAGTCATTTCAGTTATACATGTACACATATTTTCACATATTAAACCATGTTGATGTCAGTGATTTCAGTTGTACGTGTACATATATTTTCACATATTAAACCATGTCGATGTCAGTGATTTCAGTTGTACGTGTACACATATTTTCACATATTAAACCATGTTGATGTCAGTGATTTCAGTTGTACATGTGCACATATTTTCAGTATCAAACCATGTTGACGTCAATGTCGTTAGGTGTACATACAGATGTTCACATGTTAGTGTTGTCAGTTCTACATGAACACATATTTTCACATATTAAACCATGTTAATATCAGTGATTTCAGTTGTACATGTACACATATTTTCACATATTAAACCAAGTTGATGTCAGTGATTTCAGTTGTACATGTTACACATATTTTCACATATTAAACCATGTTGATGTCAGTGATTTCAGTTGTACATGTACACATATTTTCACGTATTAAACCATGTTGATGTCAGTGTTGTCAGTTGTACATGTACACATATTTTCACATATTAAACCATGTTGATGTCAGTCATTTCAGTTGTACATGTACACATATTTTCACATATTAAACCATGTTGATGTCAGTGATTTCAGTTGTATATGTTACACATATTTTCACATATTAAACCATGTTGATGTCAGTGATTTCAGTTGTACGTGTACACATATTTTCACATATTAAACCATGTTGATATCAGTGATTTCAGTTGTACATTACACACATTTTCACATATTAAACCATGTTGACGCCAATATTGTCAGTTCTGCAAACATATTTTCAATATTATCAAGTCATGCCAATGTTGTCAGTTGAGATTTTCACAAATTCTAAGCCATTTTAACATCAATGTTGTCAGTTCTGCACACAGATTTTCACATATTAACAAATATAATAAGAAAAAGGAAAGGGTGGGGAAGGGAGGAGGAGCAAAAGATTAACACATTTTTTCCTGCGGCACGAGTCCCTCGTGACTTAACTCGTTGTTTACAAGAGACCATGGAAATGAGAGACTCATGTCCCGAACATTACTTTTGTTTTTGGTGAATAGCTTCAGTTAGCCTTGCTAACTTTTCTTTTACATGAAGTCAGATTACTCTTGGTTCTACCTGTGCCACATGTCAATTTTGTGGTCCAACACTCCATTCTTCTTCTTCTTCTTCCTTTTTTTGGTCATGTTTCTCCCAGGAGAGGTTTGACATTGACGAGCCTTCTCCATCTCTCTCTCTGTTTTGAGCTTCCTCCTTATTCATGCTGCCCCTTTCTCTAAGATCATCTGCACTACAGGCAGCCCAGGTCTTTGCTAGGTCATAAATACTCCATTGAGAAACAAAATTGTAATGACTATTTTTCTGACCTCACCCTCTTTCAGCAGTAACGGCTCGAAATGCACTTGGTCTGGAGAATAAGATTGCTCAGTTTTATGTGGGACGAAAAGGGTTAACATAACCAACAGGAATATTAAAAAAAAAAAAGAAAGATCGAACATAAAACGGACGATACAACGACTCACCTGACGCAGCACACTCCCCACCAGCGACCATCTTTTCACACTCGTTTCCCAAACACTCTTTCCCTTTCTCCTCCTTCTCCTTCTTCACCTCCCCATCCTTACACCCCTCTCCTCTCTCATCCACGCCAGCAGCTGAGGTCTCCACTTCCTCGAGGTAAAACACCGGCGTCACCACACCACCACCCTCCTCCTCCTCCTGCTCCTCCTGATTGTCGCAGCAGACGTCCACACAAAAACTGTCGTCATTACGAACCCGGTGAAAATCCTCCGCCCTGTTTTCCCCGCAGTCCTCGGAAGATTCCTGGACGCTCACCTTGCGGCAGACGTCGGTGATGAGGTCGTCGATGAGGTTGTGAATGAGGTGACACTGGCGGGTGTGGGCGGCGTGCAAAACGCGGGAGAGTTCCGGAGCGCTCTGCGTCTCGCAGGTGTGGCGCGAGGTTGCGCGGTCGTTTGCGTCGGAAAAGCTGTCGTCGGCTTGCGTCATTCTCATCACCGGGTATCTGAAACGCGGTCGCGTGGAAATGTGAAAGGGAAAAGAGAAGACGGCTTCAGCAGTCCTTCGGATGAGACTATAAACACCGAGGCCCCGGCGCATGCAGAACATCTTGCGCACACGTTGAATCCTGTTCCGCTTTTTGGAAGAGTAGGTCATTGTGTGCGGGTGGAAACAGATGGCAAAAATTGACAAAACCGCATACACACGGGGACTGGATGTTAAAAAAAAAAGCACATGGGTGCTTATTCCATTATCCTCGATGTAAAAGAATAAATAAATATATAAAATAAGCAGTACCCTGATTTCAACAGGAAGGATGACTACTACTACCTCCTCCTCCACTAGAGAAGACCAACCAAATAACCATTGTGAGGCTGAGGACTGGACACTGCAGACTTGGACATCACATGTTTTTTTACCAAAGCTCCACACTGGTGATATTCTGAGGCGTGTGTGTGTGCCCCTGTGGCAGCACTTCTCCCATGACAGTGGAAGAACACTTCCTCCTCCAGACCTGTCCATCCAACACACCCACACCTGAGGACTGGTCAACATCTGGCCTGCTGACCTGCCGATGAGGGACAAACTCTTCGGACCCCTGGAGGGAGGGAGGAGGGCCTTCAGCGTAACACGGCAGCCTTTGTCAGGGCCTCAGGAGTTGCTGCTGTCTGAGCGTTCGACGAAGAAGAAAAAAGATGAAAAGTAAATTTTCAACAGCAGTCCATTGCCCCAGGGCAAACAAAATCTTTGTCAGTTACTGACGTCAGCAGAGTGTCGAAATGCCTACATTACCATGCCGTTTCTTTGAAGATGTAAGCATGACAAAAGGTGATGTTACGAAGTGATACGAGCGTGACAAACATGACTTTTTCTCTGTGTGTGTGTGTTTTAGGTGACGTCTTCTCTCCTCTGTGCTACCTTTCTGGGCAGAGTGTGTAGTGCCTGGTCTTCTCCTGTGCTTGTCACTCACTCTACAGGAGGTTTGTCTGCTGGCCTCAGCCAATACCATGCCGACTTCTGAGCAGCTTGTTGGAAAATGATGTAAGTGTGACACAGATTACTATTTTTGTTAATGACTTAAGCATGACAAAAGATGACTTTTTTTTAATGCTGTAAGCATGACAACGATGACATTCTTTTAAATAATTAAAAAGCGCGTGACAAATATGGTTTTCTTAATTTACTTTAAAAGTGCATGACAAATATGGTGGGGGGTTTTAATAATTAAAAAAGTGCATGACAAATATGATGTTTTTTTCTTCTTCTTTTCACTGAATGCTCAGACACCAGCTCACTCACACTTAAGTCCTTCAGATGACACTATAAACCGAGGCCCCGTGTTCGAACGCATGCAGAACATCTTGTGCACACGTTAAATCCTGTTCCACTTTTCGGAAGAGTAGGCCATTGTGTGCCGATGGGAACAGATGACAAAATTTACAAAACTGCATACACACGGGGACTGGATGTAAAAAAGCACATAAGTGCTTATTCCATTATCCTCGATATAAAAGAATAAAATAAAATAAATAAATGGTTTAAATCAGATTTTTATTCAGAAAACATAAATATTATACATACATAAATTGAGAGCAATAACAAGCAAATAGCTTATGGCATGCTCGAAACATTGTATTTTACTCATTTAATTCAGCAGCTAATGAGCATTAGTTATAAATCAACGTAGCATGAAGGTAGTGTTTTCCGAACACCATTTTAGATCAGACATTGGAGAACAAGCTCTCCCAAAGCTGCAACCATGCTCATACAGAAAGAAGGCAAAGAAAACGAGAAAAAATATACAAAATCCACCTACAACAACAACACCACTAACAAAACATCAAGAACTAAAAACAACCCCCCCAAAAAAACAAAAAACAAAAATTAAACATTTGTGAGGGAGAAAAACAAAGACACTTGGGAAGAATCGATTGTTCCATAAAGATTCCGTTGCTCTTTCACTATTTAGGAAATTGCACAACTAACTGTATTGAGCATTTTATTTTTTTTATTTTTTATTTATTTATTTATTCTTTTATATCGAGGATAATGGAATAAGTAGGATAATGGAATAAGTACTCATGTGCTTTTTTACATCCAGTCCCGTGTGTATGGAGTTTTTTGTAAATTCTGTCATCTGTTCCCACTGGCACACGATGGCCTACTCTTCCGAAAAGCGGAACAGGATTTAACGCATGCGCAAGATGTTTTGCATGCGAATATTCGCACACGGGGCCTCGGTTTATAGTCTCATCTGAAGGTCTTTGACATTCAGTTCGATTTTGTTGTCAAACTGGGCGAGGCTGGGAATCGAGCCCAGAACCTCACGGTGATAAAGGAGACGGCAAGCATAGCCGTCTGTCATACGAGTGAGAATGCATTACGCTGCCGTTAAACGCCTGACAAGTCAGGCCCAGCGCATCCGACTTCAGCATGGGAGAGAATTGTTCTAAGTCCTTACTGGGAAAAAAAGACAAGACAATGGACTAAGAAGGCAGAATAAAGATATTATTTATTTATTTATTTATTCTTTTATATCAAGGATCATGGAATAAGCACTTACGTGCTTTTTTATTTAACATCCAGTCCCCGCGGGTATGCGTTTTTTAATAAATTCTGTCATCCGTTCCCACCAGCACACAATGGCCTACTCTTACGAAAAGCGAAACAGGATTTAACACCGTGTGCGCAAGATGTTCTGCGAGCGTTCGCACACAGGGCTTTGTTTTATAGTCTCAACCGAAGGACTTTGGGTAAATAGAAGGTGGCAGGAAGAAAAAAAGAACAAGGCAGAAAACAAAGAGAGGGATCGAAAAGAGGGCAATGTCCAGGAGGTGGGGATTCTATTTAAACTTACAGGATAGAATCCCTGGCATCCACACAAGAGAAGGAATTTTTTTCTTCTTTTTTTTAAACAATATCAGCAAGACAAAGATGGCATTTTGTGAATGATGTCAACACAACCCAAAAAATGGCACTGATGATGTTAACACAACAAAAATGGCACTGATGATGTCAACGCAACAACAAAAATGGCACTGATGATGTCAACGCAACAACAAAAGATGGCACTGATGATGTCAACACAACAAACAAAAAATGGCACGGATGATGTCAACGCAACAAAAAATGGCACTGATGATGTCAACGCAACAACAAAAGATGGCACTGATGATGTCAACACAACAAAAGATGGCACTGATGATGTCAATACAACAACAGATGGCACTGATGATGTCAACACAGCAAAAGATGGCACTGATGATGATGATGTTAGCATGGCATTGCGTGCCAGTGGGAACGGATGACAAAAATGACATAACTGCATACACAGCCACAGGGACTGGATGTTAAAAAATAAAATAAAAAATTGTAAGCGCATGAGCGCTTATTTCATTATCCTCGATATAAAAATAATAAATTTAAAAAATCATTAAAATGGCAAAAGATAGCCTCCCCTTACCCCAAAAAATTTTTCAATGGCAAAAGATGGCCTCCCCTTACCCAAAACAAATTTTCAATGGCAAAAGATAGCCTCCCCTTACCCCCCAAAAAAAGTCAATGTCAAAAGATGGCCTCCCCTTACCCCCCCCCCCCCCCCCCCCCCCAAAAAATGTCAATGGCAAAAGATAGCCTCCCCTTACCCAAAAAATTTTTTCAATGGCAAAAGATAGCCTCCCCTTACCCAAAAAAATGTTCAATGGCAAAAGATAGCCTCCCCTTACCCCCCCCAAAAAAATTCAATAGCACAAGATAGCCTCCCCTTACCAAAAAAACATTTTCAATAGCAAAAGATAGCCTCCCCTTACCCCAAAAAAATTTTCAATAGCAAAAGATAGCCTCCCCTTACCCCCCAAAAAATTATCAATGGCAAAAGATGGCCTCCCCTTACCCCCCAAAAAAAATTTTCAATAGCAAAAGATAGCCTCCCCTTACCAAAAAGTTCAATAGCAAAAGATAGCCTCCCCTTACCAAAAAGTTCAATAGCAAAAGATAGCCTCCCCTTACCAAAAAACCATTTTTGATAGTAAAAGATAGCCCCCTTACCCCCCCCCCCCCCCAAAAAATTTTCAATAGCAAAAGATAGCCTCCCCTTACCCCCCCAAAAAAATTTTCAATAGCAAAAGATAGCCTCCCCTTACCCAAAAAAACATTTTCAAATAGCAAAAGATAGCCTCCCCTTCACAAAAAAAAATTTTCAATGGCAAAAGATAGCCTCCCCTTACCCCCCAAAAAAAATTTTCAATGGCAAGAGATAGCCTCCCCTTACCCCCCCCCCAAAAAAAATATTTTTCAATAGCAAAAGATGACCTCCCCTTACCCCCAAAAAAAATTTCAATAGCAAAAGATGGCCTCCCCTTACCCCAAAAAAATGTTCAATGGCAAAAGATGGCCTCCCTTTAACCAAAAAAAAAATTTTCAAATGGCAATAGATAGCCTCCCCTTAACCCCCCCAAAAAAATTTTCAATGCCAAAAGATAACCTCCCCTTACAAAAAACATTTTCAAATAGCAAAAGATGACCTCCCCTTACCCCAAAAAATATTTTCAACAGCAAAAGATAGTCTCCCCTTACCCCCCCAATTTTTTTTCTTTTTTCAAAATGGCACAAGATGACCTCCCCTTACCTGAAATGGGGGCTGCCGAAGGACGTGTCCTCCCCATCGCTGTGGCAGGTGATGTCCGGGCTGTCCATCTCAAACATGGACTCTTCCAGCGAGGGGCCTTCCGTCGTGTAGAAAACATCGCACAGGGGGTTCTCCGACAGAATCAGCTGGGTCAGGCAGGGAAGGTTGCGAAGCTTCCAGACTTCTGTCCAGCTGGATATAGTAGTAGTGGTGGTGGTGGTGGTGGGAAACGATTAACGGTTTTGATATGGAGTGGTTATTTTAGGAGATTTTTACTTTTGGGGGAGGGGGGGTGGGGGCGGGCTTTTTTTTTGCATCGTGAATAGATGGTTTTTTGAGCCAGTTGGGTTTTTAATTTTTTTTTTATCATGAATGTTTTTTGTTGTTTGTTTTACAGAGTCCTTGATAAACCATTTTCTCAAAAAATGATGGAGAAGTTGTAAGTGGTTATCTGCACTTGTTTCTCTCCCACTACTATTTTCTTCATTAATGAATAATTACTTTTATGAGCTGTTAATTTTTTTTTGCCATTTTCATCATGGATAGTTATTTATGAGCCATTAACTTTTTTTTTTTTTTTTGGGGGGGGGGGTTGTTTTTATGATGAATAGTTACTTTGTTTGGCATTAACTTTTTGCCATTTACAAAAAATTGCAAATAGTTATTTTTTTAGATATTGATATTTTGCAATTTTTATCAGGAATAGTTTACTTTATGAGCCGTTAATTTTGGGGGCTAATTTTTAGCATTAGACTTTATGAGTCATTAACTTTTTGACCATTTTTATCCTAAGTTGTTACTTCATTAGGCATAACTTTTTTTTGGCCATTTTCATAAATAGTTACAGTTATTGATTTTTTGACATTTTCATCATAGATAGTTTCTTTATTAGGCAATCGCTTTTTGCCATTTTCATCATAAATAGTTACTTTTTGGGCATTCACATTGTCATCATAACTAGTTACTTTATGATCCATTGGTTTTTCATTTTTATAATGAAAAGTTAATTTATTAGGCATTTATTTTGCCATTTTCATCATAGATAGTTACTTTATCAGGCATAATCTTATGAGCCATTCACTTTTTGGGGGTTGCCATTTTCATCATAAATAATTACTTTATTAGCCGTTCTCTGTTTTGCCATTTTCATTATAAAGTTATTTTATGAGCTCACCACTTTTTGGCCATCTTTATCAAAAATAGTTACTTTATGAGGCATTAATTTTTTGCCATTTTTGTCATAAATAGTTACTTTATTACGTATAACTTTTTGCCATTAAGAAACAACAACATAGTTACTTTATAAGGCATAACTTTCTGCCATTTTCATCTTAAAAAGTAACTTTATCAGGCTCTGACGTTTTGCCATTTTTATCATTACTAGTTACTTTATTTGGCATTAACCCCCTCCCCCCCCCTCCCCTATTTTCATCATAAACACTTTATTAGGCATAACTATTTGCCATTTTAAGAAAAGATCATAAATAGCTACTTTATTTGGCACAACTTTAGGACTAGTTTTCCCAAGGCATTGCCTTCACATCATCATTCATTTCATTAAGGACCGAAAAACGGATTGAATCTCAACATCAACAAAACTAATTACACATATATATATATTCAAAAATACATAAAAACGGTATATACCACAACAAACACAATTCACACATCCCCAGTACAAAAAACCCCCACAAACAAACAAAAAACACAAAAAACACACACACAAACAGAAACGGAAAACCCACCCAAAGAAACAAAAGAAATATTGACCAGTCAACCGGAAGAAAAAAAAAATGTGAACAGACTATCCCCACAACAGTAAGATCAATAATAAACAGCGCCTATCCTGTAAGACCTACATGTATAAAAAAACAACAACAACACACACACAAACAAACCAACACAACAAGCAAAAGGGCGTTACCTTGTGATGATATTCTCATTCAGTCTCAGGCATTCCAGTTTCGACAAGGCGCCGTCATTAATAGCCACTTCTACACTGCCAAGGTCACCATAATCTGTAAAGGTCACCAGTATAAAGCTTAACAAAAGGTAAAGGCGTTGCCATAACCTATGAGGTCGTAGAAGGAGCAAGGCATCAGAGACCTCAGTTTCTCTAAGGTGGCCAGCATATTGAGGGCGGCGCCCATCTGTCGTTCCACTTTAAGGTTTCCACTTCTGTTCATGTAGTATCAGTGTGCTTTCTCTGGTCAGATTATCGGCATCAACCCCCCCCCCCCCAAACTCCCAAGATTTCATCTCGGCTTCTTTAAATCCTCCTTCCCTCCTTCCCTCCCTCCCTCCACCCAGCAATTTTTTGTTTTTAAACAGTTCATTGCAAACTTACATTACTTATATAAACGTATCAGCTGGTTTCATTTATTCGCACACAGGATTACTCTCACACAGGATTACTCACACAGGAATACTCACACAGGAATACTTTCTCACACACACTCATGTTCACATGCACACGCGCACATACAAACGCACGCCCATGCACACACACACTACACACACACCACACACACACACACACCACACACACTATACCCACACACTACCCACCACACACACATACTACACACACACACCCAGAGAGTACACTCACAGTTGCAGCAGATGTGCAGTTCTCTAAGAGCGGGCATCAGACGAGCTAGGGCCAGCACCTCTCGCAGAGGCACCCCAGTGGAGTTGAGGACCATGTTCTCCACTTTGGGCAGGGGCGTGCTCCATCGCCACAGCTCCTCCTGCACAACATACAGGTAAAGGTGTGTCCCCATAACCTATGTGGTCGTAGAGACCTCAGCTTCTCTAAGTAAAAAGTAAAGGTGTCCTATAACCTATGTGGTCGTAGGGGAGCGAGGCGTCAGAGACCTCAGCTTCTCTAAGTAAAAAGTAAAGGTGTCCTATAACCTATGTGGTTGTAGGGGAGCGAGGCATCAGAGACCTCAACTTCTCTCTAAGGGGCCAGCATATTGAGGGCGGCAGCGCCCATCTCCTCTCCCTCGCTGCTTTATACCTTCTCTGACCCTAAAGAGGGTAGGTACCCAAGTTTACAGCTGGGGGACTGTACTGAAGCCAAGGTGTGCAAACGGTCACCCATCCAATTGGTAACCACGCTCGATGCTGCTTACACATTGGCTGGGGGAAAGCGAGTGCTCTGACCACTCATATATCAGACAGCGTCTCTCCAGTGGGATTTTCTGATTTCTGAGCAGACTTGCCAATTCTTTCCATTTCTTCCAAGCACTCGCAATCCTGGTTCTGACAGCTAACTCAGATTTTGCTTCACAGCTCATCATCTCTCCCAGGTAGCAGAATTCATCTACCACTTCTATCTTCCCTTGTTCGAATTCTAGCTCCTCCTTTCCTGCATCGGTATTGTCTTCACCCTTCGTATTCATACAACTGGGGCAGACAAATACTCCGTCCTCCTTCTTCAGACTTTGGAGCATCTTTTGTGACACCAATATTGACATTTGGAGCGTTTGATCGAATTGTTCCCTACACCTTTGTGGCAGACACCACACGGGTGTTTGTCTTGCTCTCTATGTGTTCTGCGGTCTTTTCCAACTGTCGTTGCTTTGTTCTTGTCAACATTTA
>CM054168.1:4683028-4700528 GCA_028751875.1 Rapana venosa | reverse complement strand
CGTGTGTTCGCGCACGGGGCCTCGGTTTATAGTCTCATCGGAAGGACAGAAGGAGAGAGAGAGAGAGAGAGGTGTAAAGGTCCATGGTCAAGTTTGAATGGTACCATTGTAGTGAAAAAGCTCGCTCTCTTTCTGTGTGTGTGTGTGTGTTTATATTTATATTTTATCTATATTGTATTCTTTTATCTCGAGGATAATGGAATAAGCGCTTATGTGCTTTTTTACATCCTGTCCCCATGTGTATGCGGTTTTGTAAACTCTGTCATCTGTTCCCACTGGCACACAATGGCCTACTCTTACGTGTGTGTGTGTGTGTGTGTGTATGTGTGTGCAAGTATGCATTACATTACATGGTAGGGGCAAGCTAATCATCATCATCATTAGCCATTACACCCAGCGGTGTGTAGGGCAGCAACAAAGCGCTTCCACTCCTGCCTATCCTGGGCCAGCCTAGTCACTGATCCCCAAGAGTGCTGCTGCATGGCCTTCATCTCACTTTCTACAGTCCTCCTCCTCCACGTTGCTTTTGGTCTAGGGGCAAGCTAAGTGAAGCCTATAATTATATAATCAAGAGCTCTGCTCTCTCTCTCTCTCATGCTTGTTCCAACAAACTGACTTAGTCCTATCCAGGTTGTACTAATAGCTTAGTATGACACATACATGTATACCTTTTTTTTAATATTTAGTTTGTTCTGGAAGTAGTGACTAATTGTTATAAAGAGAAACAGGGGGGAGGGGGGAGAAGAGGAGAGAGAGGGTGGGGGAGGGAGGGAGAGAGAAGGAGGGAGGGAGACAAATGGGAAGGTGGAGGGAGGGAGGGAGAGAGAGAGGTGTAAAAGGTCCATGATCAAGTTTGAATGGTACCATTGCAGTGAAAAAGCTCTGTGTGTGTGTGTGTGTGTGTGTGCGTGCGTGCGTGCGTGTGTGTGTGTGTGTTTGCTAGTATGCATTACATGTGTGATGGTGCGGTAAGTAGATTACCTCCCATGCGATCAGAGCGACATGTTCCTATTTTGGGACACACCTGCAAATTGTGCAGCGTTCTGTTTCCTTGGGTGGTGGTGTTTGAAAACCATCTGTGGCATACACTTTGCCTTTGCGGTAAAATGTAATAGTTATGCAGCCTCTTTTTCTTAGAGGCCATATCCTCCCTGCTCATACTGTACTGTTGTAGCCGAGAAGTTGTACAGAGTCGTGGCAGATCAAATATCTCCACTCTCTGTTATACATGGTAGGGGTAACCTGAAGTGAAGCCTACATAATCAAGAGCTCTGCTCTTTCTCTCTCATGCTTGTGCCACTGACTGACTCAGTCCTGCCAGCCTAGCCAGGTTAAAGCCTAGTATGACACATACAGGATCCATGTCTTACCTTTCTTCTCTTTGTTCTGGAAGTAGTGACTGACTAATTGCTATAAAGAGAGACAGGGAGAGGGGGAGGGAGGGGGTAGGAGGGAGAAGGGGGGAGAGAGAAAGATGTAGATAACCATGATCTAGTTTGAATGGTACCATTGCAGTGAAAAAGCTCTGTGTGTGTGTTTGCTAGTATGCATTACATGGTAGGGGCAAGCTAAGTGAAGCCTAAGATTATATAATCAAGAGCTCTGCTCTCTCTCTCTCATGCTTGTGCCACTGACTGACTCAGTCCTATCAGCCCAGCCAGGTTAAAGCTTAGTATGACACATACAGGATCCATGTCTTACCTTTCTTCTCTTTAGTCTGTTCTGGAAGTAGTGACTGACTAATTGCTATAAAGAGAGACAGGGGGAGGAGAGGGAGGGGGTAGGAGGGAGAGAGGGGAGGGAGAAGGGGGGAGAGAGAAAGATGTAGATAACCATGATCTAGTTTGAATGGTACCATTGCAGTGAAAAAGGTGTGTATGTGTGTGAGAGACAGACAGACATAGCCCATATGTGCAGAGACAGACTCAAAAGAGACAGACACAGACAAAGAAGAGTCACACCAGAAACAAAGACAGACACACACAGGCACAAACACACACACACACACAAACATTACACACACACTACACATACACACACACAAACACACTCACAAACAGGCACACTACACACACATACACACACACAACAACAACAACAGAGAAACGGCAGCAAACAGGCCGCAATAATTGTCAACCCACAGTCAGCTACCTACAGAAGTATGCTGTACACGTGACACAGTCTTACAGCCTAGTTCCCTCTCTCTCTCTCTCACTCGGTCACTGTCTTAGTCTAGTACCTAAAACCTGATACTCTCTTTTGCTAAGTACTTTACCGATTTCTGGTATGAGGCCAAAAAGACTGATTTCAGTTAAACTTCCTATTCTATTTCTACTTTGCTGATTTCTTGAGAGGTTTTGTAGAGGGTTACAGTGTGTGTGTGTGTGTGTGACTGTGTGTGTGTGTGTGTGTCACTGTGTGTGTGTATCACTGTGTGTGTGTGTGTGTCACTGTGTGTGTGTCAAGTCAAGTCAAGTCAAGTCAATTTTTTTTTCCAGATGGTACATTGAATAAGCAATGCATTTGCTTTTTTTTCATCAAGCCATCTATCTAAGAAACAAAAATTTATCAATAATAATACTGAAGTACAACATTCTTACAACCTTTACCAATAAAGTGTATTGATCAATACAAAAAGAGGAAAACCAATAAAAGAATACGCTACAAAATACAAATTATACACACATGCATACACATGCGCATACACACACATACACACACGTGCATGCGCACACATGTACACACTTAGGTAAAGAATTTTTTTAGAATTTCAAAAAAACTCATAAAACGTCAAACAAACAAATTACATCATTTACTATATCATCCATTCTTTCACGTTCATACTTTAGAAGAAAAAAAAAGGTACAAAACATTAGTGTGTGTGTGCGCGCATGCACATGCATGCGTGTGTGTGTGTGTGTAGGTAGTGTGTGAGGGGGTGGGAGTGGGGGGTGTACACGAGTGAACATGTATAGAATCCTGTTCTTAGTTTTATTTCTCTGTGTGAGAGTATGTGTGCGTGTGTGTAGTGTGTGTGTGTGTGTGTGTACTTGGAGTGAACACAGAATCCTGTTCTAAGTTCTATTTCTGTGATATATATCAGCAATGCTTGCATCAGCTGTGATAGTGCTGTTGAACAAATATTACCACTGTGACGATCTTATCCCGAAATGAGGGCAGAGGGTATGATTTAATGCTTTAGTTTATATAATAACAATAATTTATTATCATTATAACTATCCTTACTGTCATCATCATAATCATTATCATTATTATTATTGTTGGTGGTGGTGTTGTCATTATTATTATCATTACTCCTACTACTATTACTACTCCTACTACTATTACTACTACTACTGCTACTACTACTACTGCTGCTGCTTATTATTATTATTATTATTATTATTATTATTATTATTATTATTGTTGTTGTTGTTATTACTATTATCACTAATGTTAAAAATATTCTTGTAGTTGCTGTTTTTCTTCTACCTCTTCTTAGTTCTTCTTATCATCATTATTGTCATTTAGGTCAATAGAAACTGGCACAATTCAACAACAATAACAACATCAGCAACATCAACAATAACCTCCAGCTGATTCTGTTGGTATATGTACGGTTGTAATGTAACTGCTTTCTTTGTGTCTTCTCAGTTCTCAACCAGTCTTCACATTAACCCTTTTTTTTATTTTATTTACTCATTCTTTTATATTCAGAATAACATAATAAACACTCATGTGCTTTTATTCATACATCCTGTCCTCGTGTGCATATGTATTTTGTACACTTTGTCATACATGCCATCAGCGCCTGGGCTTTATTTATCACAGTTCTTGATTAAACCATTGATGCTGGGGGCAACAACAGCAAAGTGAGAGGCTGTATGATCAGTGGCTTTCTTTCCCACTCATGGAATTCCACTTTACAGCTTAATCTTTCAGTGATTGACTAGGAGGTTTAACTTGCTACAGTCCTTAATGTGCTGCAGCCCTGGGGGCTGGTTGGCCTTTGGAAAACATCTCCAACGCTGACTGTCCATATGCCCTCTTGGCCGAGAGAGTGGGGATGTGCTGTGGGCAAGGCATCTCCACTATAATCAAATTTCTGCCCAATTTCCAAAACAGCAGCTGCCTCCTCTGCTGTTTTGGAGGTCATCGTCGAACACGACGGACAAACATACATCCATACCTACCGGTACACAATGACCTACTCTTCTGAGAGGCGGAACAGGTTTTAACCTTTTCCCTACAGGTAACCCGCTATAGGGTAACCAACCATCTACTAACCCTTCCTCTGCATCACCCACCATTGGGTTACGGTAGCATACAAATGTGCACAGAGCACCTGTCCTGGGAAAAAGGGGTTATTTCCCTTAACGCAGATTTCATTTCATTTCATTTTATTCTTTTATATCGAGGATAATGGAATAAGCACTTATGTGCTTTTTTACATCCTGTCCCTGTGTGTATGCAGTTTTGTACATTCTGTCATCTGTTCCTACCAGCACACAATGGCCTACTCTTACGAAAAGCGGAACAGGATTTAACGTGCGCGCAAGATGTTCTGCGTGCGTTCGCACACGGGGCCTCGGTTTATAGTCTCATCCGAAGGACTAATTCGTGTTAACTAACATACAGGTCCACAGGGATCAGGAAGAACCATAGTGGCCAGGAAGTACACTGATTTTGCTTGCTTCGTTACTTTAAAATCTTGTCAGCTACTCACTGTATATCTCAAGTCCTCCCTCCTCCATGAATGAGGCTTTCTGAACGGAAGGAAACCCACGCAATGGGCTTTTGTTCTGTTTTCATATGGCAAAACGCAGCAACTCCAGTCTTAACAACTTTGATGTCATTGATTTAACTTTACACGCATCACAATTGAAGGTTTTTTTTTTTAAAAAAAGACTGGTGTTTGCCAGAGGAAATCAAGTCAAAATGTACTGCCGTAACCATAAATTATGTTTCTGTTGATCAGGGCAGATCTGATGCACATACATTTTTATTTATTTATTTTATTTATTTATTCTTTTATATCGAGGATAACAGAATACGCACTCGTGTGCTTTTTTACATCCAGTCCCCGTGTGTATGTTGTCTTATAAATTCTGTCATCTGTTCCCACCGGCACACAATGGCCTACTCTTAGGAAAAGCAAGCAGAACAGGATTTAACCTGTGGGCCAGGGTGGGTCTTCACTGGCCAGTGGCCTTTAGCAGCCAGCTAACAGGAAACCTTCCCACAAACTGTTGGCTCTTGAAGAAAGAATTGGGGAGGTTGGGTTGATGGGTATGGCTGCAATTGTCAGTTTTTACAGGCAGCATGAAAGTAGAACTAAAGTGTTACAGCCGTTCTCTGATGAAAACAAAAAGATTTTACATAAAAGGGACCCACCCCACCCCAATTCCCTCAAAGCACACACACACACACACACACACACATGGATGCACCAAACACACACACACACACACCACACACACACAGAGGCACCACACACACACACACACACACACACAGAGGCACCACAACACACACACACACCACACACATGCCAAACACACACACACATACCACCACACAACAACAACCACATCCCTCCCTGCAAATAGGGAAATACACATTTATCTCAACTTGTAACCCTTTTCATTTATTTACGAATTTTGTAAAACTGACATTCTGTCTAAAACAAACCAGAGCAAAAACGTTCCCAGCAACTAAACTGCAAAAAAATACCACAGTGTATGTTTACAACAGCGTGGTCATGTGATCATATCATCGCGTGCGTGTGGGGGTGACCCCGTGTGACCTCAATCTCCATTGTTTACGTCTGCACCAAAATAAACACTGACCGATTAACGGAAAACAAAAATTTTATATTAATCAGATTAAGCGAAGCATACTCTTTTGAGACAAAGAAACGGCACAGGAGATTTCAAACGATGCTGAAAAACGTGCAGACTACAAAACTTCCACTCTCTCCACTTAGGCTGGAGCACAGCAAAGGATGCACACACACACACACACACACACGTTTGCACGTTTGTTTTCTAGAGTAACTTACAACGTTTCTGAGGTGTGCCAACTCTGCAGAAGTAGGTCCATTGTTTCTGGGCTTTCCTCTGACCACGATGTCAATAATAAACTCGCTTTGGCAATCATCTGGAGAGCAGTATTTTTCTCTGAGAGCGTCAGTGAATGACCTCGTTCTTTGCATCTTTTTCTTGGGCACAACTCTTGCAGACTTGGGTCTTTTCGAGGTAATTGCTGGTTCTTGTAGTGTCTCCGTTTTTCGATCCATTGTCAAGACTCAGGTATGCTTCGATCACGATGAGGACAATCGATATTTATAGAAATGTGGTCATTCTTTCGCGACCAACACGTAACGCCAACTTGGCCTCAGAGCTAATGTTTGTTTGGCTTGTGTGTGATGCACTCGTAACTTTACTAAAAATTAAGAAAGTGGAATCATTTGTGTTTGAAAGTATCATTGATGGTTATGCCTCATATTTTAGCATCAAAATTCTTTATTATGAGTATTACTATGTGGTATTTTAATGTTATTGATGACAGGTTATTGTTTTTTGTTTGGACTTAACAAATTAAGAGTGCATCACGTATTTTTCTCATTTCAACCAATCAAATGGCAGAGAAAAAAATTATTCCGTTTTCCGACTTCCGGTACACGACATTTGTGATTCAACATGGCGGACTTCGACGCATTTGCCTCTGGCCAAACCAACGAAGAAGACCCTGCTGCTGACTTTCTGGCTCGCGAGCAGTCAGAACTAGCTGGTCTTGAAGATTTTGAATCTGCCGATGCAGAAGAGAACCAAGGTAATAGTAGTTTTGTTCCCAAACAAATGATTCACTTCATCGTATTACCGGCTGTGAAAAGGTGAGCTCATCAGGTCCGAAGCAGACTACCAAGTTAGTTTAGACTGCTTGAGGTCAACGCCCACTCTGAGCTGTTCTGTATTTTATTTTATTCGATAAATTGGGCAGTATTCAAATCAAATACCGTGTACTTACCACGCGAATGAAAGCCAGTGCTATTTTTACAGTATTTTATGAAGACAGTACTTGATACATTGTAATTTATCACAGTATTAGTATATCATAGCTCATTACAGGACATTAGCTGTCCTCAGCAAATTTATGTTTTCCCCCATCTTTTGGAATAGGGATTGGGGGGGGGGGGGGGGGGGCAGATGTAAATGGATCTTCACTTTCAAAAGTCGTACTAGAATAGCAAGGGCCCTGGCTGAAGCTGACAGAGGCACTGTTGGGCTGTCATCCACTGATCAAGCAAAATTTTACAAGAAACAGAGCTCCTTCACAGCTTCAGACTTTTGAATTTTGTTTTCTCCAGCTTAATCAAGTTGATATCTTTTCCACTTCTTTTAATGTAATATTTTTGTTTTTGTGAAGAGGTTGAATGGATGAACAATCTCTCTCTCTCTCTCTCTCTCTCTCTCTCTCTCTCTCTCTCTCTCTCTCTCTCTCTCTCTCTCATTCTCTCTCTCTCTCTTTCCCTTCTGGTAATTTCTTTTCTGTAACACTTTGCACCCCATGAGTACAGCTGCACTTCAATTTCTGTGGACCAGCCCTAAAGTAACTGAGTTGTACAGTGTACACCAGGTCATCATAGTAAAATCATATCTTTTTGTTCCAATGATTCCAATGATCTTCTTCCCACTTTTCAGTCTGCCTATCGCCCCAACCACAGCACTGAAACCACCCTAGTCCATACTTTAAATACACTTCTACTTGCTTCTGATGCAGGAAAAATCTCCATCCTCACTCATCTTGACTTATCTGCAGCCTTTGATACCATAGATCACTCAATTCTTCTTTCTCGCCTCCAAAATACGTTTGGTATTAATGGCACAGCTCTCACCTGGTTTACTTCATACCTCACAGACCGGTTCCAGAAAGTTATTGTAAACAAAATTCAATCAAAACCTGTCAAAATGGAATGTGGAGTCCCGCAGGGATCAGTCCTGGGCCCTGTTCTCTTTACTCTCTACACTGCTCCACTCTCACATATAATAAACAACCACCCTATTGATCATCATTTCTATGCCGATGATACTCAGCTTCAGTGCAGCGATACTGTTGAAAACTTGCCTTCCCTCCTGACAAATATTTCCTACTGCCTTCAAGACATTCAAAACTGGATGACTCAGAACAAGTTACAGCTTAATGCCGATAAAACCAAAGCCATGCTCATAGGGACCCAACATAAACTTTCCTCTATCACAAAAACTTCAATAGAATTCGGCAATACGTCAGTTCCTTTGTCCAACTCTGTGAAGTATTTAGGAGTAGTTCTTGACAACACACTCTCTATGAAAAAATTCATCACCCAGACCTGCCAGTCTTGCTACTATCAATTATGGCGCATAAGCGCGATTCGCAAGTATCTGTCCACTGATGCAACTTCCAAGCTTGTCACATCTCTCATTCTTTCACGTTTAGACTACTGTAATTCTCTTTTGGCTGGCCTACCAGCATCATCTATCCACTCTCTTCAACGCATACAAAACTCTGCAGCTCGACTGGTCCTAAGAAAGAAAAAATCTGAACACATCACTCCTCTTCTGCGATCTCTTCACTGGTTGCCTGTCTCTCAAAGACTGGAGTATAAAATCAATACCCTCTGTTTCAAATGTCTCCACAAATCTGCACCCTCTTATCTCTGTAACTGTCTTCACCTGTACACTCCATCCCGTTCCCTTCGTTCAGCCGCAGATACTTTGTGCTTTCGAACACCCAGATTCAAACAAACCACTGTTGGCCGTCGCTCCTTCTCTGTTTCTGGTCCATCCACCTGGAATGACCTCCCTCTTTCACTTCGTCAAAAGCCTTCACTTGATTCCTTCAAATCCAGCCTCAAAACACACTTATTTCCTACCTGAGACTTTCCCCCCACGTATCTGTCCCTAATTTTCAACAGCATCTTTCACCTTCTAAGTGTTGTTCCGTGTGTGTGTGTGCGTGCTTGTGCGTGCGTAGTGCGCACGCATGGATTTGAAATCTGTTGCTCATTATGTTTAAGGAGAGTTGCATGCCTGTAAATGATTGAGTGCAAGCGCTTCGATTTGTTTGTTTTTTACAAGATTCAGCGCTATATAAATTCCATATATTATTATTATTATAAGCAGATTTCTTATGAAACTATAGCAATGTTTAGGTGTGCATTAAAGTGTATACTGCATAACAATAAATGTTTTAACTGTGGTGTGAAATTATTGTAATTGCTGTAATTTCAAGTGGTGACCAACTAGACCCCACCCCACCCAGCCCTCTCACCCCTTGCAGCTGGTCAACCTCTCTCCTCAAGTGGCACAGAATTCATATAATGAGGATCAAAGTTCTTATAATCACTATCGAAAATACTGTCTTCATCAGCATTGTCATAATTCATTAAAAAGTTATGTTGCGTCTTCAGCAGTGAATGTCTGACATGCCAAAGCCATACCGCAAGCATGTGACGCCCACATCAGCATCAAACACGCCAAAAAACATATTCAGTTCATGTGCAAATCAACTGTAAAGAAATGTATGGCCAACATAGTGGCTCAAGCCAACAAACTAAAACAACCAAGTGAGAAAAGAGCAGAATGGGAGGGCGAAAGTGAAAGTAACTGCTGAGGTACAGATTTTGACCAAGGGAGAATAGAGCAGAATGGGAGGGCGAAAGTGAAGTAACTACGAGGTACAGATTTTGACCCAAGTGAGAATAGAGCAGAATGGGAGGGTGAAAGTGAAAGTAACTGCTGAGGTACGAATAAATCCGTACCCTGTCCACTGGAGGTATTTGTGCGGTACGGATAAATCCGTACCCTGGGTAGAAAATGTTAAGCTTTCACTGGCACAGACTGGAACAATGGAAGATTTTGATTTTTAATCATACCTGAGGTGTGAATCAGGAAAATTTATGAGAGGGTCTGGGAAAATTCTCAAATTTTGTTGGGGTCAAGTTGTAGGGTTCAGGGCTTTATTTGACTCGTTTGTTTGCCACTGAATGAAAAACAAGTAAGAAGGATTGAATATGATTATGATGCGTTTCATAATCTGGTTTTCTCAATTCAGACATCTTTGCAGGGAATGGCGCAAACTAGCATGATTGATTTGGGAGGGAGAAAGAGAGTTTTTGTAAGGGGGAGAGGCTAATAAGAAATACGTTATATGTGTAAAGCTACATTAAATCTCACCCTTCATTAATTTTGTGGTGTCAGTTTTATAGTTTGTTGCAGCTCATGTTTGCTTGTAAGATAAGACCTACATTGCCACAATTTAAGTTGTTGGTTTTTTTTTAATAATGCAATTTTTATATTTGCTCTTTAAATTGCAGCCAAAACTTTGTCATTAATTCACTGTACAGCCATTTTAATTCCATTTCAGTTGACTTTATACCATACCTGGAAACTTATGTCACCAAACTATGGTTTTGTTGGGTTGTTTTTTTTCTCCAAAATCAGCCTGGTCATACCATGATTACTGGTGTAAGATAAACTGTGCAAAGCACATCAATGCTTAGCCAGGCACAAGTATACTTCATGAATGTATGTGCAAAATCCCATATATGTGCATAATTCCCTATGAGATCGTGTGTAAAAATCCCATTGTATATATGCAAAAGACATTATCAATATATATATATACATAATACATGTGCAAAATCCCAAAACTAAGATTTCTAGGTCAGCAGTTTCTTTTGTGCAAGAAGTATAACCACTCACTCCTCAGGAAAAAAAAAAAAGAAGCAGTGGTGATTTGTGCCTCACTGCATTAATATTAATGATATGCTGAGTAGGTCATCAGCCTCTAGGGTTTAAAAGGCAGAGTCGGATGAAAGGGGGCGTCATTGCTTGTTTGGGTACTATGGCGGACCTGTTTCTGTGTGAAGATGGTAATGTCTTGAATTCATTATTAAATGTTTGTCTTATCTCTCTTTTTAATAGAATATGTGTTTGGTTGTTGTTGTTGTTTTTTTTTGGGGGGGGGGGGGGTATGAGAGATAGAGCGCATATTCTGAGTGACCCTCAAGGTGTTAAGCTGGAAAATACATGCAGAAACAACAACAAATAATAGCTGCACAATAGAATACTTTTAAGTTGTAAGTCTTACGCGTGAGGCTGCACAAACATGAAACTCATTTTGCAAGTAGAAGGTAATAACTTGGACTAAATCATGTTTTTAAGTCGCTCTCTATCTAGAATATTTGCTTGATGGTGGTTTTTGTTGGTGGTGGTTTTTTGTTTGAATGGGTTTTATTTTTAATGCTGTTGGTTATGAAGTCATTGACCCCGTCATTAACTAAGTAAAATGGTTAATCAAGAGGGTAGGAATGTTTCGTTTTCAAACAAGAAAAGAAAAGTGTTTATTGAATGTGATCATTATCAGAAAAAAAAATTTTTAATCATTAAGTCCAGAAAGGGGAGGTCTTGTGTTCAGTTCCACATGTTTAGTCCTTTAGGGTGATGATTAAAAAAAACCCACCCAAAACAGTTGTTTTTCTGAATAAGGGATTATTGCATGAAGTTTCAAGGTTTGCACTGGAATGAAAGAGGTGTGTTCTCTTGCATTTTACTTGTAATGCTTAGTTACATGTCCTTTGCACAGTGACTACCTGGCCATTGAGATGAGGACAGACTGAAGTGGATTTTACAGTCAGTTTGGAGTTTACAGTCCTATCAATTATCCGAAGGACTTAAGTAGGGGGTTTCAGTTTGTAAACAGCGGTACTCTCCTCTAAGTTTAAGGAGAGAGGGAAAAAATGCAGTCGGGGTATGACTTCTTATGTACCAGACAACAATCAATCATACACACAAACTTCTCATCTTGTGTGTACCTACAGGACAGTCTCACGTGCATTGATTCCAAGGTGGGATGAATGAGACAGGGCACATATTCTGTGTGCTCCTTAGGGTGTTAACTCAATGGAGTCGCAGTGAAATAGATCCCACCGATTTGTGGTGACGCGTGATTTTGGCTATATTTGAAAAATTCAGCAGACTTGCCTAACATAATAATGACGTACACATCATTGAAAAGTGTATTATGTCTACTTTTGAGATTGTTTCACGGTTTTTCAATAGATGAATGTTGTTGTTTTTTTACAAATTTTCCAAAATATGTCACTGAATGCTGAAAAATAAAAAGTTTTGAAAATTAGGGCTGCCTATCTTGCATGGTTTGAACTGTTCATCACTAGTTCCCTTGAAACAATGTGATGATTTTTCACCAAAATAAAGTTCCCTTAAGTTGGCTGAATCCATCTGATGTCACTTTTTGCACAATAGATTTTTATTTAAAAGAATCATAACACTGGAGAGCCCGAAATCCCCAAAGAAATCACTTGTCGACATGTCAAACAAAATTAGCCAACACACACAAACTAGGCAAGCTTATGGTCAAGGTAAGCAACTGTGTTTAGAAAAATGATTGCCCTACAGTACTTTCCTTTCAGTTGAACATTGCTTAGTGTATTTTTAAAAAATTCGTAATTCTGCCGAATCTTAAGCTGCGGCATGTCACAGTGAAGATTCGGCACAACCTCATTGAGTTAATAAACATGCAAGAACAACAACAGATTATATTCGTGAAGTAGCTTTGCAATGTGGAGATTTTTCGTTAGTTTATGAAATGAATTGTCAGTGGGTCTATGAAGTTTGGTTTGTTTGTAGTTAATTACTATTTTTTAACCGTTACCGGCTAGAGCTCAGAGGTTCAACAATGGTGACAGTTTGTGTATTTGTGTATTGAAATGTTATTTAATAGATTTTGTCTGCAGCGCACCATGTTTGTAAATATCTGTTTAAACTATTGATTATTTATCATTGATTGCATGACTGTGTAAGATTAGGTTGAATGCATGCGCTTTGATTTGTCTTTGCAAGATATAGCGCTATATAAGTTCCATTATTATTATTATTGTTATTGTTGTTGTTGTTATTCGGCCATTTTCTCCGCCATGAAGGTAGATGTATGCATTCTCTGAATATGGGATGATGTCTAAGCAAGACACAAGTGTAGTGCATTGTATACAGTTAGTGAGTTACTAACAGTTTTGTCATCCGCTCCTACCGCTATAGAACAGCCTATTCTTCTGAAAGGGTTTTTTAACATGTGTACAAGATGGTTTGGGTTTTTGTAATGCGTTTGTAATGGGACCTCAGTTTACAGTCTTATCCGAAGGGCTTAGTTAAGGGGAGTGAAGTTAGGAGGGACAGGAGGGAAGGGGGGCACATCATTGTACACATCGCCATTATTATTATTGTTATTGTTATAGTGTGCCCGAACCTACCACCTTCCAACATTACTATTATTATTATTATCACATCTTGCGCACACGTTATATCCTGTTCCGCTTTTCGTAAGAGTAGGCCATTGTGTGCCGGTGGGAACAGATGACAAAACTGATAAAACCGCATACACACGGGGATTGGATGTTTAAAAAAAAGCACATAAGTGCTTATTCCATTATCCTCGATATCAAAGAATAAATAAATAAAAAATTAAAAAAATTAAAAAATTATTATTGTTATAGTGCGCCCGAACCTACCACCTTCCAACATAATTGTTATTGTTGTTATTATTATTATTGTGTGTCAGATGGAGGGTTTGGCTCCATGGGAGGAGAACAGGACCCTGCAGGAGGGATGGACGAGTTTGGAGATGGAGGCAACGCTGCTTACCCCCAGGAACAGGTGAGATACTGCCGCTGTGCTCTGTGTGTGTATCTGTATCTGTGTTTGTGTGTATATCTGTGTGTGTGTGTATATATCTGTGTTTGTGTGTGTGTCAGTGTCTGTGTGTGTATATTTGTGTCTGTGTGTGTATCTGTGTTTGTGTGTGTGTCAGTGTCTGTCTGTGTATATCTGTGTTTTGGTCTGTGTGTGTATCTGTGTTTGTGTCTGTGTGTGTGTTTGTGTTTTTGTGTCTGTGTGTGTATCTGTGTTTTTATTTTTGTGTCTGTGTGTGTGGTTTTGTGTCTGTGTGTTTGTGTCTGTATCTGTATGTGTATCTGTGTGTGTGTGTATCTGTGTTTGTGTTTTTGTATCTGTGTGTGTATGTCTGTGTGTGTATCTGTGTTTGTGTTTTTGTTTCTGTGTGTGTATGTCTGTGTGTGTGTTTGTGTTTTTGTGTCTGTGTGTATCTGTATCTGTGTGTGTATGTCTGTGTGTGTATATCATTGTCTGTGTTTGTGTTTTTTGTATCTGTATCTGTGTGTGTGTTTTTGTGTCTGTGTGTGTTTTTTGTGTCTGTGTGTGTGTTTTTGTGTGTGTATCTCTGTGTGTGTTTTTGTGTCTGTGTGTGTATCTGTCTGTGTGTGTATCTGTCTGTGTGTGTATCTGTCTGTGTGTGTGTTATTTATTTATCTATTTTATTCTTTTATTATGAAGATAATGGAATAAGCCTCATGTGCTTTTTTTTATTTTTTACATCCAGTCCTCGTGTGCATGCAGTTTTTGTAATATTTGTCATCCGTTCCCACTGGCACGTTATGGCCTACTCTTCCAAAATGTGGAATGGGTTTTAATGTGTGCACAAGATGTCCAGCATTCGTTCACACACAGGACCTCGGTTTATAGTCTCATTCGAAGGACTTTTGGGGGGGGGGGGGGGGATTTTTTCCCCTGCCTCATCCTCTGTGAAACATAGAATCAGAGACAGTTTTCTTTTATGACATGATGATCAATGATGATGATGAGGAGGATGAAACAGTGCTGCCATGGAAGTGCATATGCTTTGAGACTACATGACAGGGCTGTACTCTACGTTTGCTATCATAACATATCCTGGCGTCAACCGGGCCCAAGAGATACAGACACCTGCAGTGTTGGTCAGGTAATTTGAGCAACACTCTCAAACTCATCCTGTAAAGTGGATGAAGCTCGACTGTGTGGTCCCAAGTCTTCCCACTGAGCCCACAGCACACTCACTCTGGGTAGGAGCCGGCCAGGGTCCGAAAAATCCCTTTATCTCTTATGGGATTTGAACCAGCAGCCTTAACAGTCCATAACCCAAGGTGCTGCTAACCACTGCGCCACGGCGGCTGGTGTTGTGTGTGATAATTAATGCTTTTTATGACTCTTCCGGCTGAAGGACATTGCTGAGGATGAAATGTGAAATATTTTTTGTATGTGACAAATGTTATATGTAGTGACAAATGTTGTGTGTATGTGACAGTTGCTGTGTGTGTATGTGACAATTGCTGTGTGTATGTGACAGTTGCTGTGTGTGACAATTTCTCTGTGTGTGACAATTACTTATGTGACAGTTACTCTGTGTGTGTGTGTGACAGTTGCTGCGTGTATGTGAGACAATCTCTGTGTGTATGTGAGACCATTGTTGCGTGTATGTGAGACGATCGCTGTGTGTATGTGACAATTACTGCATGTTTATGCGACAGTTGCTCTGTGTGTGTGTGTGTGTGTGTGTGTGGGCAATCGCTGTGTGTGTGTGTGACAATCACTGTGTGTATGTGACAATTACTGCATGTTTATGCGACAGTTGCTCTGTGTGTGTGTGTGTGACAATCGTATGGCTGTGTGTGTGACAATCGCTCTGTGTGTGTGTGACAATCGCTGTGTGTGTGTGTGTGTGTGACAATGTGTGTGTGTGACAATCGCTGTGTGTGTGACAATCGCTGTGTGTGTGTGTGTGTTAACAGACTAACGGACCATCAGACATGTACTCGGCCGTCTCCCAGCAAGACACTGTGAGGGCGGAGCCGGAGAAAATCCGCATCTGGAGAGAGGAGCAGACCAAGAGGCTGGAGCAGAAAGGTTTGCGCTTTTGTTGTTATTGTTGTTGTTGTGGTTGTTGTTAATTTGTATTGTGTACATGTCATCCCGAAGTCGAAATGCGGCGACCTTCATGGTGGGCTAACATGGTCGCTCGGTACGCAAAATCTCAGCGTTGGTGAGTCTTTGAGCTCTAGTCTGTGGAATGAAAGAAAGAAATATACATGCAAAGAGAGAGAGTGTGGGTCAAGTCAAGTCAAGTCAAGTCAAAATTTTTTTCCAGATGGTACATTGAATAAGGAATACATTTGCTATTTTTTGTGTATGTGTGGTGTGTGTGTGTGAGAGAGAGAGTGTGTGTGTCAAGTCAAGTCAATTTGTTATTTCCAGATGGTACATTGAATAAGCAATGCATTTGTGTGTTTTTTTCATCAAGCCATCTATCTAAGAACAAATTTCTTAGTGATTATAATGAAATACTACATTATTGCAACTTTTACCAATAAATTGAACCAGTAAAAAGAGGAAAATTGATAAAAGAATACATTGGAAAATGCAAATTATATACATACACACGCACACACTTACTCATACACACATGCGTGCGTGCGCGCAGGCGTACATACACATACTTAAATAAATAATGTTTAAAGAATTTTTTTTTTAATGAAATAAAATGTCAAGACAAATTACTTCACCTACTATATCATCCATTCTTTCATATTCATACTTAAGATATAAAAAAAAAAAGGGGGGGGGGGGGTGCGTGCGTGTTTGTGTGTGTGTAAACAGGTATGTGTGTGTGGAGAGTGCATGTGTGTGTACATGCACGCATATGCGTGTGCAGTGATGTGTGTACATGCATTGGGAGTGTTAACCTCACATACTCTTTACTCACCAGCTTTCAGGAAAAATTATAATAATAAGAAGAAGAATGTATGGTATTTATACAGTGCTGAATCTTGTAAAGCAAACAAAAATTCTTCTTCTTCTTCTTCCTTTTTTGTCATGTTTCTCCCAGGGGAGGTTTGACATTGATGAGCCCTCTCCATCTCTCTCTGTTTTGAGCTTCCTCCTTATTTATGCCCCTTTTTCTAAGATCATCTGCAATACAGGCAGCCCAGGTTTTGCTAGGTCTTCCCTTTGGTCTCTTTCCATCCACTACCAAGTTCATTGCTCTTTTTATGATGTGGTGGTCTGCTTTCCGTTCAACGTGCCCAAACCAGCGCAGTCTAAACAAAAATCATAAATATAAATCTTTTATCTCATTTTATAGTCTCATCCGAAGAACTTAAACATTCAGTTCGATTTTTATACAGCGCTGAATCTTGTAAAGCAAACAAAAATTATAAATATAAATCTTTTATCTCAGTTTATAGTCTCATCCAAAGAACTTAACATTCAGTTTGATATTTTCTCGTCAAACTGAGAAGAAAAAGAGCAAGGCTGGAGGGAAATTGAACCCAGAACCTCGCAGTTTACTTGTTAGGCAGGTGGGAAATGTTTGTTGTTGTTGTTGAAACTGACCCCTGTGAACTGGTATTTTAATTCAGACCAAGCGGAGGAGAAAATGAAGGAGGAATGGAGACAGAAGGCGAAGAAAGAGTTGGATGACTGGTATAAACACCACCTGGAACAACTGGAGAAAAACAAGGAGAACAACAGGTACACCCTTCTCTCTCTCTCTGTCTGTCTGTCTCTGTCTGTGTCTGTCTCTGTAATCTGAATCTCTCTCTCACTCTCTC
>CM054168.1:4673028-4680528 GCA_028751875.1 Rapana venosa | reverse complement strand
TGTTTGTGCGAAAGTGTAGATCTTGAGAGAAGAATGGTGAATTTGTATGAATTTGATTTTATATTTGTGTATACCAGGGAATTTGGATAACTTCTTTGTGCTTTTTTATTATTTCTGTATTACAATCGAGCTGTAAATTTTATTTTTTTTTAATAAGTTTTTTCGCTTGAATCTTTTAGTTTCCATTTTGTTGTACAACAAATGTCATCATTCCTTTTTTTTTTCCTTTTTTTAAAGATTTTTTTTTCTTTCTTTCTTTTGTAACTGGTGTGTGTACCAATGTTGATGACTGTATTTGACAAAGTGGATGTTGTTCTTTTTGGCACGTGAAAGGGTAGAGAATGAGCAATTCTTGAAGGAGAGGTAAGAGCTTTGGGCCCCTGTTTGTACTCCGTCTTTTGGTGTGTAGAGTAGTACAGTCCCCTTGTTCTCTTTGTGGTGGGACAGGGAAGTTTCTAGAAGCTTTGAGGATGAGGGAGATATATATATATAATTTTTTTTTTTTTTTTTTTAAATGTGTTGGAGGTTGATGTGTAGGTTGATATTTTTTGTTTGGTAGATAGGAAGAGTTGGGGAAAACTTGTCGGGTCGTTTTTGAGGGGTGTGCGTTTTATATGTTGTGCGTACAGTTGGTGCACAGAGACACACACAGACATGCATGCGCACATGCAGGCATGCACACACACGCATGCATGCGCACACACATACACAAACACATGCACGCACACACACACACTCACACACATATGTGCGCGCGCACACTCATTCAAAGAACACATACATTTGTGCACGTCGTGTGTGCACATATATGCATGTTTACACCACACACAGTCATGCACCCACACAAACGCGCACACACATAAAATACAATCACATACATACACACACACATTTATACACAAGTCATGTATGTGCACATATATATTCATGTTTGCACCACACACAGACACGCACGCACACACTTACACGCGCACACACACACACACTCACACACACACACTCACACACACATATACACTTACACACACACATATAGACTTACACACACACACACACACTTACACCTGCACACACACTTACACACACACACACACCACACACACACACACACACTTACACACACACACACACACACACACACACACACACACACACACTTACCACACACACACACACACACACACACACACACACACACACACACACTTACACACACACTAACTATGGAACGATAATCAGGGAAATGTTACGTGTACTAGAAAAGAGTAGAGAGAACCATTGTATAGTCTGTTTCCCTCGAACTAGATCATTGATTGCACTCCTTGTAGCAGTTCAAACTATTTGGTTTGTTATAATTATATATTCAATTCATTTCTTGGCTTTGTTTCATTGTTTTGTTTTCTGTGTTGGGGTTGTTCTAGGTTTGTTTTTGTTTCGAAAGTTTCTTTCAATTTTGTTGGGTTCTGTTTTTAATTAGTGCTGCCTTGTAGGTTCAGACATCTGGGTGCGCATAACTTTCCTGCCGCTTGTTCTGAAATCTTTGCATGCACCACAGTCAGGGAAAAAAAATTTTAACTCTCGAGGAACGGAGCAGTCCTCAGGAAATTGTCAAAAGTTTAGAATCAACTCACTCAGCCTGGCGAGCTCCTATACTTTTGTCCACGTTCTGCCCTTTTTGTAAGAGTGTTTAAAAAAAGAAATTTTTTTAATTTTAATTCTTTTATATCAAGGATAATGGAATAAGCACTTGTGTGCTTTTTTATATCCAGTCCCCGTGTGTGTGCGGTTTTGTAAATGTTGTCATCTGTTCCCACCAGTCACACAATGGCCTACTCTTACAGATTCAGCAGAAGAGAGGTGTACAGCAGTGAAACTGTAAAATCAGGTTAAGATGTCGGAGAAAGTTGACGGCAAATTGTAGAGTGTCTTTCTTGGATGGTTTAGCGTGTGGAGGTTCATTGAAAACGGCGATGATTTCTTCTACGTTGATGAGAGGGCCAGAACATGCATCATAGAGGGTTATCTTAGGATATTTTTTTTTTTTTTTTAAAGCCACATGCACAAAAATCATTTTTGGTGATAGGAATGTAATTGATATTTTGTTTTAGTATTTCCGAGTGAGTTTTTTTTTAATAGTTTTTTTTATTGTTTTTTTTTTTAATTTTTTTTTTTTTAAGTTAAACTGAAAGTGTGTATTGCTTTGTCTTTGGGAACGTGAGTAGTCTGAATCATAGATCCAATAATGTGATAGGTCCTTTGTTTTGTTTTTGTTTTGTAAAAAAAAAAAAGTGCAACTGAATAATAGACCAAAAATGTGATAGTATCTCTGTTTTGTTGTTTTGTAAAAAAAAAATTGGTGCCAAAATTGTGATATTATCTTTGTGTTTTGTTTTGTTAAAAAAAAAAAGTGCAATTGAATAATACACCAAAAATGTGATAATATCTTAGTCTTGTTTTGTTAAAAAACAAAAAAAGTGCTACTGAATAATACACCAAAATTGTGATAGTACCTTTGTGTTTTGTTTTAAAAAACAAAAAAAGTGCAACTGAATAATAGACAAAAAATGTGATAATGTCTTAGTTTTGTTTTGTTAAAAAACAAAAAAGTGCAACTGAATAATAGACCAAAAATGTGATAGTATCTTTGGTTTGTTTTGTGAAAAAAAATGTGCAACTGAATGATAGACCAAAAATGTGATAGGATCTTTGTTTTGTTAAAAAAAAAAGTGCAACTGAATAATACACCAAAAATGTGATAATATCTTAGTTTTGTTTTGTTAAAAAAAATGTGCTACTGAATAATACACCAAAAATGTGATAGTATCTATGTTTTGTTTTGTTTTTGTTTTGTTAAAAAAAAAAGTGCAACTGAATAATACACCAAAAATGTGATAGTATCTTTGTTTTGTAAAAAAAAAATGTTCAACTGAATAATACACCAAAAATGTGATAGTATCGTTTTGTTTTGTTTTGTAAAAAGAATGTGCAACTCTTGATGGTGGGTGTATACTCTTTACTGTCATACACACAGTGGGAGTTTGCTAGCTCTCTTCAGTTCCTCTAGCACAGTGATAAATTTCTGGCGGTGTAAAGTTTCCCGTTTTGCCATAGCTTCAGTGACTTGTACGCTGATATTATCAACAGACACTAGGTAAAAACTGTATACTGTACACAATGTTCTAGTATTGTGATCCTCATCCCTTGCATGCTGTTTATATTGTTGCGATATCTTTTCTAAAAAAACAACAACAACCAACCAACCAACCAACCTTTTTGTGTAATCGGGGGGACTTGTTTCTGTCGTTTCCACCTTGTTGTGACGTCTTTGTTTTTTTGTTGTTTTTTTTGTTTTGTGTGTGTGTGTTGGTTGACAGTCTTGTTGGTTCCCATTTGTCAGTAATTCTGGATTGTACGGTGTATTATTATGAAGATGTCGAAGGTTTTGGGGGGTTACCGTGGTCGTATATCGAGTAAAGTATCGACGTAATGATGTGTACTGAACTAAAGAGCATGCTGTGGGGTCTGTTTACTGTGGAGATGTCTTACACGGAGTTTTCTGTGGATGATTTTTTTAAATTTTTTTTTATTGTTGTTCCTTGTGCTGTGTGAAGAATGGTTGGATTTTTTTGGTGGGGGATGAATTGTGTGAATTGATAAGTCGGGCATGCCACATGCTTGCCCTGCCATTTTTTGGCCTGTTTTATCAATATTTGATCACATGTTTGCATATGCACACATTTTCGCATGCATGCATACACACATACACGCATACACACACACACATATACATACACACATAACATCTTCTGCACACGTTAAATCCTGTTCCGCTTTTCGGAAGAGTAGGCCACTGTGCGCCGGTGGGAACAGGCAACAGAATTTACAAAACCGCATACACACGGGGACTGGATGTAAAAAAAAGCACATGAGTGCTTATTCCATTATCCTCGATATGAAAGAATGAAATAAAAATAATAAATAAATAAGCGCTTCGATTTGTTTGTTTTTTACAAGATTCAGCGCTATATAAATTCCATATATTATTATTATTATTATTATTAATAAACATACATACACACCTGATGTTCATAGTTTGACGGGCTACTGCTTCATGTCATAAGCAGCTGACTAGGCAATTTTTGTTTTAAATTTTTAAAAAGAAATTGTGATCACTCATAAAAAACACACCACCCAGCCCAAACCAGTTGTGTTCCGGTTTGTATTTTATACACAATTATAAAAGTAACACTCATGCATCACTACAATGTTTTTGAAATCTTTGGAAAGTGATATTGCTACAGCCAGAAGTCATCAGTATTGATCAACAAGTCTGTGTCTCCAAACTATATAGCCAGTATCAACATCCTAATTTATTTTACTGATGTACATTCAAAATCATCAACTTTCTGACCTATTTTACCAATGTACATTCAAAATCATCAACATCCTGACTTATTTTACCAATGTACATTCAAAATCAACATTCTGACCTATTTTACCAATCTACATTCAAAATCATCAACATCCTGACTTATTTTGCCAATGTACATTCAGATTCATCAACATTCTGACTAGTTTTGCAAGTATACAGCCAAAATCGACAACATCAAGGCCTGTTATACCCATGTACATTTAAAATCATCAACATCCTGACCTATTTTACCAATGTACATTAAAAAATCATCAACATCCTGACTTATTTTGCCAGTATACATTCAAATTCATCAACATTCTGACCAGTTTTGCCAATATACAGCCAAAATCGACAACATCACCAATCGTGCATTTATTGAACTTTCTTCTTTTACCTTGCTATTTTGCAGACGTGAAAATTTCCCGCCTCTTTTGCCTGTCTCCAGGACCAGGTTTTAGATCAGTTTTAAATCCGTTGAAGAAATTCTAGGGTGTATAATTTTGCATGTGTTGATTTTGGAGCTGCTGTGATCAATCTCTACAAGGCTGTTCTCCCCGCAGTCCTCAGCTTTCTGTAGCAACATGTTCCACCCAAAATTTCCTGTACTGTATTCGGAATGTAGGGTTTCCAGTGTCATTTTCAAAAAATCTTCAGCCTAGGCCTCCAACACTCCTCCCCCCCCCCCCCCCCCCCCCCCCCCCCCCCACCACCCACCCCACCACCACCACATTTTCCTCCGTATCTACTTCTTTTTTTTCCGCCATTCTCACCTTGGTATTTGTCAGCTATATTTTCATTATTTCGTTTGGTCAGGTGGTGCATGTTTTGTTGTTGCCACCACGTACTGTGAAGTCTTTAACAGCATCTGTAGCATGATTCCTTTTTGTGCCCCCATTTATGTCCATTTTGCAGGAGGTTAGCGGCACTAGCGGGTCTGCATGTTATTTTCGTTAACCAGGGAGGCAGATCGAACCTCGGGATGTAAACCACAAGGTGTTGGCGAGATTTGAACCCGTCAGGGCTGTATGAGAAATATAAAATAAAAATGAAATAAAATAAAAATTCGCTTGATGGATTCTCTTGGCTGTCTCTACTATAAAGTTAAGGATTGCTTCAGGCTTGGAAAGTTGAAGTTGAGGGTTTGTGTTATTAATTTGAAAGATTTTGTTGTTGTTTATACAGTTTGCGTATTTTTCTGTTCCTCTTTCAGTCAGGGGATGGGTGTGTTTATGGTTTGTTGAGGTTCACGGTTCGTTGGTTCAGTTGACTTTTGATTCTCGTTGTTCGTTCGTTTGTTTGTTTATAAATGCATTGACTTTATCGTGGGTTCTCATTCATACATGTCATTTGCCCATATATTTATTTTGAATATTCAGTTCATTTTGGGGGGGCTGGCGTATTTTCCTTAGTATTAATATTTATTCATTCAAATGCTCATGGGTTTTTTTTTGTTATTCATTTAAACACTCATGTATTTACTTTTTTATGTTGTCTTAGAGGTGAACGACTGACCTCTTGGGATGAAATATTGGGCTTTTTTTTTTTTAATAAATTTTTTTAGAGACATTATTGTTATCATCAATACTCTTTTTGTCATGTTTTGCACATTCATTATGTGTGGTTTGTAAACACCTTTCATTATTATACTAATGGACGGGAGTTGAAGCATGCACTGGGGGAGGTTTTTTGGGGGGACGGAGTATATTATTTTGTCTGTGGAAAATGGGAACGTTTGACCTCATTCCTCTAGCTCCTGTGTAAAGTGTATGCATGCACTCCCTTTCCTTCTGGTAAAAAAAAAAAGTATGTTGTTGTGCGTTTCCCAGGTTAACACTCTGGGGGTCTGTCACCCAGAATGTGCCACACTCTGACTCGCTCATCCATCCCACCTGGGAATCACTGTGATATTGAAATTGCACATTACTGAGTGAGAAGTTTGCGTGTATGACTGTTTTTAAGTAACCTCGCCATATAGGCAGCCATACTTCATCTTCAGAGGATTTTTTCTCCTTTAAACTAAAGGAGAGAGTGCTGGTTTGTTATGTTAAGAGCTTGTCATGGGCTGAAGTGCAATCTCAATACACAACATTTTACAACCTGACAACATTTTAGTGTAGGTCTCAGCAATTAGCTGACATCAATAACTGACACAGCTTTTGGCCTGGGCCCAAAAAAAGTGTGTGATATATGGCTCAAGAATGAAAAATCTCACAGAAATGCATGGGACTGAACTAAAGACAGTCTGCTGAAGTTAACTATTTTGATGACAGAAGTTGTGAGAAAAAAAAACAAAAAAACCCCCTCCATTGAGGATATGTACTTTGCTGATTGGAGAACGGGATAGCTCAGTGGTCGGAGCACTCGCTTTCCCCCAGCTAAAGTTAAGCAGCATCGAGCGTGGTTACCATGTGGATGGGTGACCGTTTGTGCACCTTGGCTTCAGTTCAGTCCCCCCCAGTTCACCCAGCTGTAAGTAGGGACCTGCCCACTTTAGGGTCAGGGAAGGTGAATCTAGGATTGCGTCGTGTAGGAAGGTTTTCTTTGTTAATAATAATAATGATACATGGAATTTATATTGCACTATATCTTGGCCCAAAAAAACAAACAAAAAAATCAAAGCACTTTCATTCGTCCTACTCACTCACATGCAGCCAATTACAATTGATAGTTGGTTGTTTTTTGTTTACAAATTCAAATATATACACACACGCTCGCTCGCACATGCGCACGCGCATGCACACTCATGCACACACATAAAGGTTGTACACTCCAGCAGGGTGATGGGGTTTTGGCATTGTGCTCATCAGCAGTCAGTAGTTGAGGCTGAAGATGTGAAAATCTGCATTTTCTTAATTAACGAGGACTGTTTCAAGTTTTTGTGTGATGATTTGAATATTGATTAGTGATTTTGGGGGTTTTGTTTTTTTGGCCTGATTTCAGCAATCCCTTGTTATGATGTTGTGTCTAGATATAAAAAAAAAGTATTGTCATGAATATTGTGAGGTGACTCTCCTCCCTCTGTTGTGATATATAGCGGAAAATTAGTAGTACTGGTATAGTGGTTGTGTGTGTGTGCATGAGAGCAT
>CM054168.1:4573028-4668028 GCA_028751875.1 Rapana venosa | reverse complement strand
AACCCACCTTCAAAGGAATTTTTTTTTTACCTTCAAAGTAATCTCTTTTTTTCGTTTTTACCTTCAAAGAATTCTTTTTTTCGTTTTTACCTTCAAAAGATTCTTTTTTTCTTTTTACCTTCAAAGGATTCTTTTTTTTCTTCCCCTTTTTACCTTCAAAGGATTCTTTTTATTTTCCCTTTTCACCTTCAAAGGAATCTACTACAATCTCATTGTTGCTGTGTGGTGTTTAGTAGACCTTCCAGTGATGGTTAGTAAGCGCAATGTATCATTGCCTTCAAATTACTCTCGAGCACTGATGCAAGCCATTCCATATTTTCGTCGTGTTTCATTGTGTTGTGTGGTGTGATGCACTCACTGTGTGTGTGTGTGTGTGTAGAAGGGTGCTGCAGTTTGCACTCTGGTACAGTTCGTGCTCAAGGCTTGCCTGTGGGTGTTGTGGTCGTCGTCAGTGATCGCCCTGATTCGTGTTACAGAGACTGTTTTGTCCCCTCTCTTTTGTCGTTTCCCAGGGAGGTTGCATTATGAGCTCCCTCTCCTCTCTCTTCTCATCTCTCCTCTCTCATCTCTCTCTCTCTCCTACTCATCTCTCTTCTCTCTCCTCTCTCTTCCCTTCTCTTCTCTCTCTCTTCTCTCTTCTCTCCACATCTTCTCTCTCTCTCATCTCCCCTCTCTCTCTCTCTCTCTCTCTCTCTCTCTCTCTCTCTCTCTCTCTCTCTCTCTCTCTCTCTCTCTCTCTCTCTCTCTCTCTCTCTCCTCTTCTCTCTCTCTCTTATAGACTGGTGGTTTTTGGGGATGATTAAAACAGTTGGCTGGGAATGGTGTTTTCCATACTTGTGTCGGAATTGGTGAATGGATGTCCTTAACCTCTTAACTGCCCAGTGCAAGTGCACCCTATATGCCAGGGAATAAAATTCTTATGTACCACTGCTATGTTCATGTCCCTCTTACTCAGAAACTGCTACATGAATATTCCTGATAGTCAACCCAATGACAGTATATATATCGTAGATTACTTCGAGGCAAGCTCAAATTAGTTAACATGATATTTCACTGTGAAAATATATTTAAAATGTAAAAAATCGACCAAAAATACGCTTTCTTCATTACCACTGTCATTCTGAGTACCCCCCATCTCAATAACGTCAAACATATGTCTAGGCCAAATCTTATTTATTGTTTCTTAAATACACTATCTCCTGAATCATACGCGATCGTTTTCATCACTGTTAGGTAAATCTACAGTTTTATTTGCCACTTTTACAGCTGTGTGAAGTTATTGACACCTTCAATAAGTGTCAGCCATTTTGAACAAAAACTTCAACAAGCAGTCATGCATAAAAACACAAAATATGAGCTTAAAAAACGATCGGTTTTGCCACGGTTTTTGCAGCTCAATGTTGCCAAGCAACAGGAGAGTGATCTCCACTAATTTTGGAGTTCTTTCCCTTTAACTGTAGTCAAGGAAGCGGGCTTGTTTACTTCGGTTCGACACCCCGGAAATTTTCCGGGTTGTTGGCGTATAGGGTGCACATTTAGCCCTGGAAATTTTCCGGGGTAAGGCAGTCTAGTGGTTAAGAGTGAATTGTGACGCTCCACCACGAAAATGAGTCGATTTTGAGATTTTGATTGATTATAAAACTGTAGCCATTCTTCTACCTTGTACTGAAATATCAAGGTGTAGTTTTGTTTCCTTTTGCTTTGAAAAAGCTTTTTAAAAAAATACCCAAGCCCTCATTTTCACCACCGATTACAATGCTAAACTTGTCCATTTCTCAGTTTGTCACTTCCTGCAGTTTATCATTTCAGTTTGTAATAACTTCTCATAGAAGTGTCCGATTTTCAATCTGTTTTTTTTAATTGAGTAGCCTTTTTTTTAAATTGCAGATTAACAAGATGTTAACAACTGAAAATTGAGGTCTGGTGCGATGCGATTCATGGTGAAGTGTCACATTTTGCAAATAATTTGCATTTCTTATGTTATATATATATGTGTGTGTATGTGTGTGGCTTGTGCTCCCTTATCATGCTGCACCCCTATTCCAATGTATGAGCCCAGGTTTGAGCTCAAGGGTATTTTCCCCCTGGAGTTAACACCAGTGCAGACTGCACTCCCACAAAAGTCCTTCTGATGAGACTATAAACCGAGGTCCCTTGTGCGAACGCAACCAGAACGTCTTGCACACATGTTAAAACCTGTTCTGCCTTCATCTAATATCACTCTAAGTGAACAGACGTAAAATTAAAGACACACCGTTCTGCCTTTCTAAAGAGTAGGCTACCCCGTGGGGATGCTGGGGGGCTATCTATATAAATAGCATCCCCACCTTCTGGAAATTCTATGCTAGGAATTCCCACTTCTCTATCCCTCTCTTTGTTTCTGCCTTGTTCCTTTTCTTCCTGTCACCTCCTCCTTCTTGTCTTATTTCTGCCTTCTTGGGTGCATTCTCCTCCTGTCTTTTTTTTTTACCCCAGAAAAACTTAGAATAAATAACAATTCTCTCCCACCCTGAATTCAGATGTGCTGGGCCTGACTAGTCAGGTGTTTACAGGCAGCACAACGCATTTTTGTTCATATGACAGACAACAGTATCTCTCTGAGCAGTGGAGTGGGCCAGTCATGAATGCAAGTGGGAAGCGATGGCAAAGTTTACAAAACTGCATACACACAGGGACTGGATGGGGGGGGGGAAAAAGCACGCGAGTCCTTAATCTATTACCCTCAACATAAAATGGATAGAAACTTGGCCCAGGCCAAAAGCTGTGTCAGTTATTGATGTCAGCTCATGTCAGCTCATTGCCAAGAGGAGGCACCGTGGTCGAGTGGTTTAGGCGGTCAACTCGTGATCCAGAGGTCGCGGGTTCAATCCCCGCTCGGCTCAGTGTTGTGTCCTTGGGAAAGACACTTTACTCCTATTTTCCTCACTCCACCCAGGTGTACAAGTGGGTACCAGCTCTGCTAGGGAAGTATCTGGCGACAGACTAGCGTCCTGTCACAGGGGTGGTGAAAAACTATCAGTTCGCTTAACGCTACAGAAACCGGGATAAGCTCCGGCTCTATGGGCCTTCTGGCTCGAAAGAACATACTTTTTTTTTCATTGCCAAGGCTTACACTATAAAAATGTTATGTTGTAAAATGTTGTGTTGAGATTGCCTTCAGCCATGACAAGCTCTTAACATAGCAACCTGCACTCTCCTTTAAAGGAGAACAAAAAAACTGAAGTCGGAGTATGGCTGCCTATATGGCGAGGTTACTTAAAAACAAGTCATACACAGCAAAACTTCTCATCCAGTAATGTGCAATGTTAATCTCACAGTGATTCCCAGGTGGGATGATGAGTGAGTCAGAGTGCACGTTCTGGGTGACCCCCCAGTGTTAAGCTGGGGAACACACAACAACAAATTAATAGAAATAAACAAAATGTAGAAAGTTGTCCTAAGATGTATTTATTTATGTATACCACTTTAAGTCACGGCAGATTTCTCTGCGTGAAATTCGGGCTGCTCTCTCTCCCCGGGGAGAGCGTGTCGCCTCAAGAGCAGCACCACCCTTTTTTTTTCTTTCATCCTGTCTGCAACTGTACATGTTTCCCTATCAGAGTGGCTTTTTTTTCTACAGAATTTTGCCAGGAACAACTCTCTTTTTGCCGTGGGTTCTTTTAAAAGGTAAAGGAGTCCCATAACCTATAAGGTCGTAGGGGAGCGAGGCGTCAGAGACCTCACTTCTCTAGGGCCAGCATATTGAGGGCGGCGCCCATCTCCTCTCCCTCGCTGCTTTACCTTCCCTGACCCTAAAGAGAGCAGGTACCCATTTACAGCTGGGGGAACTGTACTGAAGCCAAGGCGCGCAAACGGTCACCCATCCAACTGGTAACCACGCTCGACGCTGCTTAACTTGGCTGGGGGAAAGCGAGTGCTCTGACCACTGAGCTATCCCGTCCACGTGCGCTAAATAATTATGTGTAACACACGGGACCTTGGGTTTATCGTCTCACCCGAAAGACTAGCACCCAGTCCACCACTCATGGTCTAATGGATGGGGGAAAAGTTTCGGTCCCAAACGGGATGTAGGCAAATGGGCTATCCCTGTTAATCATCTGCCACTCACACAATCACTAAGATACACTAAGGGGATGGGATAGCCTGGTGGTTAGAACATTGCGCTCGCAATCTGACGACCCGGGTTCGATTCCCATTCAAAGGGGATATTTTCCCCTGGAGTTAACATCAGTGCAGACTCCACTCCCCCCAAAAGTCTTTCGGATGAGACTATAAACCGAGGCCCCGTGTGCGAACGCACGCAGAACATCTTGCGCACACGTTAAATCCTGTTCTGCTTTTCGTTAGAGTAGGCCATTGTGTGCCGGTGGGAACGGGTGACAGAATTTACAAAACCGCATACACACAGGGACTGGATGTTAAAAAAAAAAAGCACATAAAGTGCTTATTCCATTATCCTCGATATAAAAGAATAAATAAATACATAAGATTCTGCTAATGTCTTTAAACGAGAAAAATGAGTATTGGGCCCAGAATGAAGGCAAACAAGAAGAAGTGGATGCTGACGTCTTTGACAACAAAAAGTAAATGCTTGCTTTCCTCCATGAAGGGAATGAACTAACTTAAAAACCTTTTCCCTACAGGTAACCCGCTATAAGGTAATCAACCATCTACTAACCCTTCCCTCCGTATGTATCACCTACTACTGGGTTACAGTAGTAGCATATAAAGACACGTGTACTGGGGAAAGAGGGGTTCCCTCCCTTTACCCATGAACGTAGGGATGGGTGGTAGTTTAAAGTAGTTGCCTTTTTAGAAAATTCCGCTTCTAGTTCATTATTTAATTTGCTCCCAGGTTTTTAATTATACCTAGATTCAACCAATCCACAGTCGGCCGTCGCTCTTTGTCTATTTCTGGTCCAGTCATCTGGAATGACCTCCCTCTCCCCCTTCGCCAAAAGCCTTCTTATGACGCTTTTAAATCCAGCCTCAAAACACGTTTATTTCAAATCTAAGACTTTCCCCTCTTGTTTCATCTCATTTCTGTCCATACCCTCAACAGCCAAAACCCCCACCACCCTGCCAAAATACACAACCTCTATGTGTGTGTGCGTGGGCACGTGTGTGTATACATTTGAATTTGTAAAAACTATTAATTGTAACTTGTTGCATGTGTTAGAGTAGGATGAATGCAAGCGCTTTGACTTGTTTTTGCAAGATATAGCGCCATATAAGTTCCATCTATTATTATTATTATCATCATCATTATTATCTTACCTCTTAAATAGCACAAAATACAGAACTCTGGTTTCTCTTCAAATAATAAGGAACTAAAATACAGAAATAACCACCTCCTACCTTCCAAGAAAAGCCACACCCCCCCCCCCCCCTCCCCCTTCCCTCCCAACCACACAGCCTTACATCCTGTTTTGTCTTATTTAATTTTTTTTTTAACCTATTGAACTTAATTACTAAATCAGAAGAAAAAAAAGCAGAAAATGTTTCCATGCAAGTCAACTCAATCACTTTTTTTCCTTCTGTTTCTGGGTGATTTTTTTCCACCGTGCATTACTTAGATTCTGATTGCGAGTTTCTGAACAGCTTGTGGTGTGCATTAGAAACAGTTAACTAATCTTGTGGACAAACGTCCTAGTCTGTCACAGGTTTTCTAGATCACCGTCACCGATCCCTCAGATTCCGAATCCTTTTGGGGCGCCTTCGAAGCTTTGTCAACCACCTTTCTCCAGTCCTCGCGTCTCTCAGCCGTGTCTCTCAGCTCCATGTCTGTCCACTCTCGAATGTTGTCCTCCCATCTCTTCCTTGGTCTGCCGCTTCTTCTTCCTCCCCTCACTGTGCCTTGTAGGATTGTTTTAGCAAGACCAGAGGATCGTGGTGTGATATGACCAAACCACTTCAGTTTTTGTTGTCTGACATGTGTTTGAGGGTCAGTACAGGGCCCGATTTCATTGCAGATGCGTCTCTTGACTAATCATTCGTGATGTTGTCTTTGTACGAGATGCCTAAGAGTCTTCGGAAGCACCTCATTTCTACAGCTCTTATTCTTCTCTCTAAGTCCGCTGTGAGGGTCCATGATTCACATGCATATATAAGAAGGTTGACATGACCAGAGAGCGCGTCAGTCTGATTTTGGAACTGATGGCGATTTCTCTGTTGCTCCCAGGTACAGGATATAAGGGAGAAAATAAAAGGACCTTAACAGGACTTATAAGGACCCAAGGACAGGATAGCCTAGTGGTTAGAACATTGCGCTCGCAATCTGACTACCCGGGTTCGATTCCCGTTCAAGGGAATATTTTCCCCTGGAGTTAACATCAAGGCCGACACCACTCTCCCCAAAAGTCTTTCGGATGAGACTATAAACCGAAGTCCCCGTGTGCGAACGCACGCAGAACATCTTGCGCACACGTTAAATCCTGTTCCGCTTTTCGTAAGAGTAGGCCATGGTGTGCCTGTGGGAACGGATGACAAAATTTACAAAACCGCATACACACGGGGACTAGATGTAAAAAAAGCACATAAGTGCTTATTCCGTTATCCTCGATATAAAAGAATAAATAAATAAATAAAAATAAAGGACCCCCCCCCCACACACACACACACATACACACACACACCCAAGTCAGTTTAAAAGGACCTTTGAAATCATGACTTTATAGAATAGGCCTACCTCAAAGATCATAATATTCAGCCTTTAAACAGCATCACGTGTTGGTTTTATCTTTGACTGCCATATGGATCGGTGGTCTAGAGGTAACGCACCTGTCTAGAAAGCGAAAAGTCCGGGTCGGAAGTGTGCAGTGGTTTGTACCCCGTTTGGGCCCGAAACTTTCCCCCCATCCATTAGACCATGAGTGGTGGTCTGGGCGCTAGTCTTTCGGATGAGACGATAAACCGAGGTCCCGTGTGTTACACATAATTATTCAGCGCACGTAAAAGAACCCACAGCAAGAGAGTTGTCCCTGGCAAAATTCTTAGAAAAAAGCCACTCTGATAGGGAAAGAAATACAGTTACAGACAGGAAAAAAAAGGGTGGCGCTGCTCTCGTGGCGACGCGCTCTCCCCGGGGAGAGCAGCACGAATTTCACGCAGAGAAATCTCGTGACTTAAAGAGGTATGAATTAATAAATAAATAAAAATAAATAAATGGCTAACTCCCAGTGTCTTGAGTATACACAAGTTCACTGCCAGGGTTCATACAGAAATTTTGGAAGGAAAATCTCTCTCTCTCTCTCTCTCTCTCTCTCTCTCTCTCTCTCTCTCTCTCTCTCTCTCTCTCTCTTATCAGAACATGGTTTTGGAATCTGTGGTTGTCTCAGGAAGTAGGTAGCGAGCATTGGTTTATTTCTGAATTGAAAGACAGACTCATTTGTTCATTGAAACAAAATTGGCACTCGGATATGGAAAGTAAAAACTGCTGGTTTTTTTCCGTTTAGGAGTGCTTTTCAAGCTGAAAGGTATATTCCAATAGTCACTGACAAATGGCACAGACTAAATTATGCAAGATTTCGACTAAGAACTCTCGGTTTAATTGCAAACAAAAGATGGTTTCAACCTGAGACGTCCACACAGTTCCCATGCCCTATGTGTGGTTGTATTCTTGATGATGAAGTGCATTTCCTGTTTCAGTATCAATCATATGTTTCCATACGTAAAAACTGTAATGTTCTCAATCTAGAAGCTTTCCGAAGGCAAGATATTTTTTCTATCTTATCGTCTGATAACGATATTGTGGTCAAATCTGTTGCAAAGTTTATTGCTGAAGCACTGAAATTACGACAATCACAGCTAAGTTCCAATTAGTTTAACATTTGTGCCTAAACTAAAGTAACATTTATATCCTGTAAACTCCAGCATTTTGTGACACACCTAAAGAAACATTTATAATTACGCTGTAATCTCCAGCAAGGATATTTTTTTAAAAATTCACATACCATTTCATTGGATGGTCGATCTAATATAGCATTCTAGAATGTTCTTGTTATTATTTTAGTTGTTGTTTATTGGTTCCTGTTGTTTATCCTTGACATTACTTTGTGTTCAGTTTGAAACTGAGTTTACGCCAGAGCTTAAAGTCGTATCTGTTCATAGAGAGCTCTTTTGGGTTTGTTTGTTTTTTGGTTTTCATTACGTTAAATGCATCATGTAAGTTTTCTTGTATTTTATTTGCATTTACAAAAGGAAGTCGTGTATAGGCCACATTGGGCAATGACAATAATTCAAACTAAAGTTCAATTGGTTGAAATCTGAAGATAAAACAGGCTACATTTACATAAAGTGGATCACAGCTCTAGGGGTAACGTGCCTGCCTAGAAAGTGAAAAGTTCAGGTCGGAAGTGTGCTGTGGTTCGAATCCCGTTTGGGCCCGAAACTTTCCCCCCATCCATTAGACCATGAGTGGTGGTCTGTGCGCTAGTCTTTCGGATGCGACGATGAACCAAGGTCTCGTGTGTTACACACAATTATTTAGCGCATGTAAAAGAATCCATGGCAACAAGAGAGTTGTCCCTGGCAAAATTCTGTAGAAAAAAGAAGCCACTCTGATAGGGAAACAAATACAGTTGCAGACAGGAAAAGAAAAAAAAAAGGGTGGCGCTGCTCTTGTGGCGACGTGCTCTCCCCGGGGAGATCAGCCCGAATTTGAAGCAGAGAAATCTGAGGTGGCTTAAAGTGGTATGAAATAAACAAATAAAATAAATAAATAAAATAAAGTGTATATTTGAGAGAGAGAGAGAGAGAGAGAGAGAGAGAGAGAGAGAGAGAGAGAGAGAGAGAGAGAGAGAGAGAGAAGGGGGGGGTGGGGGGAGGGGCATGCTAATTTTAGCACTGGGCCCTGGACCCTTGACTGAGTTATGCTGGATTTGCGTCGTAAACATGACATTTTGTCAAGTCCATCAACTTCATACAGTCCACGAAAAACACACACCACAGGTCAGCAGCAAATGGCCAGCTATTTTCTGATTGGTGGAAAATGCAGTGAGCTGTTTTCAGGGGATGATTTCTGCAGTCTATATAAAGAACATAGCGTGGGTGGAGGGTGGGGAAACTTTTAAGTCTTTTTAAGTATTTCAGGCCCAGGGGTGGGGGGCGGCTATGTATTGCGGAAAAATGAAATATTTTTACATCAAAAACAAGATTTTAAGTTTCAAAATATATATATTTCTTTTGTTTGATGTCCTAACAAGTCGAAGATGTTGGAATAAATCGAAATAAATGCATTTAGAAAAATGGAATTTCATTTTCGTCTCCTATTTTCACTTTCCGTCTCCCAACTTTTCTCTCTTCGCTGTCAACTTCCCTCACACACACAACACACACGTGAACACAAAGTTGTTTGCGTCAGTGGAATCGAACCCTGATCCTCCAGACAGTTGTTCAATTCGCTGTCCATTTTTTGTGTGTGGCTCCTGTATTATTTTGTTGTTGTTGTTATTGTTGTTGTTTTTTTATTTTCTAGATTTGTTTGTTGGTTACAGAATATACTGTTCTTATGTATGATATTACTAGGAGTGATGTAGACTTCATACATATCAAACTGAATATAAAGAACAACAACAACAAAAGAGAGAGATAGAGAGTATATGTGTGTGTGTGTGTGTGAGAGAGACAGAGACAGAGAGAGAGTGTGTATGTATGTGTGTGTGTGTGAGAGAGAGAGAGAGAGAGGGGGGGGGGGGTGTTGAGACTGACTTCTCAATATTGTGGATGGGGGTGTCGTGGGGGCCAGAAGTCATGCCCTTTGCACCTTACCCTTTGTCATGCCCTTTGCACCTTGCTATGGATGGAGGTGTCGTGGGGGCCAGAGGTTATGCCCTTTGCACTTTGACCTTTGCCATTAGCGACCTCCACTCCTCACTTTGATCTTGTCTTTTACTGGCTTACACAGTGTCTGCTGCGATTCTTGATGACCAGGGTAATACGATGTACAAAGAAGTGATCACCGATAATTTTGTAGCGTTAGTGTTAACTGTATATTGTATTATGTCTTAGACTGTTCTTGTCATATTGTAAGAGAGAGAGAGAGAGAGAGAGAGAGAGAGAGAGAGAGGAGAGAGAGAGAGAGAGAGAGAGAGAGAGAGAGAGGGCTGCTGAAGAGGGACAAACTCTTCGGACTCCTGGAGGGAGGGCCTTCAGCGTAACACGGCAGCATTTGTCAGGGCCTCAGGAGTTGCTACTGTCTGAGCGTTTGACGACAAAGAAGAAGACTTCTTGGATTCACTATTTGGGCACTGCAGCCAAAAAAATAGATGTATACTTTTTTTTGCCTGTGTGTAATATTGTACAGAAAAGGTTGTATGTTTCATTTTAAACTTCAAACCTGATCAGCTTTATATTCATATAATTATGTAAATAAAAAAATGTTGAAGGTCTTTCCCCAAAAAGGGGAAGGGGGTGTGCTTGGAAGACCAATGCAGTTACCCGCAAAGAGGTGAAAAATAAAATAATGGTTTATGTTGGTTTCTTTGTATTCTGTGTACTGCTCAGGTGAAGGCTCGAAAGACCCTAGAAATACTCTTGAAAAATCAGTTGTAGGCATCTGGGCCTTTTTTTTCAACCTTTGCAGTTTTGGTAATTCCCAAACCTGCTGCGCGCGCGTGTGTGTGTGTGTGTGAGACACAGAGGGAGAGAGAGAGAGACACACAGAGGAGAGAGAGAGAGAGAGAGAGAGAGAGAGAGAGAGAGAGAGGATAAACAAACACTTCAGTCACGACTTTCCACACCAACAGTCACAAGAACTCCCTTCGGTTTATAATGAATCGCTTTTTTTTTTATTCACTAGAAAAACATTTATTTATACATTTATATCCAAATATACAGCTAAAATACAATGGAAAGCTACATGGAATATAACCATAGAGGGAAGAAGAAGAAGAAAAAAAAAAAAGCACACACCAGACATCATTGCCAAGTGTTCTCCCAAAATAAGGTAATGAATTTTTTTTAAAAAAAAACACCATGGAACAGTCACATTTGCAATGTCAACACAAACCCTTTTCACAGAAATCAAAAATACATGACACATCATTTTTTCATGTTTGTGTGTGTACGCGAGAAAAAATTAGATCAAAGTGCTAATTTTCGAAATATTTTTTACATCAATGCTCTCTATCTGTACACAGACCATTACGAATATTTTTTACATTAATGAACAAAGCTATGAAATTCTGAATAATTGGCAAGCTTAAAAAAACAACAACAACCGGATGAACTGAGGAAGAGAGTGTGTGTTTACATGACAAATGTAACTGCCCCCAGGCACACAAAGACATTGATCAATCAAAATCCCTCTGCCAAATTTTCATTCAGCGATTTCTTCAAAACAGCCCCACCGAACATTAAACGACAACTGAAATATAACTGTCGGTTACTTTAATATCCCCGATACAGTGTGTGTGTGTGGTCCAATTCGAATATATTCCATAACGACACCAACCAGGCTATTTTTTCATTTTTTTAACTAAAACATTTTCAATCTGGTTTTGTGTGTGGAAAAAAAACCCAAACCAAAGCCAAACCTGATTAAACCACTGGCTTAGTCTACTTACAGACAATCGAGCAAAGATTTGTACATTATGAAAATGATATGCGTAGATTAAAATTAAAAAAAATTTAAGTTCATATTTTATTTTGTGCAGCCCCCCTACCCCCCCCCCCCCCCCCTTTTTCAACACATATATCATTCTACCATTTTGGGCTTAGGCAGTTAAAAATGAGGAAAAGGTTGTACACCAACAACAAGAGAAAAACAAAAAAAATCGCTGAATGAACATTTGGCAAAGCAGAAGACAAATCTCGAGTCCTCATGTCATCCCAAAAACATGAAGAGTACAAAGAAATTTTAAATTTTTTTAAAGACTATATACACATGACAAAATACACCTCTGATGAATCCAGAAAACAAAAAAAAATAAAATAAAAAATACACGTAAGAGCGGAAAACACATGGAACAATGAACTACCCTGACGACACAAAAAACAAAACCAATGTGCAACAGGAACACACACTTGCTAAGGGTTTTATAAGATGCAAAAACATTTCTTTTTTGTTGTTGCCAATATTCCTTCAAGAACTAAAACAAATGAAAAAGAAAAATAATTCCTCAACCCTCGGTTTGTAAAGCACACGATATAGCTGGAGTCACATCAAACATGCACTGGTCCAAAACCCGAACACACATTTCCCGGCTATTTTTTGCCAAAAAATAATCAACATTAAACTAAGTCTTTTTTCTTAAAAAAAAAACAACAGAAAAAGCCACAAACTTGTCAATATGGCTCGAAATTACAGACAATACAATCTACTAATGGGACATACTTCAAGCAGAAAAAAAAAAAAGCTTAGAAAAGGGACACGAGTTGGGATTTAAACAAACAAAAATAAATTCCCCATTTCGTATTATCTCCTATTTTGTTTGACTGATAACAAGTCAAATGTTAATTTGAGTGAGAGAGAAAAAAAAACCCAACAAAAAACCAAAACAAAACCAGGGAGGAAAGTATAACGCTCAAATGTGCATGAAATTCATAAAAGCAGCCAAAGGATCTTAAGGTGAAGATGATGATGATTCATTCAACTATGAAGACTTTCACTAGATCATGATCATTTTTTTTTTACATTCACAGAAAATGCAAGTTTATTGTCTCTTTTATGACCTTTGTTTTTGTACACTTTGCTCTCTAAAATTCATACTTTACACCAGCGACTTATTATCAAAGAACACACTGCTGATATATCAATCCCAGTTGAGGTAATATAAAAACTGAAATTCTGATACTTACATTTTCCCCCCTGCTAATACAAAATATTCACAGGAGACAGGTAAACTATACAATATTTTGTGTTCATGACCCAAGCTGTCTATCTGGACTCAAATCACAATGATAATAATAATAATAAAAAGGTGCTGCTGCTGCTGCTTCTGCTGAGTGATAATAGGATGACGTGTGTGGATGATGAAAAAATACTGAGGCATGCATGGCGCTTCATTACAACACAATCTGGTGGACTTTAGAAGAAATTTCTCTACAGCTACTCTCTCTCTCGTCTCAAATTCTCCATTCATTCCTTCAGCACACTCTCTCCCTCTCACAGCACACGTCTTCACTCTCTCTCTCACCACACATCATTCCTATTCCACACAACTGCTTCGCTAGAATCAACTATTTTCCCCTCCCTCCCCACTGCTTTACAATAATGTACATTCTACAGGCTCCAGGTTCCATTCACACACCCAAGTACGCTACTACCATTTTTTATCGAATGTTCACGTAAACACACACACCCTCAACCTTACGGAACCAAAAAAAAATCCAACACAAAAACTCCGAAGATGTCACTGAATTAAATGAGAATGTGTGTGTGTGTGTATTTAAATTTTTTACAGCTGATGGTTTGGTTCTGATGAATATCATCAACTTTTGCTTCATATTTTATATTTATTTTCACTCTTTTTACACGATGCACGTTATCCCCCTGTACAATTTGAACGAGGTTTGATCTCATGGACAAATCAATCAATCAAATCAGTCAGACAGATCCATCCTCCATCTTTGTACAGAATTCTGCAGGAATTTTGTACAGCTTAACGTTAATAAAAATGTACATCCGCTGCGAATGAACGAACACAGACAACAACCAGACATAAAAGCACCACTCCAAAAGTCGCTAAGCTTTTGGAGGTGGGAGGGAAAGACTATGATATTCCTAACTTTTCTCTGCGCACTTACAGAGGCTTCCAGATGGACTGGGATATACAGTCAGCATCACTGGAGGGCAATGACTGATTTGCTGTACAGGTAGAGCGAGAGAGAGAAATGAGTCCCGGTCTTCTGCACAAATCGATGCAGTAATGACAACTTGATTTGCTTCACACGGAGTAGAATATATATATATCTCTCTCTTTGAAACACAAATTTGATCATGATTATAAAACTTTTTTCCCCCCCCCCTTTTCCCCAGTTCTGTACATTCAGGTGTGTGAAAGATCCACTCATTTGTTTCTCTTCATTTTGTTGTTTTATACATAAGTACAAATCTAACTTTACAATTCGAGGGAGATTAAAAAAAAACCAAACCAGTACCAAATTTACAAACTTGGATTATTTCAGAAAACGGAATACATCCAATGTCTCGATGAAATTTTACACGATGACTGAAGATCCACCACATCTGCATGAAACTTGCTGACACATATTTACTCTATGAACACTTCGCTCGCTCTCCCCCCCTGACCATCAATCACTTTAGAATGGTGGGGGTGGAGGGGGACTGGGTGAATGAGGATTAAAATGCATGGAAAGTTCATGAAGTCTACAACACTATGTCGCTGGTTAATTCATTCACATCATCATCACAGAGACTATACAGACTCCACAGTACCGGTAAAAAAAAAAAAAAAAAAAAAAATCCAAACTGAACAGGGACGGGAATGGAGATCAAAGAAAAACTGACAAACTCGAGCAAAATCTGTCAAGCTACACATAAAAAAATATATATAATAAACCGCGTAAGACACAAACACGCCAAACCTTCCTTACACCCTACGCTTAAACTGTACGTGGTCTGCAAGCCATACACATGCGGTCACCATTCTGATACATGGATACTTGATTGCGTGGTGGCGACTTTTTATACACGACTAGAAGAAAATAGTACAACAGCTGTTTTTAAGATCACATGTAAGCTTGATGTGTATGAAGCCAGATGATTGCAGGAAAGAGATCTTTCATCGCCGTGAATGTTTATGAACTTTTTGTTTATGATCTTTTTTCCCCCTGTTAAAAAATGTTCCCTTATCCTTAACCTCTGTGAACATTTATTTTATTTCTACAATTGCTTCCCTCCCCTCCCTTTTTAAAAATGCTTACATTCGTAATCTCTGCAAGCGTGAATTAATTTCCTATTTTTTCCTTTAAAAAAAAAAAAGCACACATTGTTAATCTCTGTGAATGTAAATGAATTAATTTTCTTTTTATAATTAATACTTTCCTGTTAAAAAAAATGCTCACATCCTTAATCTCTGAATGTTTATGCATTAATTTTCTTTTAAATAAAAAAGTGCTCACATTCCCCAAATGCTTATGAATTAATTTTCTTTTTACAATTTTTTCCTGTTTAAAAAGCTTTCTCATACCAATTCTAATGAATCTTCAACATCTCTAAATTCATGGGCAACAATTCACTCAAAATTTTTTTTTTTTAAAGTATGCCAAATTTTTGTGTTAACCTTTTTTTTGGTGAAATTATACCTTATAAAAAAGAGATCAGCAATAAACAACAAGACTGGATTGAGCCCCCCCCCCCCAACAATAACTGAATATGAGAAACAAATCTGAGGAAACCCCATCCCTAATTAACTTTAAAAAAAACAAACCCATTGATTGTAATCAGAGTGGGTCCCCCCCCCCCCCCCCCCCCCCGGACAGATTTCAGATGACGAATAAAAACGCGACTACTACTCTTTACAGCCCACTACATAACAAAACACCTTTAGTATACTGATACAGACAACAACAACAACAGTAACAGCACTGTACACAATCGAAAACTCAACATCCAACACACACACGGACAACCGTCTAATATCGCGTATAGTGAACAGACAAACACAAGAACGAAAACACGCCGACAATAATATAATACCTAACAAACATACTGTCGTGTTCCTGTAAGTTATATCTTTGAATTATATTTTGCTCATACTATAGAACACACACATAAAAAAAAAAAGAATGTTAGAAAAAATAAAAAGTTCAAAGGATTCATCCAAGAAAAGAAACTGTGATTTCATATGACACAGATTTTAAACGACGACATACAAGTATAAAAATGAAGGGTACATTATCACACAGTCCCTGTTACCATGATCAAGCTACTGGTTACAAAAAAGCAAGCAAGCACGTGTACATCTCTATATATATATATATACACACATCAAACATATGAATCAAACTGTTAGTAAAACAAACAAAAAAAGTTTTACACAAAACACCGCAACTTCGTAAAGAAGGCGAGAGAATACATGTGCTTCATAGAGTTTTGCCACAATCTCGAATTTGACAGCAAGCGAGGATATTGCTAATACTGTTTGGGTTTATTCATAAATCCAACACTGCTTGGGTCCCTACCCCCCCCATAAATCTTAACACCGCTTCTGAGGCTACTATAACTGTTACCAACAAAGAGTCTTGTTCTGAAAACTTTTATTAATCACCAGGCCAATTTTCATGCTGGTGGCTAATTTATGCTGTAGACAAAACCGCTTCTTACTATCAAGAATTTTTTGTTGTTCCAAGAAAATCTGTTGGTTGACAAAAAGAGGAATCCTGCATATATATAATTCGCTTTTTTCTCGCCTTGTGTTCGTATTTTAATTTAACATTCATCTGAACGAACAGAAATCCATGATTCATATGTATGAAGGACTGTATAAACAGTGAATAAAACTTTCTTGCAATAAACACTATCCCTACATTAAGGGAGAGAACCTCTTTTTACCAGTACACATTTGTATGCTACCGTAACCCAGTAGTGGGTGATACAGAAGGAAAGGTTAGTAGATGGTTGGTTACCCTCCCCCCAAAAATGAAAAAGTTGGTTACTTTCAAGTGGGTTACCTGTAAGCAAAGAGGTTAATCTACATTAAAAAAAAAAAATAATAAAAAATAAATGGAATTTGTATAGCGCTATATCTTGCAAAAACAAATCAAATGTACAGTTATTATTTTACTACCTGAAAAAGGCGACACATTTGCGAAATACCTACGGTTACTAAACCGACACATCTAAAGCCTACACTCGACATTCCCCTCTCTCTCCATAAAAACAGATCACGCTTTTCTAAATCAACTTTGCCGAAGCAGCACCTACAACACACCCCAGCAAAACTCTTTCCGCCTTCTTTACAAAAAGTAACGGTGTTTTGTGCAAGGTACGTCAAATTCAATCACATCCCGTCACCCCTGACACTGTGACAGAAGAGAGAAGGCATTACAGCCCCCTACACACACAAATCGAACGATATCATGGAAACCGAAATATCGGCAAATCCTCCCCAAAACACGAACAAAACCACAACCCCACGTTAATCATCGTTACATAATGGAATACACGTCTGAAAGAAAAAAAAAAGAAGAAAAAAGCAGAGGGCTGTGTAATGTTCACACTGAAAACGCTATATAACCTGAATGAACCTTAGGATGCAACGCACTCTTTCTTCTCTTCACAGGCTATTCCTATTTCATCGTAAATAAAAAGTTAAGGTGTCCCACAACCTATTTAAGAGGAGCGAGGCGTCAGAGACCTCAACTTCTCTAAGGGCCAGCATATTGAGGGCAGCGGTGCCCATCTCCTCTCCCTCGCTGCTTTACCTTCCCTGACCCTGAAAGAGTTATTACCTAGTGTCAAAACGTTTCGGAACAGATTTGTTAAAATTACTGACCAGAAGTGATATTTTCTGGAATTTATGCTGGGTATCATGTTAAAATTCAACAACTATGTTTGGCAAACTGGGGTCTATTTTTACTGGGTGTTTGCAGTGGTAACTGAATAGTGAACTGGGATTCCAACTGATGTAACTCGGGACTGAAAAAAAAACCATCATAAAAAAAAGAAAAAAAAAAGAAAGAAAAGGGTTAAACCGTTACAGTTTATCAACACCCTCCTACGCATTCAATACCCACCAGTACGACACCACTACAACCCACCCAGAGTGCATCACATCCCGCAGTCCAAACTAAGCCAGTGCTCGCCGAAAAACCATCTCAAGTTGTTACACCCAACCTACTCACACACAGGAAAAAAAACCAAACACCAACCTGCTCTGCCTACAATGACAGACGGCTGGTACAAAACCCACCTCTCCCTAACACACACACAGCACACCACTGCTCTACAAATGGAATACATGTAGAAGAGGAAAAAAAGACTCCCAAACGACAAACCATCAAATGCATCATTGGAAAAAAAAAACAAAAAACGGTATGATGGGGACCCACCAAGGAATAAAAAAAAAAAAAACCCACTCCCCCAAATGGATCGTTACATATTATATACACACACACAGTGGTCAAGTTTCCAAGGTGCTTTTCTTCATCTCGTCCAAAGTTTTCCCGAGAGCAACGGAGGACCAGAATGAGAGAAAGGGGAGGTGTGGGCTTCATATTTTAGTCACCGCCAAAAATTTATTATAAAAAAGAAGAAGATAGGAATACAGACACGAGAGAGAGAGCGAGAAAGCAGCAGTGATTTATCAAATTTACAACCGGCCACTTTTTCAAAGCTGCTAGCGAGGCAGGCAGAAGTGACTGGCATGTGCAACATCATGATTATCGACCGAGACTCCCCCACCCAGTGATTGTTAGATCGTTACGTGTTAATGTTAACACCACGAGATGAGGAGGAGGAGGGAGAATGTACGTACATATGCAGGCCTCAACGACTGTATGCTTGTCCTCACTCCCTCCTATGAGAAGAGGGGAGGGAGGGAGGGAGGGAGGGAGGGAGTGTGCAGCACCCCCCATCCTCTCTCAACCAATTGCCCCCTGCTTTGGAATAGTACCAATCCTCTCAACAAAAAAAAAGAAGAAAAAAAGAGGGTGCTGGTTCTGTGAGTCCTATGTATTATTTACATCCCCCCAAACCTCCTTTATTTTTGTTTGTTGTTGTACACGACGATTCTGTATGGCCCACCCACCCACCCCTTTCCGTTGGCCCATATCTTATTGTTGTCTTTTGTTGTTGCTGAGGTGACCAGCATGGTGGTGGTGGCGGTTAGCCTGTGGACCAAGCGTCTGCTATGTACACAATGACAGGACTGGAAGTTACGCACACGTTTGCATAGGCAGTGTTGATTCCGTTTTTGTTTTTTTCAGGATCCAAAAAAAACCCCAACAACATGAACTAGGCTACACACAAAAATGGACAAACACACACACACAGAGACACGATAACGACAAGCATACATACACACAAAGGACAAACATACACACACACAAAGGACAAGCATACACACACAAAAAGGACACACACACACACAGAGGCAAAGTTTCATAGTTATCTACACACACACATGACTGTTCGGTCATTTTGTATTTTCAGAGACAAGCACATGAGAAATGAAATGATCTTGCAGGAATGCGAACGAGCTCTGTATCATCAGGGCTCATGGAAGGGAGGGGGTGGGGGGTGGAGGATGATTCCGGCTGAAAAAGAAAGGGGGAAGAAGCATGATGGGTGAATACCCACCCCCCCCCAATTCTTCCTTTCAGTCTCTACACCCAAATGAAGCACACCCAAAACGGCAAGTGGAACTTCCTTTGTTCTCCAAATCATTATTGGAGGAAAAATTATCACTAATTGAGTCCCCTAAAGCTAACTGTCCTCCAAAGTTTGAAAATAAATGGGGCATTGGGATATTCATTTTGGTGTCACAGGTCTACCTGAAAGAACTACGTTTGCAAAAATGGCTTGTCAGAGTTCCAAAAAAAAACCTATATTTTTTTTTGTAAACAACAGGTTGAAAAACTAATTTTTTTTAACCCACACATTTCCAGGTTTGAAATTTGTTACAATGAATCAATCTGAAATTGCACAATGAAAAACTAATCCTACCCAACTTTCCTCCATCGACCCTTTTCTGAATGAACGATTTCCAAATTTCATTAAACCATTCCAAATTTATTTCAACACAAACTGCGACTCGCACAAAACCAATCAATGACCTCGTGTGTGTTTTATGCATTATAATTGTAAAAAGAAAACACCAACACAAAAAAAAAGTAACAACACAAATTGGGAAATATAGCAATCCCTTTCCTCATTTTTTAATCTTGCCGTGTTTATTTATTTCATCAAAATCCATTACACCATTATTGCATAATTAAAAATACCCCCCCCCCCATGCCAGGAAAGAAGTGAACAAACGATACTGCCATGCCCAGCAAAGGGTTCATGATACTTACAAAAAAAAAAACACAAACGAAAGGGTGGTGTGTGGGGGTTGGTTATCGACTGCAAGAAAGCGTGTGACTTCACCACCATCATCTGGAATACCACCCCTCAATTCAAAACATGAGAATGAATGAACGAACGAAACTTTACATGCTGCAAACCATTAATCTCAATTTCATCATTTGCAAAAAACAGACTGTGGGAGGGGGGTAGGGTAGGGTGGGGAAAGGATCAATCCCCCCCCTCCCCAATTACTTCATACAGATGGCAAACATGTTTGGATAAAAGATCGAAAACATGATTTAGAGAAGAAAAAAAAACAACCCAAACCAAACAACCCCCTCCAATATGAAAATCAGATTTCATACATGATCTTACCAAAAAAAACCCACCAACCCAACAGCAAAGATAATTTTTCTTTAAAAAAGAGGAGTAGAAATCATGGTCTGTATAAGATTTAGGGAGGAGAGGGAGAGGCTACGCCTGTATGTGTGAGTGTAAACCATTTCCTTTACATAGAAAAAAAAAGCACACAGCAGAGAGAGAGAGAGAAGAGGGAGGGAGGGAGAGAGAGAGAGAGAGGGAGGGAGAGAGAGAGAGAGGGAGAGAGAGAGAGAGGGAGAGAGAGAGAGAGAGAGGGAGAGAGAGAAGAGAGAGGAGAGAGAGAGAGAGAGAGAGAGAGAGAGGAAGAGAGGGGAGAGGGAGAGGAGAGAGAGAGAGAGAGAGAGAGAGAAAGGAGAGAGGGGAGGGGAGGGAGAGAGAAAAGAGAGAGAGGGAGGGAGAGATGAGAGAGAGAGGAGGAGAGAGAGAGGGAAAGAGAGAGAAGAGAGAAGAGAGAGAGAGAAGAGAGGGAAAAGAGAGAGGGAAGAGAGGGAGAGAGAGAGAGGGGAGATAAGAGAGAGAGGAGAGAGAGAGAGGGAGAGAAGGGAGAGAGAGAGAGAGAGAGAGAGAGAGAGAGAGGGAGAGAAGAGAGGGAGAGAGAGGGGGGAGAGAGAGAGAGAGAGAGGTGAGAAGAAGGTAGAGACAGAGAACAAGAATAAGAGAAGACAGAGAGAGAGAGAAGAGGGAGAGAGAAGAGGGAGAAAGAGAGAGAAGAGAGAAGGACGGAGAAGGAGTAGAGAAGAGAGAGAGAGACAAGCTCTGAAGAAGAACGTCACACCAACGACATGAACACACACCAATGCCACATAAGCAAAAAGACAACAACATTCCCCTCCCGAAACTTTTTAGACACCAACAAACAACAACCCCTACCCCCCAAAAAACACACGGCATTTCAACGGAGAAAAGGAATCTCATCTAAAATTACACCTCGCACAGAGTTAATGACAACAACAATAACGACGACACCTTTCCCAAGAATTGGCTCTACACAAAAGGAATCCAAAAGCTGTAAAAGCCAAATACCCCCCGCCCCATATACAGACGAAAACGGCGCAAGTGGCACACTGTACACAGCGTTACATGTAGCCTTTCTGCTGTACACGGGACTACATGCCCACACACACCGACAGAGCATGGAAGAAAAAGGCACGAGAGTCTACTAGTCAAGGAGACAGCAGTGTTACCTCATAGCTATATAGGGAAACCCATTGCCTGTACATGTGAACTTTTAAAAAACAACAACCACACACACAACTTTTTAATCTAAAAAAAAAAAGAAAAGCCACAACACTTCAAAATGTTTGTATACACACATTTAAAAAGAATATGAACACCATGTGCGAGTTTCTTTAGCCCACACACACACAAAAAAGACACAAATTCATATTAAAACGAACGTTTGTTGCGAGGAGACTCGACCTTCTCCCGTCCCGACTCTGAAATTTCAGTGACAAAACCGAGCGCACCATCAACAACTGCAGGCAGTCTCTATGATTGACATATGCATATTCACACAAACCATACACTTCCACTTTCTACAAACATTTGATTCAAAGTTTAAAACCAACAACAACAACAGAGCAAAGATTACAGAATGTTACACCGTTCAGAAGACTTGTGGAAAATGTTCATTAAAAAAAAAAAAAACGTTAACAGAAAAATTATACAGGAGAATGATTTTACAGAAAGAAACAGAAAATGTTACAGGGTAGTTGTGAAACGAAACCTAAGAGCAGTATTTATATGAAAGACGGCTATACTTTTTTGTTTCTCCTTTACATAGTTACATTTTGTCAAACATCTAGAAGTAGTCACACACACACAAGATACATAACATTTTATATGCAGATTCAAACAAAGAGAAAAAGAAAGAAAAAGACTCCATAACAGAAAATATTGCTGGCTGTTAATTCAAAGGGAAGCATCAATCAGATCAAAAGTAACATACAAAAGCAATTTTCCCCCCCATCTTTTAAAAAAAAAAAAAAGGCAAAATTTGCCATGTCCAACTGAAAAGTCTGTCAAGATAAATTTGACAATATCTGCCAACCCCCTCTTCAAAATGACTTTCCTTTACAAACAACATACTGCTGTTTTCTATGAGAAGAAGATGGAGATCAAGCAGATTCTCATCCGATTCTTACTAAATTACCACAAATTGAACCAAATGGGATAGCTCTGTAGTCAGAGCACTCGCTTTTCCCAAGTTAAGGTTAAGCAGCACTTGGATGGGTGACCCTTCAGTACAGTTCCCCAGTTGTAAATGGGTACCTGCCGTCTTTAGGGTCAGGGAAGGTAAAGCAGCTAGGGAGAGAAGAAGAGCGCTGCCACCCTCAATATGCTGGCCCCTTGAGAAGCCGAGGTCTCCGATGCCTTGATCCCCAACGACCCCATAGGTTATGGGACACCTTTGCCATTACCCCACAAATCTAACCAAACAAAATGCAGGAAAGCAGTGAATCCAATCAGCGAATAAAACGACAAAACAGAAAGCCGAAGGAATAAAACAGCAGTCTAGAGAAAAAGCTTTGGCAAAAAGACGGCTCGCACACTTTTCACTTTACACAACGCATCTGAACAAAAAAGAAAAAAAATCTCCCGAAACTAGCGCACTTTATACACAACACCCCCCCCCCCCCCAAATAAAAGGAGCAAAACATGGATCATCATTAACGGTTTAGGAATGGAACTGTACATTCCTGATTTCATAAGATCTATACAACTGTCGCAGCACATGATGGTACAAATCCGAAGAGATGACAAGACAAGACCTCAGGAAGTTGATTTCTTGTACAATACATTTTGTATTTTCCCGTTAAAATGTACACGAATCCAAATTCATGGCAGAAAAACATGATGTCACATATATCCTATGGCCCCTCGACAACGATACAAACCAACCACAAATCACCTCGGCAAAAAAAAAAAATTTTTTTTTACACGAAAATCTACACTAAAAGAAGGGACTACATATTTATAGTTACTGCTGATATAGGAAGTCATGATTATTCATTATTATTCACACATGTTACATATCTACAACCCAGTCCAAAAGCAGGGAGGGAAATATCCTTTCACCACGTGGCAAAATTTTTTTTTTCTTCAATGCTGCAGTGTGCTTAGTTTTCATCCTTTACAAAAATGTACAGCCTATTACACGGTGAATTGCTGTGCATTCCATATAAACAAACCGTCCGCCTCACCGAGACCTCACGAAGCAGGCCCTTTTCTTTTTTTTATATAACCACGATGACAAACATAAAAAACCAACCACGTTGAGTTAATACCATTATTAAAACTATGATTAAAATTGTCACGCACTTGAAAGATGTTTAATATGACAAGGGTTAAATGACGACATGGATTCTAAACCACACGCTTACAGTGTTACTATTTTTTTTTTTCCAAGCAAAGGCAAACCATCTCCCACACCACCTCAACAACGTTTTAGCACGTATTCACTCAGACCTGTACGGGTTTTAAAAAAGACCAAAAAAAAGAAGAAAAAAGATTAAAATGAAAAATAAAATAAAATGACATTTCAAAAAACGAAAATACTTCTGACACACTTTTCCCACCCCCCCCAAAGTGATAAAAAAGAGAAGTACTTTTATCCACTTTTCCTCCTATTCAAACCACATTTGACCAGACTCACACTGCGCTACGAAAACTTGTGAAGGAACTGGTAAGAGGAAAAAATGGCCACCCAAAAAACCCCCCACACACCCAGAGTACAAAGTTGGGGAGGGGGGAGAAGAAGAGAGACCCCCATCAACCACCCCAATCCTAGCTAAAGAAATATGGATTCTAACACAGAGACACAATCATTAAAAAGGCAATTAAAAAAACCACACAACACAAAACCGCCCACCACCACCACCGTTTTTGATCAAGCACACGACTTAAAATCTTTATTCAAACAAACGAACATACACACTTATTAAAAAAGAAACGAAAAGTCATAAAACCAGTCAAAAAACAAACAAACCACGCACCCTCACCTCACCTCACCTTCTCCACACACACGGCCAAGATTAAAAAACACACACACGAAGACGAACTACACTGGAATAAAATCCGCAAAGTTTAAAAAAAGGAAGAAGAAGAAAAAAAAAAAATCCACCGAAGACACCAAAAAATCCCGAAGACCACCACAAAACGAACTTGGGTCAGACGCCACTGAACTCCTCCTCAGGTTGGGGGCTATTGCAAGAAGACTCCCAAAACCGAACTCTGGTCTGACGCCACGAAACAACTCCTGGGCTATTGCAAGGCGCCGTTGTTGTTGGGGGGAGGAGGAGGGGGCATGCCCATGGTCTGGAGGTCAGGGGAGGACTTCATGAAGAACTTCTCCAGCTTGGCCAGAATGTGCTTGCCGTAGGTGTACTTGCGCAGGGTGGACATGTGGGGCCGGATCTTGTACATCAGCACCTTGCGCTGTTGGGGCTCCGCCACGTCGATCATCTTCTGCACCACATAGTTGGCAAACTGGTCCTTCATCATGGTGTACAGCGCGCTCTGGTGCCTGCAAAACAAACCCGGACACGCGGTTAAATGGCCAAACATTTTACATAGGTAGAGTCCCATAACCTATAAGGTCGTAGTGGGGAGCGAGGTGGTGTCAGAGACCTCACTTCTCTAGGGCCAGCATGTTGAGGGCGGTGGCGCCCATCTCCTCTCCCTCGCTGCTTTACCTTCCCTCCTGACCCTAAAGAGGGCAGGTACCCATTTACAGCTGGGTGAACTGTACTGAAGCCAAGGCGTGCAAATGGTCACCCATCCAAGTGGTAACCACGCTCGACGCTGCTTAACTTGGCTGGGGGAAAGCGAGTGCTCCGACCACTGAGCTATCCCGTCCCCATATATGAATGAAAAAGAAACATAAAAGTATTTCTTTTTTTATCATGTTAAAAAAAAAAAGTAACCCGTTACCATTTGCATATCTTACAGAGAAACTAACTGTAGTATTTGAACATTCATGGCAGATTTTTTTTTTTTTAAAGGGACTCACTACCTTCTCCTATTTCATCTCCTTCAATATTGGATTCAACATTTTATTCTCTTTCGAACTGTTCCACTTGAGCCAAAATAGTTTCAATGTCTACATCAGTATATTCCTCCCAAATCGTATCCTCAAATCTTTGCTGCCATTTTTAGCTACAAGAAAGCGTGGGAAAGACAAAAGCCAGTCACTGGCCAATTTCTTGTGAAAGGGAGGCTGTGTAGCACTGAATTTGGTGCCCATTCCTTCCTTAGTTTATGCTGACCTCAGTGGAATGTTCATTCATAGTGTGCGTGTACTAGGTAGAGCTCGGTGCATGAGGGAAATTCCCCACTAGGCTGAAATGACGTCCGGCGGGCTGCGGCGGGTAAAAATGGGAAAGGGTTACATTTTTTCTTTTATATCACGGATAATGGAATAAGCACTCGTGGTTTTTTTTGGTTTTTTGTTTACATCCAGTCCCTGTGTGTATGTGGTTTTGTAAATTTTGTCATCTGTTTCCATCAGTACACAATGGCCTACTCTTCCGGAACAGGATTTAACGTGTGCGCAAGATGTTCTGCGTGCGTTCGATCACCAGGCCTCGGTTTATAGTCTCATCTGAAGGACTTTTGTCAAACTGGGAAGAAAGGGCGAGGCTGGGAATCGAACCCAGAACCTCACGGTTAACTTGTTGGCAGGAGAGCGCCTTAACCATCCTGCCACCTTCCTTCCACATTATATAGTAGGGTGGATCGGTGGTCTAGAGGTAACGCGCCTGTCTAGAAAGCGAATTATTATTATTATTATATATGCACACGATAACTATAACCTTCAGAATCTGTGAAATTCTATACACATTCACAGGCCAATAAAACCAGATCTGTCCAACCTTTCCCTAAGGGATGGGAAAAATGAAAAAAAAAAAAAAGGGACAGGTAACTCACCCTTCTGCCTGCGTCAGGATTTCTTCAATCAGAATGGTCTTCTCTTGCCGTGTGGAATGTGTCACACACTTCTCAACCACATTGCTGCAGACATACACACACACACACAGAGTCACCTTTGTTACCAACAACCAATACATACACATCTAGCGTCTGCCCTGAACAGTTCTTCTCCTCTGTTGAATGCTTGGATGGCAACTACTGTTGACCGCCATATGAGTGAAAATGCGCTGCGCTGCTGTTAAGCGCCTGACAAGTCAGGCCCAGCGCATCCAACTTCAGCATGGGAGAGATTTGTTCTTTTTTAAATCTTTCTTAAAAAAAAAAAAGGCAGGAGAATGGACCAAGAAGGCAGAAAATAGACAAGAAGGAAAGGAACATGGCAGAACAAAGAGAGGGATAGATACCAATCAAATTTCTCTAGTGCTTCGAGATATCAATCAAATTTCTCTAGTGCCTCGAGATATCAAATTTCTCTAGTGCTTCGAGATATCAACCCAATTTCTCTAGTACTTCGAGATCGCAATCAAATTTCACTAGTGCTTTGAGACACCAATCAAATTTCTCTAGTGCTTCGAGATATCAATCAAATTTCTCTATAGCTTCAAGATACCAACCAAATTTCTCCAGTGCTTCGAGATACCAATCAAAGTAAAACATTCTCAAGTCTATGACTAACAAAAACTCTTGTGCAGCGCAGCACCAGTGTCCCCTAACACACACCGACCAGACAGACAGACAGACTGACCAGATAGACCAACCCGACAGACCGACCAGCCAGCCAGACCAACCAGACACACAGACAGACCGACCGACCAGACAAGACACACACACCGACAAGACAAGACAGACCAACCGACCAGACACACAGACCGACCAACCAACCAACCAACATGACACACAACAGACCAGAACCGACAAGACACACACACCAACACGACACACACACCAACCAAACCAACACAACCCAACACAAAACCAACAAACTAACCTGGCAAACTTGTGCTGGCTGTAGATGAGCACCTTGCCCTGGATGCAGGCCACGATCTGCGACTTGTCCTCCTGCCGCCCGCGCTCCAGCACGTGCTGGATGACGTAGTTGCCGTACTGGTCCTGCACCAGGCGCTCCGTCTGCTCGTGGATCTCCCCCAGCACCCCCGCCGTCTGCTCCAGCGTGCAGTGCTCCAGGATCCGCTGGATCACGCGGCAGCCGTACGGGTGTGTCGAGAGGTTGAACACCTGGAGGGGGTGGTGAAAGGGGGGCAGGGGTTAACGGTTGTGGTCGAGTGTAATGAATGAATTAATGATGATGATGATGTATGGAATTTTTTTTTTTATATAGAGCGCTGAATCTTGTAAAGCAACGAATTTAAACGCTCAGTTTTTTTTTGGTTAAAAATTTTTTTTTAAATATTTTTTTTATATTGAGGACAATGGAATAAGCACGTATGTGCTTTTTTAAAAATTTTTTTTTTAAAACATCCAGTCCAGAACATCTTGCGCACACGTTAAAATACGTTCCGCTTTTCGGAGGAAGAGTTATTTAAAAAATTTATTCTTTTATATCGAGGATAATGGAATAAGCACATATGTGCTTTTTTTTTTTTTTTTTTTTACATCCAGTCCCCGTGTGTATGCGGTTTAAATTTTGTCATCCATTGCCCACAATGGCCTACTCTTTTACGAAAAGCGTAATGGGGTTTAACGTGTCTGCAAGATGTTCTGCCTGTGTTCACACACGGGGCCTTGTTTTATAGTATCATCTGAAGGAAGTGTAATTAATGAAGGCTGCTACCTTCATACTGGGGACGGGATAGCTCAGTGGTCGGAGCACTCGCTTTCCCCCAGCCAAGTTAAGCAGCGTCGAGCGTGGTTACCACTTGGATGGGTGACCATTTGCGCGCCTTGGCTTCAGTACAGTTCCCCCAGCTGTAAATGGGTACCTGCCCTCTTTAGGGTCAGGGAAGGTAAAGCAGCGAGGGAGAGGAGATGGGCGCCGCCCTCAATATGCTGGCCCTAGAGAAGTGAGGTCTCTGACGCCTCGCTCCCCTACGACCTTATAGGTTATGGGACTCCTTTACCTTTACCTCCTTTTTACCTTCATACTGCCACTCGCAACTGCAGAGAGGGGACTATAAGCCGAGGTCGCGAGTGCGAATGCACGCAGAACATCTTGCGCACACGTTAAAACCCGTTCCGCTCTTCGGAGGAAGAGTGCCAGTGGGAACGGACGACAAAATTGCATACACACGGGGACTGGATGTAAAAAGCCCAATTGTGCTTATTCCATTATCCTCGAAATAAAACCAAACAAAAAAAACAGCAAGCAAATCCAGCGCAAGTCAAGAGTCCAGTGCTGAAATTAGTCCACCTCTTTTTTTTTTTAACCAAGTGTGGTCAGTCAGTACCTGCTATAATAATCAGCACCAGCTGGGATGGAGTGAATAGCAGCTGAAATGTGGGCAAAGCCAACAGCTGCAGGCTTGAAAAAGCATACATTTGTTAGAAAAGGCGTTCATACCTTCTAAACTTTTTTTGGCCGTTTAAAATTTTAAAATATTTTTTTAAGGCGTTCATACTTATGTGCATGCTCCCTGCCCATTATTAGAAAGGAAGGGGAGAGGCTTGTCGGTCTGCTCGTATTCCATACACACCAGCTGCCTTGACCTGCAGCAGTAGTAACAGCTAGGCAGTATGACGGCCTGGAAGACAGTTATGAAGAAGAAGGGAACCCCTTCCACTCCAAATTATTTTTCCCCGACCCTGCTCAGGGATCAAGTGGAGTAAAAAAACGCATTGTGGATCGGTGGTCTAGAGGTAACGCGCCTGTCTAGAAAGCGAAAAAGTCAGGGCGGAAGTGTGCGGTGGTTCGAATCCCGTTTGGGTGCACACACAAGATTCACATACACTGAGACACACACAGAGAGACTCACGCGCACACACACATGCCACACACAGAGACTCACGAGCACACACAGAGACTAACACACACACACACAGAGACTAACACAAACAGACTCACTCTCACACACACAGACACACAAGACTCACATTGCCCTTGAAGGCATCCAGGATGAACTGGAGGAAGGCCGGGTCGACACACTCGATGCACTTCTGCACCACGTGGTTTCCGTTCTGGTCTTTGACACACTTCAGCACGTGGCCGTCCAGCTCCTTCACCACCTCCACCTGAACAACACACAACACAACAACAACACACACAATATGTATTCATTTTATTCATACCACTTACAGTCACGAGATTTCTCTTTGTGAAATTCGGGCTGCTCTCCCAGCACAATATGTATGGACACTAGCTCTCTTTTCCACAACCTCGTAATAATCTAAAACCAGTTTAAGAAGCGTTCTTGGGGAACAGTGAAGAGCTCCTGACTTCAGTGAATAAACGCAAAGTTAAGTGGTACATAGGAGGCACCGTGGTCGAGTGGTTTAGGCGGTCAACTCGTGATCCAGAGGTCGCGGGTTCGATCCCCGCTCGGCTCGGTGTTGTGTCCTTGGGAAAGACACTTTACTCCTATTTTCCTCACTCCACCCAGGTGTACAAGTGGGTACCAGCTCTGCTGGGGAAGTATCTGGCGACAGACTAGCGTCCTGTCACAGGGGTGGTGAAAAACCACCAGTTCGCTTAACGCTACAGAAACCGGGATAAGCTCCGGCTCTATGGGCCTTCTGGCTCGAAAGAACATACTTTATACAACTTCAAGTCACGAGATTTCTCTTCGTGAAATTCGGGCTGCTCTGCCCCCACAATATGTATGGACACTAGCTCTCTTTTCCACAACCTCGTAATAATCTAAGGCCAGTTTAAGAAGCGTTCTTGGGGAACAGTGAAGAGCAGCTGACTTCAGTAAAAAAAATGCAAAGTAAAAAGGTACAGGCATGTTGCACGAACTGGCCAAGACTGTCCTACTACAGGGAACTACAGTACAAGGAGGGAGACGAAGAAGAAGAGGCAGACAGAGAAAAACGATGGGAAGATCTACAACATCAGAGAGTGGAGGACTGGTGGTAGTCTTGAGTGGAACGATTTGCTACAGAGGGCAGAAGATGCAGGCAGTGGGGGAAGCTGGTTGCAAAATCTTCAGTGGTCCATGGGACTACGGGATAGGTGAAGGGGGAACAATATGGAAAGGTTTACCTCCCTTTCAAAAGTCAGCACAATCGAAACAAAAGCTTCCAGAAAGCACTGGGGAAAAAAAACATTTGATGGAAACATTGTAAACTGGTTTTTGTTGTTGCTCAGAATTGAGTCTGTATAAATGTGCCAATTAATTTTATGATCCATTTTTGCATCTGTCATTTTGCTTTCTGAATTTCCAGGCTTTTAATTTTTTTTTTTTTTTTTTTTTTGGGGGGGGGGGGGGGGGGGGGAGGGGAGAGAGAAGATACCGGTGAACATTGCATTCAAGACCACATTGTAGGTCGATACTTCATTTATGGCTTTGTTATCACATGCAAATCTGCTTACTTCCTCCCCCCCCCCAACCGAAAAAAAAAAGGAAACCACATGCATGCACAGAACCCCCCCCCCCCCCCCCCCAAACAAATCATGACCAAAAAAAAAAATCCTCTTCCATATATGTGTATGCCTGTGAACGTTGCATTCAAGATCACTGTAGATGGATACTTCATTTACGGCCTCGTTATCACATGCAAATCTGCTCCCCCCCCCCCCCCCCCCCCAAAAAAAACCACATACACAAACCTGGGGGGGGAGGGAACCCATTCCAAAACAATATTACAAAAAAACCAAAAAACACCCCCAGAAACAAATCAAAACATGACCAACAAAATCCTCTTGCATACAACTCTCTTCAAGTTTTCAACAGCATGCACATTCACTCACCCATCCACCATCACCCCCAACTTACCTGCATTTCAGAAGGAATGGACTCCAGCGCTTTCTGAATCACGCGGCAGCCGTACATCTGCAACGCCAGCGGCAACACGTGACCCCTGACCCTCTGCGCTAACGTCTGCTTCTGTTCGGGGGTGCCGTACTCGAAAAACTTTTGAATGACGTAGTTGCCGAAGACATCGGTCATGAGGCTGTAGGCCGCGTTGAGGATCTCTGTGAACACCATGGCCTTTTCCTGAGGTGTTGCTCGCTCCAGCTTCTGCTGAATAAACCTGCAACACCAAACATCCCATTCTTCACTGTCCGTGTCAGCGGTGGTCTCTGAATCTTCTTTTTTTTAATTTTTTTTATTTGTCATGTTTCTCCCCAGGGGAGGTTTGACATTGATGAGCCTTCTCCATCCCTCTCCGTTACAGACTGTTTTGTCTTCTTCTTTTTTGTTATGTTTCTCCCAGGGGAGGAGGTTTGACGTTGATGAGCCTTCATCTCTCTGTGTGTTAGACTGTTTTTTCTTCTTCTTCTTGCTTTTTTGTCATGTTTCTCCCCAGGGTAGGTTTGACATTGATGAGCCTTCTCCATCTCTCTCTCTCTGTTACAGACTGTTTTTTCTTCTTCTTCCTTTTTTGTCACGTTTCTCCCAGGGGAGGTTTGACATTGATGAGCCTCCTCTCCATCTCTCTCTCTGTTTTGAGCTTCCTCCTTATTTATGCCCCTTTCTCTTAAGATCGTCTGCAACACAGGCAGCCCAGGTTGTGCTAGGTCTTCCCTTTGGTCTCTTTCCATCCACTACGAAGTTCATTGCTCTTTTTATGATGTGGTGGTCTGCTTTCCGTTGAACGTGCCCAAACCAGCGCAGTCTATTGGTACTAGCTACAGACTCTGAATATTCATGCATACATACTCAACTCTTTACATGAATACATAAAAACTGAACTGTCTCCCATCGCTACAAGCAGCTCCATGCAATGCCACCAGAGTTGGCCACCTCTTTCTGTCTTTGCTTCTTCCTTGTCAAACACTTTCTAGGTGTGCATGCACCGCACACACAAGCACACACAGACACCACCCCTTTCCTATGCACACACACCTAGGTATGCATGCAGCACCCCCCCCCCCCCCCCCTTCCCTATGCACCCCCCTCCCCTATCCCTATGCACCCCTATCCCTATGCACCCCCTATCCCTATGCACCCCCTATCCCTATGCACCCCCATCCCTATGCACCCCCATCCCTATGCACCCCCATCCCTATGCACCCCCATCCCGATGCACCCCCATCCCGATGCACCCCCATCCCTATGCACACCCACACACTTCCCTATGCACACACACTTCCCTATGCACCCCCTATCCCTATGCACACACACACACTTCCCTATGCACACCCACACTTCCCTATGCACACACACACACTTCCCTATGCACACACACTTCCCTATGCACCCCACATCCCTATGCACACACACTTCCCTATGCACACACACACACTTCCCTATGCACACACACACACTTCCCTATGCACCCCCCATCCCTATGCACCCCCCATCCCTATGCACACCCACACACTTCCCTATGCACACCCACACACTTCCCTATGCACACCCACACACTTCCCTATGCACACCCACACACTTCCCTATGCACACCCACACACTTCCCTATGCACACCCACACACTTCCCTATGCACACCCACACACTTCCCTATGCACACCCACACACTTCCCTATGCACACCCACACACTTCCCTATGCACCCCCCATCCCTATGCACACCCACACACTTCCCTATGCACCCCCACACACTTCCCTATGCACACACACTTCCCTATGCACCCCCACACACTTCCCTATGCACCCCCACACACTTCCCTATGCACACACACTTCCCTATGCACCCCCTATCCCTATGCACCCCCACACACTTCCCGATGCACCCCCCATCCCTATGCACACACACTTCCCTATGCACACACACTTCCCTATGCACACACACTTCCCTATGCACCCCCATCCCTATGCACACACACTTCCCTATGCACACACACTTCCCTATGCACCCCCCCATCCCTATGCACCCCCATCCCTATGCACACACACACTTCCCTATGCACACACCACACACAGACAGACAGCCCACTGACCTCGACCCGTGCTGGTCCTGAGAAAACTCCACAACGTGCTGGTAGAGATCCTTGAGCTGCAGGCTGGGAATTCTGTTGTTGCGGAAATCCTCCAGCAACCGACTCCTACCCGACACCTCTTTCGACATGCTGGCGCTGCAAAACAGGATTTACCACATCATTTTTCATTTCATTTGCAACCTGAGGGGTGGCTGATATAATAATAATAATGTATGGAATTTATATAGCGCTGAATCTTGTAAAGCAACAAATCAAAGCGCTTACTGACCCGCCCATGACGGGACTGGATAGCCTGGTGGTTAAGAGTGATGTGTTCGTGATCTGCTGACCCGGTTTCGAATCTTGTGCCAAGAGGATTTTTTTCCTCCTGGAGATAACTTCAGTACCAGCTCCACTCCCCACACGAGACCATAAATAATAATAATAATGTATGGAATTTATATAGTGTTGAATCTTGTAAAGCAACAAATCAAAGCGCTCAGATGACAATTTTTTAAAATTTTTAGTTTTATTCTTAGTCCCCGTGTGTATGCGGTTTTGTAAATTTTGTCATCCATTCCCACCGGCACACAATGGCCTACTCTTTCGAAAGCGGAACATGATTTAACATGTGCACAAGATGTTCTGCATGCTTTCGCACACTTTGATCCGATAGCCCCCCCCAATTTGGCATGTACTGAAACATTTGAATATAATTAAAAAAACCAACCCAAACCCATCCAATACCCCACTCTACGCTAACTACTACCCCTCCTTCATTGTTGGGTTAGCTCGCTTACCTGCGCGGTGCCACCCTTTGTGGGAACATGTTGGCTGGGGTGAAGAAGCCGTTAGGGGAGATGAGGTTGCCTCGGTACTTGGCCTCTGCGCCCGGGGCTGCGGAATAGGGCCGACCTGTGCCACAGGCATCTGCACACACACACACACACAGACACACACACAATTAACACTTTCATCTTCTTGTCCGTCGTGTTTGATGATGACCTCCAAAACAGCAGAGGAGGCATCTGTACACACATACATTCATGTTTGTCCCGTCGTGTTCGACGACGACCTCCAAAACAGCAGAGGAGGCAGCTGTACACACACACACACACACACAATAAACACGTTCATGTTTGTCTGTCGTGTTCGACGACAACCTCCAAAACAGCAGAGGAGGCATCTGTACACACACACATTCATGTTTGTCCCGTTGTGTTTGACGATGACCTCCAAAACAGCAGAGGAGGCATCTGTACACAGACAATAAACACATTCATGTTTGTCTGTCGTGTTCAACGATGACCTCCAAAGCAGCAGAGGAGGCAGCTGTACACACACAATAAACACACGAGTGTTTGTCCCGTCATGTTCAACGACGACCTCCAAAACAGCAGAGGAGGCAGCTGTACACACACAATAAACATTCATCTTTGTCCCGTTGTGTTCGACGATGACCTCCAAAACAGCAGAGGAGGCAGCTGTACACACACACACAATAAACACACGAGTGTTTGTCCCGTCATGTTCAACGACGACCTCCAAAACAGCAGAGGAGGCATCTGTACATATACACACAAACACACGAGTGTTTGTCCCGTCGTGTTCGATGACGACCTCCAAAGCAGCAGAGGAGGCAGCTGTACACACACACAATAAACACACGAGTGTTTGTCCCGTCATGTTCAACGACGACCTCCAAAACAGCAGAGGAGGCATCTGTACATATACACACAATAAACACACGAGTGTTTGTCCCGTCGTGTTCGATGACGACCTCCAAAACAGCAGAGGAGGCAGCTGTACACACACACAATAAACACACGAGTGTTTGTCCCGTCGTGTTCGACGATGACCTCCAAAACAGCAGAGGAGGCAGCTGTACACACACACAGACACACAATAACACACACACAATAAACACACGAGTGTTTGTCCGTCGTGTTCGACGATGACCTCCAAAACAGCAGAGGAGGCAGGTGCTGTTTCGGAAACTGGGCAGAAATTTGATTATAGTGGAGATGCCTTGCCCACAGTACATCCCCACTCTCTCGGCCAAGTGGCCATAAGGACAGTCAGCGTTGGAGATGTCCTCCAAAGGCCAACCAGCCCCTACAGCTGCAGCACATGAGGATTGTGGCAAGTCAAGCCTCCTAGTCAGAGTCATAGTTGATCACTAAAGACGTAAGCTGTAAAGCGGAATAAACACATAACATGCAATGAAATAAAAATAATCGTCTGTAAACACACACACATAAACATGTAATGAAATGATTGTACACACACATAATAAAATGGATGGTCTGTGCACGCACGCACGCACACACAACAGACATGTACTAAAATAATTTTACACACATAGGACAATGGGAGAGGGGGAGAGAGGATAGAGGAAGAAGAGAGAGGAGAGAGGGAGAGGAAGAAAGAGGGGAGAGAAGAAAGAGGGGAGAGGAAGAAAGAGGGGAGAGGGAGAGGAAGAGGAGAGAGAGGGGTAGGGAGAGGGAGGGGAGACAGAGAAGAGAGAAGGAGCGTGAGCAAGAGCATACATGAGCAAAGCTACACCCACGTAAGCAACTTTGCAGACACACGCACACTGTCATGCTAAAACATACCAGCGGAGACAGCTGAGGAAGAACCCCAGAGGGTAACACACTGTCCATAAGCAAGCACACACAGGCACACGCTCACAAACATGCACGCACACTCTCACAAAAACACATACAAACGCATGCACACTCACTCTCACACACAAGCACACACCCTCACACAAGTGCAAACACACACACACAAGCACTCATGCACACACACGCTTGCACAAAAACACACACACACAAACCCACTCTCATGCACACACACAAACCCACACAAAAACACACACCCCCTCCCATCACAGCAGACTTACTGATGGAGACGGTGGAGGATGACCCCGACAGCGTGGGGGGCGGGGTCATGGAGGGGCCAGAGGGCATCATGCTGCCCGGAGCAGCGGGGGAGGCCGCCATGTTGCCCAGCGTGCTCCCGTAGTAACTGCCCATCGTGTTCAGCTGGGGCCGCTTCACGTCAAACGATTCTCGGCGCTGACCTGAATGCCACACACACACACAGTATAAAGTAAGTACGTTCTTTCGAGCCAGAAGGCCCATAGAGCCGGAGCTTATCCCGGTTTCTGTAGCGTTAAGCGAACTGATGGTTTTTCACCACCCCTGTGACAGGACGCTAGTCTGTCGCCAGATACTTCCCCAGCAGAGCTGGTACCCACTTGTACACCTGGGTGGAGTGAGGAAAATAGGAGTAAAGTGTCTTTCCCAAGGACACAACACCGAGCAGAGCGGGGATCGAACCCGCGACCTCTGGATCACGAGTTGACCGCCTAAACCACTCGACCACGGTGCCTCCCACACACACACAGTGGTCAGTTATTATAGGCATGATGAAAGCTTTCTGACCCGAGCAACACAAAACAGTGGCCAGTGAAAGCTTTCTGACCTCAACACACAGTGGCCAGTGACAGCTTTCTGACCTGAACAACACACACAGTGGCCAGTGAAAGCTTTCTGACCTGAGCAACACACACACACACAGTGGCCAGTGAAAGCTTTCTGACCTGAGCAACACACACACACACAGTGGCCAGTGACAGCTTTCTGACCTGAACAACACACACAGTGGCCAGTGAAAGCTTTCTGACCTGAGCAACACAACACAGTGGCCAGTGAAAGCTTTCTGACCTGAGCAACACAACACAGTGGCCAGTGAAAGCTTTCTGACCTGAGCAACACACACACACAGTGACCAGTGAAAGCTTTCTGACCTGAGCAACACACACACACAGTGACCAGTGAAAGCTTTCTGACCTGAGCAACACACACACACAGTGACCAGTGAAAGCTTTCTGACCTGAGCAACACACACACACACAGTGACCAGTGAAAACTTTCTGACCTGAGCAACACACACACACACACAGTGACCAGTGAAAACTTTCTGACCTGAGCAACACACACACACACACAGTGACCAGTGAAAACTTTCTGACCTGAGCAACACACACACACACACAGTGACCAGTGAAAACTTTCTGACCTGAGCAACACACACACACACACAGTGACCAGTGAAAACTTTCTGACCTGAGCAACACACACACACACAGTGGCCAGTGAAAGCTTTCTGACCTGAGCAACACACACACACACAGTGACCAGTGAAAACTTTCTGACCTGAGCAACACACACACACACACAGTGACCAGTGAAAACTTTCTGACCTGAGCAACACACACACACACACAGTGACCAGTGAAAACTTTCTGACCTGAGCAACACACACACACACACAGTGACCAGTGAAAACTTTCTGACCTGAGCAACACACACACACACAGTGACCAGTGAAAACTTTCTGACCTGAGCAACACACAGTGACCAGTGAAAACTTTCTGACCTGAACAACACACAGTGACCAGTGAAAACTTTCTGACCTGAACAACACACAGTGACCAGTGAAAACTTTCTGACCTGAGCAACACACACACACACAGTGACCAGTGAAAACTTTCTGACCTGAGCAACACACAGTGACCAGTGAAAACTTTCTGACCTGAGCAACACACACACACAGTGGCCAGTGAAAACTTTCTGACCTGAACAACACACACACACAGTGACCAGTGAAAACTTTCTGACCTGAGCAACACACACACACACAGTGGCCAGTGAAAGCTTTCTGACCTGAGCAACACACACACACAGTGGCCAGTGAAAGCTTTCTGACCTGAACAACACAAAACAGTGGCCAGTGAAAGCTTTCTGACCTGAGCAACACAAAACAGTGGCCAGTGAAAGCTTTCTGACCCGAGTGCAACACTCACAGTGGCCAGTTATTACAGGTGTGAAGAAAGCTTTCTGACCTGAACAACACATACACACACAGTGGCCAGTTATTACAGGTGTGAAGAAAGCTTTCTGACCTGAACAACACATACACACACAGTGACCAGTTATTACAGGCGTGATGAAAGCTTTCTGACCTGAACAACACATACACACACAGTGACCAGTTATTACAGGCGTGATGAAAGCTTTCTGACCTGAACAACACATACACATAAACACACAGTGACGGTTATTTATTACAGGTCATCCTTCAGATTTTGACTATAAACCGAGGCCCCGTGTTCGAACGCATGCAAAACATCTTGCGTACACGTTAAATCCTGTTTCGCTTGTCGAAAGAGTAGGCCATTGTGCGCCGGTGGGAACGGATGACAGAATTAACAAAACTGCATACACACAGGGACTGGATGTAAAAAAGCACGAGTGTTTATTCCATTATCCTCGATATAAAAGAACAAATACATTTTAAAAAAACGTGACGATTTCTCTGCCTGAACACGTACAAACATTGACAAGTCATCAGAGGCACGATGAAAGTTTTCTGACCATAGCCTCTTAACTGCCGAGTGCAAGTGCACCCTATATACTGGGAAATAAAATCCCTATGTACCACTTGCTATGTTCATGTCCCTCTCACTCAGAAATGACTAAAATGAATAATCCTGAAAGTCTTCCCAATGACAGTATACAGTATTGATTCTAGGATTTCAAAAAAAAGGGGCCCAAGGGCCCCCTAAAATTTAAAAAAAAAAGGGGCACTAATTTTGGACTTCTTTCCCTTTAACCGTAGTCAAGGAAGCTGGCTTGTTTACTTTGGTTGGACACCCCTGAAAATTTTCCGGGTTGCAGGCATATAGAGTGCACATTTAGTCCTGAAAAATTTCCGGGGTGGGGCAGTCTAGTGCTCAACTCTTCAACTACCGCGTTCCGTTTCTCTTACTTACCACAGTAAACCAAGTATTTTCTGCAGTGGCCTTCAGTTTCACGCCTACTGACTTGATGAAGTAAAATCAAATCAAACATGCCGAATAAATTAAAGTGTTCAGATAACATTAGAACAACATGCAATCACACTCACAAACAAGCATACAGGCTGATGAACAAACGGCCATTGAAATCAGGTCACGGTTTGCTCCAATTTTATTTTGCACTTCGTCAGTGAAAAACCCCATCATACTCACCACGAGTCACTAGCATCATTTTGCAAGTTTCTGGAGCCACAATTTTCACGAAATTCTTTCATTTTAAGCCAGCCACAGTCATATGTCCCCCCTCAGCAGGATCGTTGTTTACACCACTGTCACAGTCATCTTCATCACTTGAATCACCAATAAACACAGCACATTCATTCCACTCTGCAACTCTTGAATCCTCTGTTCAGCTTCCAAGTCCAATCCAGTCCACATAAGTTCAGATTCTGCCGTTATTTTCACAGAAAATCCTCCAAAAAGTTTGTTGAAGCAGTCGCCATACTGATGCAGCTCCCTCCAAAAATTGTCACACGATGACATCGCCGTAAAATTTTTAAAAATCGGCACAAAAATCGATTAACTGAAGCGAAAATTGCAAACGGCGGCACCTACACTATCTGGGAGCTCACTGCGCATGTCTAAAGTGATAAGGGGTGTGAGAGCATGGTGTATAAATAGCGCAAAGGGAGACACAAGGTGTCCCCAGGTATCCGGCGGGCACACCTGCCCGCGGCTTCACGGATCAAGTAGTAAGAGGGCGGGTCAACCCGCTGATGGTAGTAGGAGAGTTAAAGAAGAGCAACTCTTGCACCTAAATTTTTACAACACAAAAAGGCAGAACAGTTACTGGCTAGGAAACGCCACACAAAAACGATTCTCCCCAACCCCCCAAACCCTGTTTAGCTACCCACACTTACCATACTGGCTAACAAAACACATAACAGGAAAACAAACCAACAAAATACCCCACCACGCAAACACACACACACAGACAGTTGTGTAAAAAGTTGAGTGACAACAGCTGTGTAACTTTTTGTTTACGCTGAATGCAGAAACTCTGTACAGGGCTCAACTCATTCCACCCTGACAGCAGATTTCTGTTCTTTCGACACAACTCCTTCCTTCTTCCTACCGCGCTGGTTCAACTTACGTAATGTAGACACTCTTGCCATCCGATTCTCAAGCTCTCTTAAAATAGCTCTGGTTTCATTTAACTGATGGCGTTCCTCTTTGTTATCACCTGAAAGAGAGCGAAGACACGGGTTGAGAAAATTCACAGACAAAAAATCCCAATCCACACTAAAGTTACTCTTCGTGTTTTCCCTCACAACAGTATTACATACTTGCCCGGCAAGAGGGAATGAAAGAGTTAAAGTTTTCACAACACCAGGGCATGAACGAGCTAGAAGTGTAACAACGCTGTCAGGTGTAAATGAGAGAGTTGAAAGTTCCTTCATACCATACCCCTCACTCACTCACTGTGCACGGGACAAAGGTTCTATGAACCACACAATTATCAAGGAATGAAAGTTAGTTTTTTGCAAGACACAATATCAAACAATGATAGAGTTTTAAGTCTGGTTGTTTTTTGGGGGATAATACCCGATATGAAGCCTTGTACAGACTGCACCCTAATCTTACCACACAAAAAGGCAGAACAGTTACTGGCCAGGAAAGACAACATAAAAAGGAGGATTGCCCCCACCCCTCCTCCCAATCCCTGTTTAGCTACACACTTACCATACTGGCTAACAAAAGACATACCAATAACCCCCCCCCCCCCGCAAAAAAACACCAACAGAAACCATAACAAACAAAAATTCTGCTAAATCAAATTCTGAATACAGAATTTTATCATCATTTTTTGGTTTACGTGGAATGCAGAAACTCTGTACAGGGCTTAACTCTTTCCACCCTGACAGCAGATTTCTGTTCTTTCCGACGCCATTCCTTCCTTCTTCCTACCGCGCTGGTTCAACTTACTTTCTGCAGACAATCTTGCAGGCTGACTCTCAAAAGATCTTTCTTCATTAAACTGACGACGTTCCTCTTTTCTATCACCTGAAAGAGAGCGAAGACACGTACGTGTTGAGAAAATATACAGACAAAAAACCCCAATCCACACAAAAGTTACTCCTCGTGGTTTCCCTCACAACAACGTCAAGTACAAAGGAATGGAAGGAGTTAATTTTTTCTTTTTAAATTTACAATACAAAACAATACCTAGGATTTCCAAAATAAAAAAATAAAAATAGTAATGGTACCAAGCAAAAAGGGTCGTAAGAGTTAGCATTTTTATGATAGCAGACACCAAGAATTGAAAGAGTTAAAATGTTCCTGGTTTCAGAACAAGTTCCAAATCCTACAGAAGGACAAAGAGTTAAAATTCTAATGGTGCCCGGCAAGAAGGAATGAAAGAGTTAAAAGTTTTCACAACACCAGGGCATAAACAAGCTAGAAGTGTAACAACGCTGTCAGGTGTAAATGAGAGAGTTGAAAGTTCCTTCATACCATACCCCTCACTCACTCACTGTGCATGGGACAAAGGTTCTATGAACCACACAATTATCAAGGAATGAAAGTTTTTTGCAAGACCCAATATCAATCAAACAATGATAAGAGTTTAAGTTGGGTTTTTTGGGGGGACAATACCTGATATGAAGCCTTGAACAGATTGCACCCTAATCTTACCACACAAAAAGGCAGAACAGTTACTGGCCAGGAAAGACAACATAAAAAGGAGGATTGCCCCCACCCCTCCTCCCAATTCCTGTTTAGCTAGACACACTTACCATACTGGCTAACAAAAGACATACCAATAACAACCCCCCCCCAAAAAAAAAACACCAACAGAAACCATAACAAACAAAAATTCTGCTGAATCAAATTCTGAATACAGAATTTTATCATCATTTTTTGGTTTACATGGAATGCAGAAACTCTGTACAGGGCTTAACTCTTTCCACCCTGACAGCAGATTTCTGTTCTTTCCGACGCCACTCCTTCCTTCTTCCTACCGCGCTGGTTCAACTTACTTTCTGCAGACAATCTTGCAGGCTGACTCTCAAAAGATCTTCTTTCTTCATTAAACTGACGACGTTCCTCTTTTCTATCACCTGAAAGAGAGCGAAGACACGTATGTGTTGAGAAAATATACAGACAAAAAACCCCAATCCACACAAAAGTTACTCCTCGTGGTTTCCCTCACAACAACGTCAAGTACAAAGGAATGGAAGGAGTTAATTTTTTCTTTTTAAATTTACAATACAAAACAATACCTAGGATTTCCAAAATAAAAATAGTAATGGTACCAAGCAAAAAGGGTCGTAAGAGTTAGCATTTTTATGATAGCAGACACCAAGAATTGAAAGAGTTAAAATGTTCCTGGTTTCAGAACAAGTTCCAAATCCTACAGAAGGACAAAGAGTTAAAATTCTAATGGTGCCCGGCAAGAAGGAATGAAAGAGTTAAAAGTTTTCACAACACCAGCCAGACACCAGGGCATGAACAAGCTAGAAGTGTAACAACGCTGTCAGGTGTAAATGAGAGAGTTGAAAGTTCCTTCATACCGTACCCCTCACTCACTCACTGTGCACGGGACAAAGGTTCTATGAACCACACAATTATCAAGGAATGAAAGTTTTTTGCAAGACCCAATATCAAACAATGACAGAGTTTAAATTGGTTGTTTTTTTTGGATAATACCTGATATGAAGCCTTGAACAGACTGCACCCTAATCTTACCACACAAAAAGGCAGAACAGTTACTGGCCAGGAAAGACAACATAAAAAGGAGGATTGCCCCCACCCCTCCTCTCCAATACCTGTTTAGCTACACACTTACCACTGGCTAACAAAAGACAACAATAACACCCCCCCAAAAAAAAACCACCAACAGAAACCATAACAAACAAAAATTCTGCAAATTTCAAATTTGAACCGAATTTTAAATCTTTTTTTTTGTTTATCTGAATGCAGAAACTCTGTACAGGGCTTAACTCTTTCCACCCTGACAGCAGATTTCTGTTCTTTCTACGCCATCCTTCCTTCTTCCTACCGGCTGGTTCACTTACTTCTGCAGACTCTTGCAGCTGATTCTCAATCTTCTTTCTTCATTAATGACGCGTTCCTCTTTTTATCACCTGAAGAGAGCGAAGACACGTGGTGAGAAAATTACAGACAAAAAACCCAATCCACACAAAGTTACTCTCGTGGTTTCCTCACAACAGTAAGTACAAAGGAAGGAAGGAGTTAATTTTTTTTTAAATTACAATACAAAACAATACCTAGATTCCAAAATAAAAAAATAAAATGTAATGGTCAAGCAAAAGGGTCGTAAGAGTAGCATTTTTATGATAGCAGACCAAGAATTGAAAGAGTTAAAATGTCTGTTTCAGACATTCCAATCTACGGAAGGACAAAGAGTTAAAATTCTAATGGTGCCGGCAAGAGGGAATGAAAGAGTTAAAAGTTTTCACAACACCAGCCAGACACCAGGGCATGAACGAGCTAGAAGTGTAACAATGCTGTCAGGTGTAAATGAGAGAGTTGAAAGTTCCTTCATACCATACCCCCGACTCACTCACTGTGCACAGGACAAAGGTTCTATGAACCACCAATTATCAAGGAATGAAAGTTAGTTTTTTGCAAGACCCAATATCAAACAATGACAGAGTTTAAATTGGTTGTTTTTTTTGGACAATACCTGATATGAAGCCTTGAACAGACTGCACCCTAATCTTACCACACAAAAAGGCAGAACAGTTACTGGCCAGGAAAGACAACATAAAAAGGAGGATTGCCCCCACCCCTCCTCCCAATCCCTGTTTAGCTAGACACACTTACCAGACTGGCTAACAAAAGACAGCAATAACACCCCCCCCAAAAAAAAACCAAAACCAACAGAAACCATAACAAACAAAAAATTCTGCACGAATCAAATTCTGAACTAAAATTTTTTCATAAAGTTTTTTGGTTTACGTGGAATGCAGAAACTCTGTACAGGGCTTAACTCTTTCCACCCTGACAGCAGATTTCTGTTCTTTCCTACGCCATTCCTTCCTTCTTCCTACCGAGCTGGTTCAACTTACGTTCTGCAGACACTCTTGCAAGCTGATTCTCAATCTCTCTTAAAATAGCTCTGGCTTCATTTAAGTGACGGCGTTCCTCTTTGTTATCACCTGAAAGAGAGCGAAGACACGGGTTGAGAAAATTCAGACAAAAAATCCCAATCCACACTAAAGTTACTCTTTGTGTTTTCCCTCACAACAGTATTACATACAAAGGAACAGAAAGAGTTAATTTTTTAAAATTTACACTACCAAAATATACCAAGGATTTAAAAAGAGTTAAAATTGTAATGGTGCCAAGCAAAAAGGGTCCTAAAGTAAAGTAGTAGTAGTATGTTCTTTCGAGCCAGAAGGCCCATAGAGCCGGAGCTTATCCCGGTTTCTGTAGCGTTAAGCGAACTGATGGTTTTTCACCACCCCTGTGACAGGACGCTAGTCTGTCGCCAGATACTTCCCCAGCAGAGCTGGTACCCACTTGTACACCTGGGTGGAGTGAGGAAAATAGGAGTAAAGTGTCTTTCCCAAGGACACAACACCGAGCCGAGCGGGGATCGAACCCGCGACCTCTGGATCACGAGCTGACCGCCTAAACTACTCGACCACGGTGCCTCCCCCAAAAAGGGTCCTAAGAGTTAGCATTTTTATACGGAAGGACAAAGAGTTAAAATTCTAATGGTGCCCGGCAAGAGGGAATGAAAGAGTTAAAAGTTTTCACAACACCAGCCAGACACCAGGGCATGAACGAGCTAGAAGTGTAACAACGCTGTCAGGTGTAAATGAGAGAGTTGAAAGTTCCTTCACACCGTACCCCTCACTCACTGTGCACGGGACAAAGGTTCTATGAACCACACAATTATCAAGGAATGAAAGTTAGTTTTTTGCAAGACCCAATATCAAACAATGATAGAGTTTTAAGTCTGGTTGTTTTTTTGGGGATAATACCCGATATGAAGCCTTGAACAGATTGCACCCTAATCTTACCACACAAAAAGGCAGAACAGTTACTGGCCAGGAAAGACAACATAAAAAGGAGGATTGCCCCCACCCCTCCTCCCAATCCCTGTTTAGCTAGACACACTTACCATACTGGCTAACAAAAGACAGCAATAACCCCCCCCCCCCCCCCCAAAAAAAAAAAACCCAACCAAAACCACCAACAGAAACCATAACAAACAAAAATTCTGCTAAAAAAAATTCTGAACACAGAATTTTACCCTAAAAAGTTTGTACAAAAGCCGTGTAACTGGTGTTTTAAAAATTTTCTTTTTCTTTTATTATTATAGTTTTTTGGTTTACGTGGAATGCAGAAACTCTGTACAGGGCTTAACTCTTTCCACCCTGACAGCAGATTTCTGTTCTTTCCGACGCCATTCCTTCCTTCTTCCTACCGCGCTGGTTCAACTTACGTTCTGCAGACAATCTTGCCATCTGATTCTCAACCTCTCTTAAAATAGCTCTGGCTTCATTTAAGTGACGGCGTTCCTCTTCGTTATCACCTGAAAGAGAGCGAAGACACGGGTTGAGAAAATTCACAGACAAAAATTCCCAATCCACACTAAAGTTACTCTTCGTGTTTTCCCTCACAACAGTATTACATACAAAGGAACAGAAAGAGTTAATTTTTTAAAATTTACACTACCAAAATATACCAAGGATTTAAAAAGAGTTAAAATTGTAATGGTGCCAAGCAAAAAGGGTCCTAAGAGTTAGCAATTTTATGATAGCAGACACCAAGAAATGGAAGAGTTAAAATGTTCATGGTTTCAGAACAAGTTCCAAATCCTACGGAAGGACAAAGAGTTAAAATTCTAATGGTGCCCGGCAAGAGGGAATGAAAGAGTTAAAAGTTTTCACAACACCAGCCAGACACCAGGGCATGAACGAGCTAGAAGTGTAACAACGCTGTCAGGTGTAAATGAGAGAGTTGAAAGTTCCTTCACACCGTACCCCTCACTCACTGTGCACGGGACAAAGGTTCTATGAACCACACAATTATCAAGGAATGAAAGTTAGTTTTTTGCAAGACCCAATATCAAACAATGATAGAGTTTTAAGTCTGGTTGTTTTTTTGGGGACAATACCTGATATGAAGCCTTGAACAGACTGCACCCTAATCTTACCACACAAAAAGGCAGAACAGTTACTGGCCAGGAAAGACAACATAAAAGGAGGATTGCCCCCACCCCTCCTCCTCCCAATACCTGTTTAGCTAGACACACTTACCATACTGGCTAACAAAAGACATACCAATAATCCCCCCCACCTCCCAACAAAAAAACACCAATAGAAAAATTCTAAATCAAATTCTGAACACAGAATTTAACCCCCAAAAAATTTGTACAAAAGCTGCGTTAACTGGTGTTTAAAAAAAAAAAAAAAAGTTATCACTATAGTTTGGTTTACGCGGAATGCAGAAACTCTGTACAGGGCTTAACTCTTTCCACCCTGACAGCAGATTTCTGTTCTTTCCGATGCCATTCCTTCCTTCTTCCTACCGAGCTGGTTCAACTTACGTTCTGCAGACAATCTTGCAAGCTGACTCTCAAAAGATCTTCTTTCTTCATTAAACCAACGGCTGTCACCTTTTCTATCACCTGAAAGAGAGCGAAGACACGGGTTGAGAAAATCCAGACACACAAAAACAATCCACACTAAAGTTACTCCTCGTGGTTTCCCTCACAACAGTGTCAAGTACAAAGGAATGGAAGGAGTTAATTTTTAAAAATTTACAATACCAAAATATACCAAGGATTTAAAAGGAGTTATTGTAATGGTGCCAAGCAAAAAGGGTCCTAAGAGTTTAGGGTTTTTATGACAGCAGACACCAAGAAATGAAAGAGTTAAAATGTTCATGGTTTCAGAAAGTTCCAAATCTCACGGAATGACAAGAGTTAAAATTCTAATGGCACCAAGTAAGAGGAAAAGAAAGTTAACCCTGGTAGCGCTGAATAGACAGCAGCAAGGCTCACTCTCTATTGGCTGAATTAACATTGGCTAGCATTGTTTTGGAGCAGGGTGGGCTCAAACAACCCTTGATATTGATATATAAAACTGAATTAAATGTGTAAAGCTATACATCACTGGAAAGAACAGATAACATGCTTTTAAATGAGTGTAAATTTTATAATAGTGTGTAGTGTTTATGTAAAATTTTTTTTAAAAACAAAAATCGTGTGCGCACTACCGATCACTGTTGCACTGTCAGGGCCCTGGATCGATTTTAACACGATAAGCAAAGTTCTTGCGGTGCACAAACGTCATGATCAGGTAAAATATGATTTCTTGACATAAGTTTTGAAAAAATAAGGAGTTTGTATCGCTTTATCGGTCATCAAATACTCAGAAAAGTTCAGCAAAAGGATCGACGCCATCGCGACCGTCATGGCGGAATGTGCGAAGTGGTCGTTTTCTATGACGAAAATACAAAGATCGCTTGATTTCATGTGATGCAAAGTACTCAGCAGCATAGCGATTTGACTCAACAACAGTTTTTTCGAAGCCTCGTTGCGTCAAGATAAAGTAAAACAATCTGTGACGTCGAAATCGCAGAGTAGCGAAGAAGTCCATCCAGCAAAACTAGCACCGCTCGATTCAGTCCGATCGCGATCAATTTTTACCAAATTTTCCCAAAATATTCAACAATCCTTACCTGATTGTTCAATTCAACCAAATCCAGCCTCTAAAACTCCTCCTCAATGTCAATATTGTAAAAAAGCTCGAAAATCGCTTGAAGAAATTCCGGTGCAAACGCTGGCCACCATTTTTGTTGAAGATGATCTCCGCTGGTCCGAAAAAACAAACACACAAACCAACCCACCACTCTTAACCAATCAGATTCTTCGTTGCTTGTGCGTCTCAAACGACCCTCACCCCTTTCGGCGGGCCTACAACGGCCTCAACATTCATTGGCTGACCTTTGAAAGCGAAAGTGAGCTTTTATTTACGATCACGTACATCACCCCGGAACATTCCGGGATCCGCCACATACCTTAGACCCGCCTTCACCGGATTATTCCGGGAACCGCCGCCACTAGGGCTAAAATCTGGACAGCTCAGTTAAAAACCTCACCACCACCACCAAAACCTCCACTCTCTCTCTCCCTCCCTCCCTCCCCTCTCACTCACCAATGGTACCAGGAGCGCTGGTGTTGAGCTGGCCCAGACCGGAGTTGCCATAGCCGTTCTGCAGTCCCAGGTTGGCTGTGATGGGAGAGAAGACACTGGGCGTCACCGTAGTGTAGCCCAGTGTGCTGGTCGGTGAGAAGCCTGACACCACACAACACCCCACACCACCATAGACACATATAGAGTCTCGCTCTTTCTCTCTCTCTCCACACGCGCTCACACACGGTGATGGATGTGGGGTGAAACATTTAAACGATTTGTGATGCTCCACCACAGCGAAATGAGTTCATCGCTTTGCACCTTTCCCACTTAGGAGCTATTTCAGGCAGGTTGGGGGTCAGGTTGTCGATTTTGATTTGATTATAAAACTATAGCCACTGTTGTACCTTGTACTCAGGCAGGTTGTCGATTTTGATTTGATTATAAAACTATAGCCACTGTTGTACCTTGTACTCAGGCAAATTGGGAGTCAGGTTGTTGATTTTGATTGAGGTTGTTGATTTGGATTGATTATAAAACTATGGCCACTGTTGTACCTTGTACTCAGGCAGGTTGTCAATTTTGATTTCATTATAAAACTATAGCCACTGTTGTACCTTGTAGTCAGGCAAATTGTGAGTCAGGTTGTTGATTTGATTATAAAAATATAGCCACTGTTGTACCTTGAACTCAGGCAGATTGGGAGTCAGGTTGTTGATTTTGATTTGATTATGAAACTATAGCCACTGTTCTTACCTTGTACTCAGGCAGGTTGTCAATTTTGATTGATTATAAAACTATAGCCACTGTTCTTACCTTGTATTGAAATATTAAGGGGTAATTTGGTTTCCTTTTGCTTTTAAAATTTTGATTTTTGCCTTGTACTGAAATATCAAGGGGTAATTTGGTTTTGCTTTTGCTTCTAAAATTTTGATTGAATGTCAACTATAACCACCATTTTACCTCATACTGAAAAATCAAGGCGTGATTTGGTTTCTTTTTGCTTTTAAAATTTTGATTGAATGTCATCTATAACCACTATTCTTCCTCATACTGAAAAAAATCCAGGCATGATTTGGTTTCCTTTTGCTTTTAAAATTTTGATTTATACAACTATAGCCATTCTTCTACCTCGTACTGAAATATAAAAAAATCGAGGCGTATTTGTATAAGTTTCTTTTGCTTTTAAATGTGTTTTAAAAACACCTCCACCTATTAACAGTGCTAGACTTGTCAGTTTCCCATCCTGTCACTCCCTGCACTGTATCATTTCAACTGGGAATAACTTTTCAAAGAATCGTCACGATTTTCAATCTGGTGGGTTTTGTTGGGTTTTTTGGTATTGAAAAGCTCATTTATTGCAGATCAGTAACATGCCAACAGCTAAACACTGACCTCTGGTGCAACGTGACTCATTGTGTGGCGGAGCGTCACATATGTAATAGAGGAGCGACTATGCTCTACATAATGATGAAAAAAATAAAGACAGACATTATGCTCAAGATAATGATGAAAAATAAAGGAGACTCCATGATGAAAAATAAAGAGACAATGCTCTTAGATAATGATGAAAAATAAAGAGACTACGCTCTAGATAACAATGAAAAATAAAGAGACTACGCTCTAGATAATGATGAAAAATAAAGAGACTACGCTCTAGATAATGATGAAAAATAAAGAGACTACGCTCTAGATAATGATGAAAAATAAAGAGACTACACTCTAGATAATGATGAAAAATAAAGAGACTACGCTCTAGATAATGATGAAAAATAAAGAGACTATGCTCTAGATAATGATGAAAAATAAAGAGACTACGCTCTAGATAATGATGGAAAATAAAGACTATGCTCCAGATAATGATGAAAAATAAAGACTATGCTCCAGATAATGATGGAAAATAAAGACTATGCTCCAGATAATGATGGAAAATAAAGACTATGCTCCAGATAATGATGAAAAATAAAGACGATGCTCCAGATAATGATGGAAAATAAAGACTATGCTCTAGATAATGATGAAAAAAAATAAAAGACATTATGCTCTAGATAATGATGAAAAATAAAGGAAGACATTATGTTCTAGATAATGATGGAAAATAAAGGAAGACATTATGGTCTAGATAATGATGGAAAATAAAGGAAGACATTATGCTCTAGATAATTGTGAAAAATAAAGGAAGACATTATTCTCTAGATAATGAAGAAAAAAATAAAGTAGACTTCATGGTCTAGATAATGAAGAAAAAAATAAAGGAGACAAATAGTCTAGATGATGAAAAATAAAGGAAGACATTATGCTCTAGATAATGATAAAAAATAACGAGACTATGCTCTAGATAACGATGAAAAATAACGAGACTATGCTCTAGATAATGATAAAAAATAACGAGACTATGCTCTAGATAACGATGAAAACATAAAGGAGGGCATTATGCTCTAGATTATGAAGAAGGTGGACATCAATGATATATAATAAACGAAACATACTCAAGATGATGAAAATCAGACAGTGGTGAGTAATGACATGTAATAAAGGAGACATCTTAACCCTTCACGATGAGATAAAAGTGGACAGCAATGAGCAATAATATGTAATAGATGAGATCTAGATAATGATGAAAGGATAGGAATGATATGTAATAAACGAGACATCATAATGATGAAAGCCAACAGTAATGAACAACGGCATGAAGGAGACCTCATGCTCTCCACAGTAATGAAAACAATAAGATGTCACAGACTGAGTGGATATGATTAAGTGAATCAGTGGTCCTAGCGGCAATACACTTATTTAGAAAGTGAAAGATTGCAGGTTCGATTCCCACCTTTCGACCCTAAAGAGGCAGCTACCCATTTACAGCTGGATGAAATAGGGGACTGGGACTGTACTTAAGCCAAGGTGTGCAAATAGTCATCCATCCCAAGTGGTAACCACACTCGATGACACTTAACCTTAGCTGGGGGAAAGCGAGTGCTCTGACCACTGAGCTATCCCGGCCCCATACATTTACCTAGGTCATATAGTAAGTATGTTCTTTCGAGCCAGAAGGCCCATAGAGCCGGAGCTTATCCCGGTTTCTGTAGCGTTAAGCGAACTGATGGTTTTTCACCACCCCTGTGACAGGACGCTAGTCTGTCGCCAGATACTTCCCCAGCAGAGCTGGTACCCACTTGTACACCTGGGTGGAGTGAGGAAAATAGGAGTAAAGTGTCTTTCCCAAGGACACAACACCGAGCCGAGCGGGGATCGAACCCGCGACCTCTGGATCACAAGTTGACCGCCTAAACCACTCGACCACGGTGCCTCCTTTAAGGTCATATACATTATGATAAAATATAGTATTCATTGCTGTGACTGTAATATCATATACTTTATAATATTCATTGCCGTGATAATCACATACATTATGATATACAGGTGGACAAAAAACTCAGTCTTAGGTTCAATTCCACCCCAACACACTGTCTCTCTCTTATATATCCCTAAGGGCGGGGGACTGGATGTAAAAAAAAACACCATGGGTGCTTATTCATTATCCTCGAAATAAAAGAATTTCTCATATAATAATAATGTATGGAATTTATATAGCGCTGAATCTTGTAAAGCAACAAACCAAAGCGCTCAATGATTAGTATCTACGCCCCATGTCACTTAAGGTGGGGGGGTCAGGAGAGGGTCAAGACCCACAGACTACTGACCTAGAGTGGAGTTGGTGACGGTTGAATTGGCAGAGTTGGACATGACAGGTGGCGTTCCCATCGGCTGTGTCTGCGTCGTCAACAGCCGCAGGGGGCTCTGGCCCATACTGCTGGCGCCCCCTGTAACAATCGTTCCTTTGCCATCAAACCGTTTCCCGATAGTCAAACACTGTTCACTGTGCGTCGTCATCATCCCTGTTTTGTGTGCCTCTGTGTAAGAGTGCGATTTTAAAACAGACTGGAATTCTGTTTGATCTCTTTTCGTGTGTCGTCTCCTGGTGGTAGCGGAATATTTCCGAGATACTTTCAGGAATACACAAAAATATAAAGAGAAATAGTGGAACAGTACACACATACCTTATGTGCACTGTTCCGCCACCAAAAAAAATACAGTCTATACATTTTTTATAAATAGAATAAAAAATATAAAAAATTAAAAGAAGAAAACAAAGTTGAAAATTAAAAGAAGAAAAAGTCGTGTCCCAGAGCAGTTGACCGAGAAGTGAGAAATCGCGTCACTCTCTCCTTGGTGCAAGGCATTTTTTCCTTTCACAACGCTGACATACTCTGGGCACACTATCCCAAACTGGGACGTGGATTCTGTCTTACATTCAGACAAAAATCCATTTTCTACCGAAAGAAAAAAATGCAACAAAAAAAGGACAATAATGAATAAAAAGAAAAAAAAAATTACACAAAAACACCTCGACATGCAAAGTACGAAACCGATCTACTTCAAAAGATAAAATAAAAACCTCCCCACCCCCTTCCCAAATCCAAGGACAGGCTAGAGTAACCCCCTCTCCTAATATAGACTGGGAAAATGCTATTAGCTGTAAATGTGATAAGCACTTCGATTTGTTTGGGTTTTTTTAACAAGATTCAGCGCTATATAAATTCCATATATTATTAAATCTCCAAGCCTAAAATGTTTATGATATCAAGTATGATCTGCACTTTACAAATGGCTATTGCTGATATGCTAGTGGTCAATATGATTTGTTGCAATTTTACACTAATCTTCAAGAACATGAGCCGAGTCCATTACTTCAAACACTGCTCTTGTGGCGACGCGCTCTCCCCCGGGGAGAGCAGCCCGAATTTCACGCAGAGAAATCTGCCGTGACTTAAGAGGTGGTATACATAAATGAATGAACTAACTAGAAGATAACCGGCAAAACCAGAATCAAACCAAAGATGGTGAGGACCTTCACAGATTAGAACATAATTCATACAGTTCTTCTGACTGGGCAAACGCACCACTGCATCTATGCTGGTGTAGACCGTATGCTTCAAGAGTATACGTCTAGGCTCCAGCTGGTTTTCCCGGTCTTATCTCCAGGTCTGTACTTTTGTCTCGTTTTCCACCTTTTCGTTCAAAATTGTCTGCGCTCTTCATTTTCAAGTATGTGCAAGAAGGAGCCCATTTTCTCTCCAGAGCACAGATTGCATGCTCAGTATGCCGTTATCCATCAATTTCTTTTCTATGTCGAGCTATTTTTCTTTTAAAATATGAGCAAGATATGTATACTTTTGCACAATGGGCTTGAACACCAGGTAACAGCCTGTAATATTGATTTCTGGCACGTGTGATTTTAGTACACCATGCTCTGTATGCTACATCCAGTGCCACTGAAACGACCCAAAGACAGTGCTAGGTCTGCTCTGGCAAGGAGATACCGGCATCTGAGACTTTAACGGACCTTCTGCTTGTGTTAACATCCAAACCATGAGGTGCAAAAGGCAGTGCAGGGTCTGCTCTTGCTTGGTGCCCTCATGGCAGTTAGTTTTCTTTTAGAAATCCCTGTCGATTGTAGCGTACAAGACTGAACCTACATATGGCTGTGTGATAATGAAAACCAAGGCAGACACCTTGCCTCATTTCTTACACCTAAAGCCACACACGGCTTTCATTTCTTAACCGATTCATTTCCAAAATAAAATCCCTGTTAAATATGGGTGGGGAGGGTGGGAGGCAAAAAAGACAAGAAAAAAAAAAGCATGCTTTAGTAGTGAACAAACCGTTAGTAAAAATTAAAAAAAACTAAAACACTGAATGGGCAGAGCTGATCCCATTTCAATGTTCATAACCATGCAATTTAGCTGTCAGAGGGGGGAAGGACTGATACAAAATAAATCGGGTGAAAAAGAGTGATGGCTCTAAAGATACAAACGGACACCTGAAATAATAATGACAGTCATGTCCATGACCCTAATACCTCACGTTGGGGGAGTTAAGAGTAGCATTCCAGGGCCAGATCCATTTTCACCGAAGCGTCTGTCGGGGCCCAGAACCTCACACAACACACTTGCAGTGTTGTGTGTGTGTGTGTTGGGAGGGAGAGAAAAACCCGCCCACTACAAAACCATCTCCCATGAAGCACAGGGCCCTTGTCCTGCTTCTCAGGGATCAGAACAGAGAAAACACACAAGCAGTGTTGTGTGCAGGGAAAAAACCCGCCCACTGAAGTCCACTACAAAACCATCTTCCATGAATCCAAGGGCCCTATCTGCTTCTTCTTCTTCTCAAGGATCAGAACAGAGAAAAAACACACAGGCAGTGTTGTGTGTGTGGGGAAAAAAACCTGCCTTCAGAAGTCCACTACAAAACCGTCTTCTTCTTCTCAGGGATCAGAACAGAGAAAACACACAAGCAGTGTTGTGTGTGAGGAAAAAACCTGCCTTCAGAAGTCCACTACAAAACCGTCTTCTTCTTCTCAGGGATCAGAACAGAGAAAACACACAGGCAGTGTTAGTGTTGGGAGGGAGAGAAAAACCCGTCCACAGAAGTCCACTACAAAACCATCTTCCATGAATCCAAGGGCCCTATCCTGCTGCTTCTTCTTCTCAGGGATCAGAACAGAGAAAACACACAAGCAGTGTTGTGTGTGGGGATAAAACCTGCCTTCAGAAGTCCACTACAAAACCATCTGCTTCTTCTCAGGGATCAGAACAGAGAAAACACACAGGCAGTGTTGGGTGTGGGGAAAAAACCCGCCCACTGAAGTCCACTACAAAACCGTCTTCTATGAATCCAAGGACCCTTGTCCCGCTGCTTCTTCTTCTCAGGGATCAGAACAGAGAAAACACACAGGCAGTGTTTGTGTGTGGGGGAAAAACCTGCCTTCAGAAGTCCACTACAAAACCGTCTTCTTCTTAGGGATCAGAACAGAGAAAACACACAGGCAGTGTTGTGTGTGGGGGAAAAACCTGCCTTCAGAAGTCCACTACAAAACCGTCTTCTTCTTCTCAGGGATCGGAACAGAGAAAACGATGGGAAGACTACATCAGAGAATGGGACTGACCTCGACGATTTGCTAGGGAAAGTGGGGAGTGGAGGAAGCTGGTGCCCCCCCCCCCCCTCCTAGGTCCATGACAGATGAGGTAGTCATCACCGTGTACAGACCAGACCCAAGTCTGGATCTTTACAATAAACCGTCTGCCAAACCGCAGATTTTCAAACAACACCACGTGGCATTCCTTCTCGATTTCTTGAAATCTGGGACTCCTGGTTCGAATCCAAACAAACTATAAGACGCTGTAATTCAAACTGCTGTTCCTTGAGCGACCACTCGCGCCATTATTGCTCAACCTTGAACTCACAGTTCGAACCCACACAAATTCAAAGAAAGACGCTGTAATCGAAACTGTAGTTTCTCGAGCGACCACTCGCGCTGTTCCCGTCAATCTCGAACTCTCGGTTCGAACACACTCAAATTCAAAGACCTGTAAATGAAACTGCTCTTTCTCGAGCAACAACTCGGTCAAAGATTCAGTAAAAAACAAAACCGACTTGCTCGAAGACGAAGGAGAGAGGTGGGAGGGAGAGAAGATCAGGGACCTAGACAGAAGAAAAAGAAACCGAACAAACGTTAAAAAAAAAACCAAACAAAAAAAAAACCTCAGCATATTCCTAACCCTGCAAGCCAAACAGTGCCAAAAAGTGGGTGACAAAACGAAAAACGATCACAGCCCCCACAGTCAAAAACCCCCCACACGGTCAAAAACCAACCAATCACAACCCGACACCCGGCCGTCTGTCACTCTCCTCACCCTGTTGGTTGGGGGCAGCGGCCGGAACAAGGAGCGAGGTGTGGGGGGACACGAGGCGCACGCCCATGTTGCGCGGTCCTCCCAGCAACAGCTGACCGTTTTGGTCCATCATGTACGTGGGCGCCATGAGCTGGTACGCTGGATCTGAGATACCAGCTAACCACATCAACACATCACTACCTTGCCAGAGGTCACACACATACATATACTGCATTAGGCTATGAGCTGTATCGTCTAATCGTATCAAAACATCTCCTTACCTTACCGTACCTTTCTCCTGCCATACATACTGCATTAGGCTTTAAGCTGTATCAAAACATCACCTTACCTTACCGTACCTTTCTCCTGCCATACATACTGCATGAGCTGGATCTGATATATCAGCTAACCACATCAACACATCACTACCTTGCCAGAGGTCACACACATACATATACTGCATTAGGCTTTGAGCTGTATCGTCTAATTGTATCAAAACATCACCTTACCTTACCGTACCTTTCTCCTGCCATACATACTGCACGAGCTGGATCTGAGATATCATCTAACCACATCAACACATCACTACCTTGCCAGAGGTCACACACATACATATATACTGCATTAGGCTATGAGCTGAATCTGAGAAATCAGCTATTACCTGCCATACATACTGCACGAGCTGGATCTGAGATATCATCTAACCACATCAACACATCACTACCTTGCCAGAGGTCACACACATATATACTGCATTAGGCTTTAAGCTGTATCGTCTAACCATATCAAAACATTACCTTACACCTTTCTCCAGCCATACATACTGCATGAGGCTATGAGCTGGATTTGACATACCTAACCATATCAAAGCATGACTACCTTGCTCCAATAAAGGAAGGAAGGTGGCTGGATGGTTAAGACGTTCGCCTGCCAACAAGTCAACCATGAGGTTCTGGGTTCGATTCCCAGCCTCGCCCTTTCTTCCCAGTTTGACCACACACAAAAATCAAACTGAATGTCGAAGTACTTTGGATGAGACTACAAACTGAGTCCCCGTGTTCGAACGCACGCAGAACATCTTGCACACATGTTAAATCCTGTTTCGCTTTTCGAAAGAGTAGGCCATTGTGTGCCAGTGGAAACATAAAATTTACAAAACTGCATACATACGGGGACTGGATGTAAAACAGCACACGAGTGCTTACTCCATCGATATAAAAGAATAAATAAAAACAAACAATAAGACATGCTGGATTAGGCTATCAAAAAGTATTAGGGATGTTTTTCTCTCTTCTACTTCCTATTATGTTACAAAATAGAAGAAGAAAAAAAACTACAGTACACATGTTCTTACCCGACCGTTGTTGAAATTACATGATCAGCTATCAAGTGTAAAAACTTATACATGATTTTTGTAGATACAAGTTTCTACACAATAATTGTTTCAATCTTGAAGTTTGTAACAAAAGTTGTTTTTTTTTAAATTGTCAAAGAAACAATGTGAATATCAAACACACCTCTTGCTCTCTCTCTCTCGCTCAAAAACTATTCAGTAAGTGTTGATATTTCAAAAGTATAGCAACACCAGTAAAAAACAAACGACAAATTTAAGGGGTGGTCCCCTCAAAAATACACTTATTAGTTCATTACAATTACATACACTTATTAGTTCATTACAATTACAACCAATGACAAACTACTCAAATCAAAACATTTACCTGCATACTTTTCTTAAAAATTCTCATAACAAGCAAACATTTATTTGCATACTTTAAAAAAAAAATTCTCATAACAAGTAAATCATAAGCATCTGAATTTGAAAATTACTCTTCAAACCAAGCTACCAAATCTGAAACTTAAAAAAAAAAAGAAAAAAGTTTCTCAGCAGACTAGCATTCAAACAGAAACACGAAATCTTGACATTTCAGCATAGAGAATATAAAACTAAACATCACACAGATTCACCCCAGTCCTAGCAAACAACTAATGAACCAGACACAAATATCATCACCATTTTCTGATCATCAAGAATTCTAAAGCCACAAATAAGCAACATTTTTGTTTCTTATGGACACAAAAGAACTCTCTGACACAGATATCGCTGAAAAAGCTGGATACGAGCTTCGATTTGTTTGTTTTACAAGATTCAGGGCTATATAAATTCCATATATCATCATCATTATTATATGAAGCTGTGTTTGTTGCTGCTGATAGCGGCCATTTTTGTCCAGACATATTTCTCACCCAAATTCGTGGAGAAATTGAAAACACAAATTTCACCAAACACCGAGTTCTGTGAGATATGTCATTTTCTTCTCTAGACAAACGATCTCCCCTGCTGGGATCTAGGGGACCTGTCAGTATAAACAGCACCCCCCACCTTATGGAAATTTTGTGCTAGAAATTCCCCTTTTAAAATCAGTTTCTGCCTTGTTCCTTTTCTCCCTGTCACCTCCTCCTTGCCCATTTTCTGCATTCCTGGTCCATTCTCCTGCCTTAAAGACTTACAACAATTCTCTCCCACGCCAAAGTCAGATGTGCTGGGCCTGACTTGTCAGGCGCTCAACGGCAGCGCACCACACTTTCACTCATATCGCAGACAACAATAGTGGTTGCCCGAGCGTTCGACAAAGGAAAAGATCTACATATCTGTTTCAGGCAGATCTCTTTGTGCCCGCCTTTTCTGAGAAACGAGTTTCTCTGGTTACAGCCATTCGACACTGGGGAGTTCAACCCACTGCTGCTGCAAGAACTATCGCTCCAACAGATGGAGGGAGAATTACTTTCAATCCAGGCAATACGTTATCCACTTTTTAAAATCTAACCCCCCCCCCCCCCCCCCCCGCCCCATTCAGGCGATCAAGATACTCGTGTTCATATTAACAATCTTTCGATACAAATCACGTCAACAACGCTTCATCAGAACAAAAATCAACCAGACAAAAATGGATAGCTGTGTCTGTTTCAACACACAACCCCCCCTCCCCACATACAACCCCCCTCGCCTCCCAATTTTCCCCTCCCACACAACTTACTCTGCGTCTGCAAGGTCTGAGTGTTGATTTGCGGCGGGTTGGGGGTACCCATTGACTCCCCTTGCTGGGAGGGGGTGATGGGTCGCCCCCCCTGACCCCGTATCATCGGGGGCTGTTGACCAGGGTTTTGCGGCTGAGATCCCTGCTGCATCAGCCCCGGGGCATAAATCCCCCAGGGGCCCGTCTGCAAGTAGGGGTACTGACCGGTGTGGATCATGGTGGGACCTGGTCAGTCACAGCAGAGTGGGAGTTAGTGAAACATGCGGCTGAAGCACGGTGCCAATGTATTTAAGTAGCTCCTACACGAAAAACGTCCCTTGGCGTAAGTATATTTGCTTTACTATTTTTTATTCTATCTAAGTGCTTCGATTTGTTTGCTTTTTAAAAAATTTTTTTTTAACAAGATTCAGTGCTATATAAATTCCATATATTATTAATCTATTCACTTGTGGTTATTTACTCTTTCTTATAAAGACCTTTTTTCACTATATATTTATTCGTTTCTGTTTATATATACTTCATTATAAAGAAACTTTTTCAACTAAGTTCGGTTATTTAACTAAAAACAAAAAAATGCTCTAAAGTAAATTTATCACCGTTTATTCACCTGTTCATATACTCTTTTCTAAAGATTTTTTTTGGTTTTTTTGGCACAAGGTTTGGTTAATCTATTCAATTTTTTAAATATATATTCTGCTATAAACAAATTTTTTGGATGCGTTCATACGGTCTGATATCTATGTATATATAACATACAAAATAACACCAAACATACACCCTCCCATCTTATGCTTGGTTTAATATACTGACCATATCAGCAATTGCAATCACCGTTTCCCACAGGTCATGGTTGCAATAGTCTGGTATGTTACAGTATATGATCTAGCAGGTGTATAAGAGGTCTTCTTCTGAACGTTAGTGGCAAAAAAACACACACACAAACAAAACCTCTAGGTACCGGCAGTCACATGAGCTCGGGGCCAGTCTGATTTCCACACACACTTTAAAAAAATATTTCTTTAAAAAAAAAAGACGAGCACAGATTGTAATTTTTGTGTTTTAGTTTTGTTCCTCGGCTTCAGCTTAAAGGTTCAACAAATGGCGAGATTAAAGAGACGGGCACATACTGTAACAGCTATGGCAGCTTTCCGCCATACACCATGCTATTATGTATAAACAAGTATAGCTACGGCAGCTTTCTGTCATACACCACGCTATTATGTATAAACAAGTAGAGCTACAACAGCTTTCTGTCATACACCACCACGCTATTATGTATAAACAAGTAGAGCTACGGCAGCTTTCTGTCATACACCACCACGCTATTATGTATAAACAAGTATAGCTACGGCAGCTTTCCGTCATACACCACATGTATATACACAAACAAGTCATCAGGTATGCCTGTTCTCCGTTTTCTGGGACAGAGCCACTGGGAAAACCCAGGCTCCCTGATCTATTTTCCAGGACACTCGGGCAAACAACTGCCACCCATCTTTTTTGTGTGTAAAATTTGCACATCGCACGCTTTTCTGTTCTTCGGACACCATCTTTTCGCATCAAAGAAAAGAACTGAGCAGTAGCTCTGTGACTGAAAAATCACAAAATCTTTCTTGTTCCTTTCTGTCGGTAACTGCACGCATGTCTACAGATGGAGGCTGACAGAAAAGCCCTCGCTACAGTGAGGCTCAGAATAAAATCCAATTCACGGATTTCAACAAAGATGAACGTCGAAAAAGTCGGGATTCCTGAGGCATTTAAGCCAAACGGGACATTTTTTCCCAGAAACAAAAAAACGGTCGCTGTGGGGAACGAGACGTATTGTAGATATCAAACACGACACGCAGAAACAAGACAGTCTTTTATTTTCAACACGGCACAGAGGGGACGACAATACCAATATGTACGGACAGACAGAGGCACAGAATCGTGTCTGTAAAAACAAACCCCACCCCTGCATATTCAACACGGCACTATGGTAAGACGGCACCGCACAACGGACAAATTTCGCTATCGCTTCCGACAGACGCATGCACTCTTCTGGTGTAAAAATGTACACCCTCCACACATCAATTCTGCAAGGTTATATATATATACATCCCCAAGGCAACAAGTCATCTACAGATCTCTCTGACCCAGGCCACAAGCTGAATCAGTTACCGACTGATGTCAGCTAATTTGCCAAGGTATGCTGTGTTGAGATTGCCTTCAGCCACGAAAAGCTCTTAATATAACTACTGGCATTCTCCTTTCTATCTATCTATCCCGTAGTCTGACGGCCGTGGGGGCACCCTCAAAGACTCAACAACCAGTTCCCTCCATTCCTCTCTCTGTTCTGCCCTTCTCAGGGTTTTGTCGAGTTCTAGGCCTGTCCATTCGCTGATGTTATCCTCCCAGCTCTGCCTCTTCTTCTTCCTCCTTGGACAGTGCCTTGCAAAACTGTCTTTGCAAGTCCTTTGGATCTTGTGACATGCCCATACCATTTAAGTTTACGCTTTTTCACGATCGTTAGAAGGTTCTCATAGGGTCCAATGGTTTGCTGGATTCTGTTATGCACGCTTTCGTTGCTTACGTGGTCTTTGTAGGAGATGCCAAAGAGTCTCCGAAAGCATCTCATCTCCACCGCCTGTACTCTTCTCTCCAAATCTGCAGTCAGGGTCCATGATTCACAGGCATACAGAAATATGGATATGACAAGGGAGCGCATTAGTCTGATCTTGGAGATAAGCGAGATATTTTAGAGAAACAAAAATCCTCTGCAGTCAAAAGCATAACCGGCATTCTTTTTTAAAGGAGAAAAAAGAATCCTCTGCAGTCAAGACTTGTGTACAGCCCCAAATCAACTCCGAGGCCTTTTCTGTTTGATGAGTGAAAGTGTTACAGTTGGTCACCGAGAACGTTGTTTCAAGGATTGGGGTTTTGGTTTTCAAAATAAGGGGCCCAAGGGCCCCCTATAATGAAAAGAAGGGGGCACTGCTGCGAGGGGAGAGAGAGGAGAGAGGGGGAGAGAGAGGAGAGAGGGGGAGAGAGAGGAGAGAGGGGGAGAGAGATGGAGAGAGGGGGAGGGGAGAGGGAGAGAAGAGAGAGAGAGGGTCAAAGTCAAATTTTGTATTTCCAGAGTTGAGGAGATAGATCTAGATGGAATTAGATGTAAAAGCCAATATATCAAAGGTTTTTTCTTTTCTTCTGGCCTAGGTACTTTGAGAGAAAGACTTTTGTGTGAGAGAGAGAGAGGGGGCTGCAAATTTGTATTTCCACATTCAGAGAGATAGATCTAGTTAAGTTAAAGCCAATGTCCACATTCAGAGAGATAGATCTAGTTAAGTTAAAGCCAATGTCCACATTCAGAGAGATAGATCTAGTTAAGTTAAAGCCAATGTCCACATTCAGAGAGATAGATCTAGTTAAGTTAAAGCCAATGTCAAAGTCTTGTGCCCCCCCCTTTTTCCCAAGATCATACACTGGGAGGATTAGGGGGGGGGGGGGGGGGGGGGGGTGAGAGAGAGAGAGAGAGTTGCCTAATTGATGGAAGTCATTCTAAAGAGTTTCATCTTGTACAGCCTCCTGGGGATGGGCAGTGTTTTTGTGTAATGCTTTTAAGTGCTGTTCTGTAATTAGCGCAATCTCCTTTAGTGAATGCATAAATCCTTTCCATGTTTGAAACACAGCCCATAGCCTACCACATGCCATGTACTCAAGCTTCCTGTTCTTGTCTTGTCAGATCTACCAGCTCCGAACCTGCTGGGCTACCATCTCCTCAACGATCTCTGTCCCAATCACGTCACTTTATTTCTGGAGTAGAAGGCTTCTAGGAAGATGACGTAAACGAAGAAGAGGACAACGGAGCAGGTCATGCCCACTTTGTCATGAAGATGGTTTGCGGGCGCGATTCAAGGACGAACTACAGTTTCTGTGATTGGTCAAAAGTGAGGCGCTGAGCCAACCAGAAGCATCAATGGAGAACTTTGGCAGAAGCAGCGCTGAATTTTAGAGATTATACAAACGGCAGTTGCGATGGCGCACTGTTTGTTCAAAACCGCGCCGTCCACGATTTTTTTTGGGTGGCTGTTAAGGCGCACTGCCCGCATCTTTTGCGGCAATTTTTATTAAAAAAAGCAGGAATCCCGCACGGGCGAGCTCTAGAATCAACATCGAGGCCCGATTCTCTCAGCAAGTGAAAATTGGTGTCCGGCAGAACATCGTGAAAAAGGATCTGAAGTCACTGAGAGATTCAACATTTTTGTAACAATGACTTCTCAAGTCACAGAACTGATACACTTTTCAATGACTACTTCAAAAGTCACACAACCGATTCAACATTCAATGACTTCTTCAAAAGTCACAGAACTGATCCACTTTTCAACAGCTTCAAAAGTCGCACAACCGATTCAACATTACACAATATGCTGAGAAAGCCACAAGACTGATTCAACATAATCGGTTATGGTCAACGCGAGAGCTTTGGGAGCGCAAATTCTCAACCACAAAAGCGACTCTTGTTGGTTATCAAAAACATTCTCAGGAACGTTTTTCACGACAAGCACTCAAAACAATCCTGTTCCAGTGGATCTTCACAATGCCGCGTATCCAACATCACTCGGTAGTGATGAGGTTTTAAAAAATTTTTTAATTTATTTTTTATTCTTTTATATTGAGGATAACGGAATAAGCACTTACGTGCTTTCCTACATCCAGTCCCTGTAAGTATGCAGTTTTGTAAATTGTTATCTCTTCCTACCGGCACACAATGGCCTACTCTTACGAAAAGCGGAACAGGATTTTAACACGTGCGCAAGATGTTCTGCGTGCATTCGCACACTGGGCCTCGGTTTATAATCTCATCCGAAGAGTACAATATCTAGCGCGCCCTATCCTTTCACCTGCTCCAAGTGTGGTCAGTCAGTTCCTGCTGTAATAATCAGCACCAGCTGGGATGGGATGGACAGCAGCTGAGAGTGAAGGGAAAAACTGACTGACAGACAGCTGTGTGGTCAGCCATATTCTTCTTCTTCACAACTACTACTACAAGCCAGGTGGGGACAGGATAGCCCAGTGGTTAGAACACTGCGCTCGGGTTCGATTCCCGTTCAAGGGGAGATTTTCCCCTGGAGTTAACATCAGTGCAGACTCCACTCTCCCACAAACGTCCTTCGGATGAGACTATAAACCGAGGCCACGCGTGCGAACACACGAAGAACATCCTGCACACACGTTAAACCCAGTTCCACTTTTCCACGAGAGAGTAGGCCATTCTGTGCCGGTGGGAACATATGACGAAATTTACAAAACCGCATACACACAGAGACTGGATGTAAAAAAGCACACGTTTTTATTTCATTATCCTCAATATAAAATAACTAAATAAAAATCGCGTCACGGACGCACGTCCCAGTCAAACTTTGCTCTGTTCCCGTCATACGAGACAACATGGGACACCAACAGAAACAACGACATATCACTGCGGGGCGGACCGATTAGTGTTGGGAGTTGCGTTTCTACATGGCCCTTGCTTTGAACAGGTAACTGTGCCACAAACATTTCAAGACAAAACAGACCTCCCTAACCTTCTGAGATTAAAACCCTTTTGATATATATATCTGATAAAATAAAAAATATATATATTACCAGATATATTTTAAAATATAATACCCTTCAATATATATTTGATAAATAAAAAAATATTACCAGATATGCTTTAAATATATAAAAAAATTAGTCTACCTGTATTAGCAGATATACTTTAAAATATAAAAATACCCTTCAATATATATCCGATAATATAAAAATATTACCAGATATACTTTAAATATATATAAAAAAAATAAGTCTACTTGACTGATATCTTAATTTTATTTTTAAAAGTTACTCTAGACTTCCAGGCACATCTTTTTTTTAGATACATATCCTGAAAAAAATTCTACCGAAGATTTAAAATTTTTTTTTATAAACTTTTAATGGGGGGGCTTATCCCATCCATTTTACCTATTCCCTATACCTTTGTTCCATAATGGGCAGGATTTTGGATTTTGTTTTAAAACTTACATGCTCCCTGATCAAACAAAGTGCAAATATTATATTCCTATTTGGGAAAAAAAAAAAAGTACCCTTCAAGTGGATCGGTGGTCTAGAGGTAACACGCCTGTCTAGAAAGCGAAAAAGTCCGGGTCGGAAGTGTGCGGTGGTTCGAATCCTGTTTGGGCCTGAAACTTTTTCCCCCATCCAGTAGACCATGAGTGGTGGTCTAGGCGATAGTCTTTCGGATGAGACGATAAACCGAGGTCCCGTGTGTTACACACAATTATTCAGCGTACGTAAAAGAACCCACGGCAACAAGAGAGTTGTCCCTGGCAAACTTCTTAGGAAAAAAAAGCCACTCTTATAAGAAAACAAGAACAGTTGCTGCTCTTGTGGCGACATGCTCTCCCTGGGGAGAGAGAGCAGCTCAAATTTCACGCAGAGAAATCTCGTGACTTAAAAAATGGTATAAATGAAATGAAATAAATTGGAAAAAAAAAAAAGTACTGTCACCTGTTGAAATGTACCCACTGTACGTTTTACATTTTGTAAGCACCATCGAGCATGTACTGTTACAACTGAACGGCCTCTTTTGCTAACTAACTTACTTGGGGTTTTTTGGGTTTTTAAAAAAAAACCCACTGTGCTATATTCACTCAATACCACCATGTATGTTAAACTTTGCGTACATGGCTAAGCATAAATGAAAAATTAAGACGACGAATGGAACAAAGTGTGCTCCTGCATACACTGGGGTATAGGAGGAGGAGGAGGACAGGAGAGAGGGAGAGCGAGAGCAAGAGAGAGAGAGAGAGAGAGAGAGAGAGAGAGAGAGAGAGAGAGAGAGAGAAAGAAAGAGAGAGAGAGAGATTGATTGATTGATTTTGAATTGAGAGAGGCCAAGACGTGAGCAAGAGACAGACATACAATAGAGAGAGTGGGAGGGAGAGAGACAGAGAGAGTGGGAGGGAGAGAGACAGAGTGGGAGGGAGAGAGAGACAGAGAGAGGACCTGGCAGTGCCCCTACTTTCAAGTCTAATCAACCCACGAAAACTCGACTAACTCAAAGAAACAGAATAATAACGACGACGACAACGACGACAACATCAACATCGCTTTTCACAGAAAACACAAAACATAATCATCTCCCCCTACAACCCCCAATTTTTTTTTTATAGCAAAAAAATCAAGTATCGGAAGTGGTACAACGGCCAATAAAAAAATTAAAAATTTGACACCGAGACAACAGAATCCAGATGTAATATGTATATATATACAGAGAAAAATAAATCCAGCAAATGAACTCCAAAACGAAGCGGAACTCGAAACAAAGAACAAGTTAAAGCAAAGACAACAGTCAACTAAACTGAACAATGAAAAATAATAATAAAGAACAGGGGACATAACAGTGTGGCTTGGTCATCAAGAGTGATCCCTACCTTTTTGTGGGGGCATTTCGTTTTTGTCTCTTGGATTTTCTCTTTCTTTTCGTAAATTCACTCCGTTTTTCTTCTTTTCATAAATCCATTCCATTTATGACAATTTCAAAAAAAAATATATATATAATATATATATCAATAAAAATTCAGAAGGGAAAGAGCACAAGCCAGAAGGTCCATATTCTTGCCTCATATAACTTTTGTTTTTTGCCTCAATAGCGAGGATGGTAAAGAATGAAGAACAATTTTCAAGCAATACTTGCCTTGGCTGTCCAAAAACCATCTGGGGGAGAAAGCAGAGTCCCCCAAGCACTTCTGTAAAGCTTTCCTCAACGAAAATTTTTTGTCTTCATCTGTGCAGCCTTTCTATTGTTATCTTTTGGCCTATCAGCTGCAAGCAAACTATTCTTTACAATTGAATAGAAATCATTACTAGCTTTCTGTTTGCATAAAATCATTAAGCGCTCTGATTTGTCTTTGCAAGATATAGCGCTATACAAATTCCATTTATTATTATTATTACCAGTTTTCTGTTTGAATAGAATTGTTACTTACTACTCATCTCTTGGTTCATGCTGTTCTTATACAGAGTCTATAAAAATGGACATTACCGTTCAAAGAATCACATTGTATTCTACACCACTTTTAACTCGCAGCACATTTCTCTGCGCGAAATTCAGGCTGCTCCCCCCGCATCAACAATTTCATTCCAGACTTTTCTCAACATTTTAGTCAGCATTATCACGTATTGTGTAGAGAATGATCTTGAGGACATAGGCCTAGGTATAACAGAGAAATGGGAATTTGTCTTTTTAAAAAAAAAAAGCCTAACGAAAATGAAAGTTGTTTCAACGCAGCGATAGCAGTGGGCTCGAACCCCTGCTGCATCACACTAGCCTGTGCCCCCGGTTATCTATACAGAGCTACAGTAAAAAGTGAATGAAATCCTCACTACGTGAAAGCCACTCGTCCTAAACACTGACAGAATAAGGCAGCTGGCTATCTCAAGATGATGCTTCCTTGCCTACGAAAAAAGATGCATCACTTCGAAGATATGGAATCTAAGACAGAATTTCCTAGCAAATGCTTCGTAAAAGGAAAGATGCTTCACTTCAAAGACCTTTAAAAAAGTGAACACTTTCAAAGAAAAAAGACGCTTCACTTAAAAAAAATCTTTGAAAAATGAAATCCAGAACAGAATTTCCTAGCAAATGGTTCATAAGAGGAAAAAAAAATGTCTCGCTTTACATAAAAATCCATTGAGGAGTGAAATCTCGACCATCTGGGACAGAATTTCCAAGCAAATGCTTCATAAGAGAAAAGCCGCTTCACTTAACAAATCTCTTGAGAAACGAAATCAAGAACAAAATTTCAAAAGTAAAACCATCTTAAAAAAACCTGCTCTAGATACCTTCCAACAAAGCATGACTTAGAACACTTAAGGATTTTGAAAACCAGAGAACTCACACACACAAAAAAAGGAACCAGCTTTCTATTTACACCGTATTCCAGAAACTTCAGATCAGGCAGCACTATTTTCCAACTGCCCTACAGAAAGAGAGAATGACCCCGTTTTTCAGCCAGCTGACTCCACACCCCAACAATGACTTTGGGACAGTCTGCCTCTGAATAAAGAACCACAACCTGTAGGGAAACGGAAGAACCCAAGCAATAAAGAAAGGGGGGGGCGACCTCCTCCCTGTTCCTCCACTCCAATCTCGTTTATAGCCCTGCCGACTACAGAGGCCATAGTGTTGGGGCTGGCCCTGTTTGTTAGGGGCTGGCCCCGTTTGTCATTCCTACGTACCATGTTGTAAAGAAAGTATTCGTCACTCCCTAACCTTAAAAAAAAAAAAGCAAAAAAAAAAAAAAGCAAGAAAGACAGCTAAGACAATATTATAACTGACTTCTTCACAAAACCTCAGTCTCATCATCAGCTAACACCCCCCCCCCCCCCCTTCCCCCCAACAAAAAACAACAACCAACCAACCTTAAAGTAGACAGGTAAAAATGATATCCTGAAAAAAAAAGTAAGATATAAATCCACCTCAGTAATTTTTTTTCCATAAAGCAGCAGAAACGACCATGGATGTTATTTTTCCTATACCTTCTTTTACGGAAAAGAAAGTTACCACCAAAAAAAAGTCTTTCCTCTGAAATCCACGAAACCAAGACAAAACCTGTGAAACTATCAAGTATCAAGACAAAACCCGCGAAGCTATGAAGACAAAACCCGCGAAGCTATGAAGACAAAACCCACAAATGCCCCAAGCCAAAACCCATGAAACTATCAAGCCAAAACCCATGAAACTATCAAGACAAAATCCACGAACGCCCCAAGACAAAACCCATGAAACTAAAAATCCGTGAAACCCCCAAGACAAAACCCAGAAACCCCAAGACAAAACTATCAAGACTGAATCCAAAACCATTTCAAACACTTGCCACCAGCAACGTACAACCCACAAACTATCCCACGATGAAAAAAAACCAAAAGCTACCACCAAGACCAAAAAAACCTCCTTTCCCAATAATCTATTATGGTTTAGTGTAAGACAGAACCCAGACGAAAAAAAAACCTTACAGACGAAAGAAAACCTTGCCCGTAGAAATCCAAAACTTCCGAAGAAAACGACTTGCGACCCAAACATATACTTTAAATTTTTTTTTTTTTAAATCCACCTTCAAAAACCTGCCTCAAACCAGACTCAACACGACCAACGACAAAAACAGCACTGCGCCAGTGAGTAAATGAGTGAGTGAGTAAGTAGCCGTGGAGAGAAGGAATGAAGGAAGGAAGGAAGGAATGAATGAAGGAAGGAGGGTGGCGAAGGGGCAAGGCTAGGTGGAAAGGGAAGTACAGAGGAGTTGGGTGGTGGGGGGATGGGTGGTGGGGTGTGGGGTGGGCTAGGTCTGACCTGCAATAGGAATGCCAGCCATAGGGTAAGGCTCTTGGGCGCTGATAACGTAAGGGCCAGGAAGAGATGGAAGTCCTGGATAAAGAGACACAGCCAAGCACACACTGTAAGCCATGCACATGGAGAGAAGACACACACACACACACACAACAACCCCGAGGCCCGCTCCGCTTCCCTACCCCCCACCCACCCCTTCCTCCTCCTCTCTGCAGCGCTGCGCAGCGCAGCATCAAACGCCGCCCACAGCCTCTTCCTCCAACGGTTTCCTTGCTTCAGCCAGAAAAAAAAAAAGCCAGAATTTTTTTTTTTTTGGGGGGGGGAGGGGTTGTGGTTAAAAAAATCGTTTGCTGGATGGACTTCTCTCGAATCTTTCGGGTTTTTGTCTTTCTTGTTGTCTTTCCCTCCTCGTTTGGTTGTTTTCCTTCTTCTCTCTCTCTCTCTCTCTCCACTGAGCTCAGCAAGGAGGATTGGAAGATAACAGGTGAGCTTCATTTCATGCTGAAGGCTTGCATACACACACACCTTCCACTGGGGGCAGAAAACGTACTCCACTCAAAAACCAAAAAAAAAAAATCTTCTCCACACCACCACATTTAAAACTGTAACGCTGTGAGAAAAAACAACATCATCCTTGTGTGTGTAGTTACCTGCAAACACCACCAGCAACTAACTACTAAAAGCCAAAGTTCTACATATGCCGTCACTACCAAGCTACAAGCCACTACCTTCCTTCGAAATTTCACCACCGAAAGCAAGATTCGACATATCCAGTGGCGTTTCAGCGCCAGCAAGTCCCAAGTTCGAATCCCCTCACTGGCAAAGGGTTTGTTCACACTCCAGAGGCTCCGACTCAAAAATCTCAGTGACATAAGCTCAACAGTAATAAACTGAACAGTTTACTTGAGCACTCATCCACCTCAGTGAAAAATTACTTGGCAAACAATACAGTTGTTAGGGATTCACAGCTGCCACGAAAAACAGGTAACAGAGTCCCATAACCTGTAAGGTCGTAGGGGAGCGAGGCGTCAGAGACCTTAGCTTCTCCAGGGGCCAGCATATTGAGGGCGGCGCCCATCTCCTCTCCCTCGCTGCTTTACCTTCCCTGACCCTAAAGTGGGCAAGGTACCCATTTACAGCTGGGTGAACTGTACAGAAGCCAAGGCACGCAAACGGTACGGTCACCCGTCCAAGTGGTAACCACACTCGACACTGCTTAACTTTGGCTGGGGGAAAGGGAGTGCTCCGACCACTGAGCTATCCCGTTCCCACGACATTATATGAAAAGGAAGCACGACGAACAGCCCCTCCGTTTAGTCTCAAAATCCTCAATGGATTTTTCCCTTACTCTTTCTCATTAAACAAAAATCACGCATGGAGCACAGTAGCTGAAAGCCCTGGTCTCTTGGGGGCGATCTAGCTGAGGTTTCTCCTCCTCCTCTTCTATCTACAAGCCTCTGGGGTCTTGTGAGATATGCGACTACTGTATCTGTGTGGGCCTTCTCCTTGCTTGTGGCCTCACAGCAGCAGCCCAACACAGGAGCGCTTTTCCGGCTCCACGTTTAGGAAACGAACAAATCTTAACAAAGGTGAACCAAAAATCCAAACAAACAAGCAGTGCGGACCCAACAGTACAAGCACACGACGAAAAGACGAAGCGACGACAAAAACAACCAAAAATCAAAACCCCCAGGGAACGAGAGTAAGAACTTTAAATAATTTTTTAAAATGCACGAAAAAACAAAGCCCAGAAATGGAGGGGGGGGGGGGTCCATGTCAGAGCCCCCTGGGTGCAGCGGACAACACCCCGCTCCGTGATGCCCCAGGTTCGAGACTAGAATCTGGGGACCCCCCCCCCCCCTAGTGCTCCTGAATAGGCTGCAAGAGCGATAACCCTGATAAGGAGAGGGCATGATGGGAAGGGGTTTCGGATAAGTAAAGCCCCCTTCGTCGAACACACTTCCTTTGCCATCAAACACCTATAAAAAAAAAAAAACCACCAGAACCTTAAAAATCCCCAATGTCTTTCACTTATAAAAACAAACAAAAAACCCCACCCCAAACCCTTGTTTTGTTTCCTTTATTCATTCTTTTATTAATGATTAATTCAACAACAAAACCAACAGCATATGCCTTTATGGCTCAAGAATAGAGAGGGAAAAATATGTGAGAGAGAGAGGGTTGGGACGGGGGTGGAGAGAAGATAAAGAGACTGAAGAGAAACTACAAATTAAAAACACACATCCCAATGACCAGAAAACTCATCCACCAACCAAACACCATCCAAGAAAAACCACCAACCAAACACCATCCAAGAAAAGCCACCAACCAAACACCATCCAAGAAAAGCCACCAACCAAACACCATCCAAGAAAAGCCACCCCAACCTTCACAGGAACTAAACAACGCAAGCCACATTGATTCAGCTATCCAAACACATTTCATCAGCAGCATCAGCATCAGCGCAATATCACATGCACACAAAACACGCCGTCAAGCAGAATGTCGATCAACTCCACGCCTGCAAACAATTTGAAACATGGAGATACCAACTGAAAAACGTGGAAACGGTCATTCAGTACACGAGGTACACAACCAGCAAAGTCTGGTGGACAGAAGACGCTGAAACCTGCAAAAAGAAGCAGATGTGAAATAATTCACCTGCTTGTCGCAACAAGAAAACCAAGACAGTGCAAAATTCAAACCTGGTTTTATTCCACTTATTCGAAACAGAAATTTGGGGGGTTTTTTTTCATTTTCCGGGCGATTAACTCACCAAAATTCAAACCTGGTTCAATTTCGACTTTTTGGGTAACAGACTGCGTCTTTCTGAGTGGATTAAATCAACTCCTGTGCAGCCACCCTCAAACACTATGGGTAAAAACAGAACTCCTGTATACAACTGCAAATGTCCTTACTACGGGTACTGCCAAAGTTATTTACATAAACTAGACTTGCGAGAGCTACTATTTTGCATTAACCAGATGCTGCCATGTTGTCTGCACTTCACCGTTTCCAAATCAGTTAAGGTTTTATTTGAACCCTCTGCTGGGCGCAGCAGCCCAAACATATCCTTGGGCACAACGCCCAATGACTTGACCCGTCAATCAGCGCATCCGTACATTTGAAATTCCTGCCAATCTCACTTCAAATATCGTGAAAATAGAAGCAATGAGACTGCCCCATGTATACTGCAAATGGCGGCGATTGGAGCGTGTTTGTGGCAAGTTTTGGAGGTGGGGAAAAAAAAAAGAAGCTATTTTCCCCAAGATGGACGCTATCTTCAAATCTGACATGTACGATCGCTTTTATGGCTTTCATGCCGAAAATATGACGCTGTGAGATGTGTATCCAGGCTCAAATATCGATGTAAGCGATCCTAGTAGTATGTGCACTTCTGACTGTTGATTGAAGACACACACACAATAAGAAATAGTAGTTTCTTTCTTCATTTCGCCGATTTGATTTCATCAAAATCCATTCAACCATTGTGGAGTTATTGCATGTTAAATGCACACACCCACTCAGAGGCCATCCACCTCCATTTTGCTTGCCCAGCAGGAAGTGAACAAACGATTTTGCTGTGCCCAGCAAAGGGTTTTAAAGCAAAGTATGATTTTCCAAAGTCTGCTAAATCAATCTGGTTAGGGGCAATGGGTGGTTTTAAATCCCAATCAGAGAAGAATCGGATTAAAAAAAAACAACCAAATTTGTCAAAAGGAGTGGGGTGGGGAGAAAATTCAGACATGGAAGCTTTAATTGGCTTGTTTTAGTTGGAAGTCGTTAACTTTTTTTTTTTTTTAAAGGGCAGGGAGGGGGGTCAAGAGAGATGGGGGAAAATTAATGTGTATGGCTTGGCCAGCAGTAGTGTTCATTTAAAAGTTTGTTTTCTACTGATCAATGCGGAGACACTGACAAGACAGCATCAAGTCGGATTTCATGTAAATCATGTTTTTGTTTATTGTTTCTTTCGCCCCAACTGTCCTCATACATACATACCACAGGCAAACACCGTTCACACACAACTGGCAGGTCTACGTCGTTTGCGAGAGATTTAAATCGTAAATTTAACGGCAAAACAAAACAAACACGACACACAAAAACAACGACGCAACACAGGCAAAACAAAACGACACAAAAAAGACGTATAAGAAAACTAATAATTCAATAAAAACACGCAACTTTAATAAAATCTTTTGCCAACATGATCATCAGACCTGTGCACCCCCATACCCATACTACCGACCTCAGTAGTATTTTCATGGCAACTTTCTGTGCGTTTCACGGAGTTTCAGTAGGCCTATTTTAGTCTGTTTGCGACGTGCTTTTTCAATAGGGGAAAAACAACTTTTTTCTTCTCAATTCTTCTTTTGATCATACTCCCCACCCCCTTCACTTGTTTGCTGTTGCTTTTCTTTTGCACTGTGCAAAAGTTCATAGGCTTTTTGCTTCCTTTCGTTTCTTTCTCACACCAAAAGCATGTTTTGCTTTTCAAGTGTTTAAAAATCGCTGCGTTTTTGTTCAGAAACAGGTAAACACCCCTCACACAATTACGTTTCATGTTGTTACTAGAAACATCGTAATTACGGACAAAATTTAAACAAAACTTTTGACACATGATGACACATGACACATACATGGAAGAAAAAAACTTTTGACACACATCACATACATGAAAGAAAACTAAAAACTTGACACGCATCACATACACAAAAACTAAAAACTTTGACACACATGAAAGAAAAACAAACGACTTGCCAACATCATCCTCAACTGTATGCAGATCCGCTCTATAATACGAAATTTACCATATTTCAAACACAGCCACCCATTTTCAGCTTAATTTTGGCCAAACCCTCCCATGAACATGAAGTTGATAGTGTCTTTTTTTATTTTTAATAACTTTTTTTATTTTTTAAAAAGTTGAGTGTCAGTTTCTTTTATACGAGACTAAAAATAAAGCGTGTTTTGTGTGCTGCTTATAGAATTGCTAAGTTTTCATCCAGACAACGTTCACACAATGCTTTCAGTTCCTTTTTGACCATTACCTGTCCATGAACGAAAAGTTGATGGTGTGTGTTTTGCTATCGAAGACTTACGAACTGAGTTAGAAATCAGAAAAAAAGAAAAAGAAAAAAAAAAAGAGAATATTTATTCTTCACCACTTTCCATTTTCGTGTTGCAAAAATGGACTCGGTGCCACTAGCTGTAATAATTAACAATATATATGGATACTTACTTTTGAGGGGTTTTCTTTTTAATAGTTATCTTTTACAATACTTACTCCGCTCTTCTCTCCTAGTAATCTTTCTGCCCTGTCCTGAACATTATGAACAAAAAGGAAAAATGTGAGTCTCATTTTTGGGGCAGTATAAATAAGGACTTCCGCGACAGTATGAAGTAGGGAGCAACTTCTCCATCCATACCGCACAAAACATCCACACAATATCTGGAACCTATATGGGAAAAAAGAAGAATCACACAATCACTTTGAAGCACATATCAATATTGCCCCAATTCGAAACTTCTGTCGAAAACATCTTTCCAGAAGCACCACTCATTTTCTCCGCAATGACTTCCCACCCCCCCCTGAAAAGTGTTTCTTATTATTATTCATTCGTGATGCTTCACTGCACGAGTCGCATTGCACCAGAGATAAATTTTTAGTTACTGGCTTGTTATTGATTTTCAATAACAAGGCTATTCAGTACAACGACAACAACAAAAAAAGAAAATTAGAGAATTCCAGGAAAAGTTATTACAAATTGAAATGATAGGCTGCGGGAAGTGACAAAATGAGAAATGGACAAGTTCATCATCATAATAGATGGTCAAAACGAGGGCTTGCGGATTTTTTAAATCGTGTTTTTAAAGCAAAAGGAAACAAACTTACGACTCGATACTTCCATACAAGATAGAAGAATGGCTACAGTTTTATAATCAATCAAAATCTCAAAATCGACAACCTGACCCCTCCACCTGCCTAAAAATGGCCTCTAGAGGAAAAGTGGGTCAGGCGCAGAGCGACTCATTTCGTGGTGGAGTGTCACATTTGCTGAAGAAGCTCCACCCAACATGCTCTGTCTTTAGGAAAAGAATCGTTGTCTTTAGAATGAAACACATAACACAATAAAATCATATGCAAACATTTATAAGAGAGAGAGAGGGGGGGAGAGAGATAGAGAGAAAGAGAAAGAGAGGGAGAGAGTGAGAAAAAGAGAGAGAGAGAGAGAGAGAAAAAGAGGGAGAGGGAAAGAGGGAGAGAGGGAGAGAGAGAGAGACGTGGGGGGACACACACAGGGAGAGAGAGAGGGAGAATCACGGAACAGGCTTTTTTTTTTGGGGGGGTGGGGTAGAGCCCAGTGGTATGGATCCTTCTCTCCTGAACCTAGCATTGACAGAATGTGGAACACACACTTGGTTCATCGGAACTGAACTGCTAGACTGCAAAAAAAAAAAAAAGGTCAAATGCTTAATGAAAAACACACACATAGATAAAAAAACAAAAAACCAACCCTCGTTTTCTCCTAGTCTGCAGCTGTAGAGAGAGAAGAAACAGTTGTTAATCATCGTCTCACCAGGGCCGCCCTGTGCAAAACGCAGACTTCATTATTCTTTATAAAACGTTAACAATTTTGCAACATTCCCAACATCTCGTGTTTACTGCTCCCTGCTTAACCAACATGGCCAACCAACCACTGCCCTAAGTTTATAACATGTTTGCAAGAAAACCAACCACATAATAAAGCAAGCAGCATTTCTCCCCCTGCATAAAATGAAATCCCGTTACAATAAGAGTCCGTTGTCTTTTGAGAAAGAGAGAGAGAAAGAGAGAGAGAGAGAGAGAGGGGGGGGAGGGAGAGAGGGGGAGAGAGGGGGAGGAGAGAGGGGGAGGGGGGGGAGAGAGAGAGAAGGGGAGGGGGGAGGGAGAGGGGAGAGAGGGGAGAGGGGAGAGGAGGGGAGGGGGAGAGAGAGGGGAGGGGGAGAGAGAGAGAGAGGGGGGAGAGAGGGAGAGAAAGAGATGCAAAATCCACTATAAATCAAATGTCCTGTAAAAAAAAGAAAAAAGAGAGATTCAAAATACAACACATATAAATCAAATGTCCTGTAATAAAAGAAAAAAAGAGAGAGAGATTCAAAATACAACACATATAAATCAAATGTCCTGTAAAAATAAAAAGAGAGAGAGAGAGACAGATTCAAAATACAACACATATAAATCAAATATCCTGTAAAAATAAAAAGAGAGAGACAGATTCAAAATACAACACATATAAATCAAATGTCCTGTAAAAAGAGATTCAAAATACAACACGTATAAATCAAATGTCCTGTAAATCCAACAAACAGATTATACACTACTTACCTTTAAAACAAAGAACAACTTACCTACTCGTACACAACGCCAGCTTTCACACGCAACTACATCATGTGCAACACGTATACAACTCGCAGCAACAGTGCACACATCATGTACACAAAACTTGCCGTCTCACACACACACATCGATAAATAAAAAAGGGGGGGGGGGGGTAGAAATGAGCGAGATATATCGCAGACGAAAAGCGTTGTACAATATTGAGGAACACATATGGCGCTGTATATGCCCACTGATAACCACAATTTTCATGCACAAAAACCAAAAAAATAACCAACTGAAGCTAAACAAGTCATAACAACGAAAAGGTGTGTGCACCAGGGGGCATCAAAACTGAGCAACCAAAACAACCCCCCCTACCCACCCCGCCAAACGAAAATAACGTCTCAAATAAATAAACTTTTAACTGCTTTAACCAGCAAGAACTTGGGGGAGGGAGGCAAGGAGGATTGATTGGAGGTAAAGAATACGGTCAACCAATTTTTTTTTTTTTTTTTAAATGGAAGAAAAGGGGGAGGTAAGTAGCGTGAGCCGGACTTACCCATCTGCTGCTGCTGCTGCTGCGCCAAGGCGTACTGCTGTGCCAGAACTTGCTGCTGCTGCTGCTGCTGACGCTGTACCATCTGCTGCACAACAGCCCGTTTCGGAGGGGTAGAATCATTTCTCAGTGACCGCTACATTGCAGCACAAAAATAAAAAACTTGACAAACCCATCCATAACCACTGCAACCTACACTCTCCAGTACTGAAATTTTTTCAGCACAACCGCCCATTTTGGATAGAATCATTTCTGTTACAGCTTAAAAAACCCTTAACAAACCCACCTAGGCCGTTTCCAGCTATCTTATAAAAAGGTTATCACGTTTCCAGCTATCTTATCGCTTCAAAATGTTACCACTTTATCAGCTATCTTATCGCCCCAAAATGTTACTTTATCAGCTATCAGCTTTAGCAACTATCGTATCACATCAAAATGTTATCACTTTATCAGCTATCTTATAAAATGTTATCACTTTATCAGCTATATTATCACATCAAAACATTTTATCAGATATCACACCAAATGTTATCACTTTATCAGCTATATTATCACATCAAAACGGCATTAATTTATCAGATAACTTTTCCCAGTTATCACATCAAAATGTTATCACTTTTATCAGCTATATCTTATCACCTCAAAAATGGTGTCACCTTAGCTATCTCATCACCTCAAAATGTTATCCCTTTATCAGCTATCTTATTAAATGTTTTATCCCTTTATCAGCGATATCACCTCAAAATGTTATCACTTTATCAGCTATCTTATCACTTCAAATTGTTATCACTTTATCGGCTATCTTATAAAATGTGATCACTTAGCTATCTTACCTCAAAATGTGATCACTTTATCAACTATCTTATCACCTCAAAATGTTCTCTCTTTTTCAGTTATCACATCAAAATATCCCTTTTTCAGCTATTGATTTCAGAGAATGCTGAAGAGGAAAAGGAAAACACTGCACAAATTCTAGGGAGTTTTTAAGAAGAATAAGGAATTGTGTGTAGTTTACAACAATCGAAAGGAAACAAGACATGATTGTATGTATTCACACAGTTCTGTCTTCCATATAGTTCAAATACTTGTAAACAGCCCACAAATGTTCATAGTAAACGACGACTGTGCATGAAATGTATGTTATGCGAATGGTCACACCAGTTGTTTGCAGTCACTACATACAAAAATACCTTTCAAGGCAACACAAATACAGATCATACCCCTGTTACAAGAAATGATACTTAGCAAATGTTCATTCACTGTCAAGTAAGTTTCCTAACCATCGACTGGGACATGCTTTCTGCAACTCGTACAGCTGGCTGAAATCACACACAGTGTACCCAACAAGCTTGACGTAATTATATTATCACATTTGGTTAGAGCCTGTTTAGTTAGAGCGTTGCACATTGCGCTTGTGATCTGCTGACCCAGGTTCAAATCTTGTTCAATGGGATATTTTCACCTCAAGTTAACATAAGTGCCGTCTCCACTCCCCCCCAAAAGTCATTTGGATGAGAGTAATACCTGACGTCCCACCATCTCAAAGCTACCCCCATTGTGCCTAACTAACTAGCTTGGAAAAAAACCTTCAAAATATCGCACAAATTCCATAAATTTAAGAAAATGGCATTTCCCACCATCCAAAAGCTACACCGCTGTGCATAGCTAACAAGCTAATCAAACTTCAAAATATTGCACAAATTCTATGGAGTTAAGACCAAAAAAAAGGCATTTTCTACCATCTGAAAGCTTAGCCCTCTATGGCTAACTAGCTAGCCAGAGACTTTCAAAACACTGCACAATTTCTATCAAGTTTAGAAGGAAAAGACATTTCCCACCTTCGGAAGGCTAAGCCCACTGGTTTTGTTTTTATTTATGTTATTCTTTTCTTTTGAGGATAATGGAATAAGCACTCCTGTGCTTTAAAAAAAATAAATTATTTTTTAACATCCAGTCCTCATGAGTATGCAGTTTTGTCAATTCCGTCATCCTTCGTTCCCACACAATAGCCTACTCTTCCGAAAAGCAGTTCGCGTTTTAACATGCGCGCAAGATGTTCTGCATGTGTTCGCACACGGGACTTCGGTTTAGTCTCATCCAAAGGACTTTTGATGATGGTGTTGGTGGGGGTGGAGTTGGCACTGATGTAAACCCCAGAGGAAAACAAATCCTCCTCCCCCTACTCCTGTGTGACCACCACCACCACCACCAACTAGCTAGCTAACCTGTCCCACCTACCTGAGTGTAGTCCATGTTGAAGTTGGGGCTGTCGACAGAAGGCAGCACCTGGCTGTAGTCGAAGCCCATGCCATCCAGGGCCATGGTGCCGAACTGGCTGGGGTCAAGGGGGAAAGGCTGCTGACCCAGGCCCGGGTTTTCCAGAAAGTCGCTGTCGGCACGCAGCGCTCCGGTCATGTCTGCTGCGTTGGGGGACGTCTGTCTGCTGCCTCTGTACACACACAGACAGACATTTATTTATTTTATATAGAGGATAATGGAATAAGCACTCATGTGGGTTTTTTTACATCCAGTCCCCGTGTGTATGCCGTTTTGTAAATGTTATCTGTTCCCACCGGCACACAATGGCCTGCTCTTTCGAAAAGCGGAACAGGATTTAACGTGTGCGCAAGATGTTCTGCATGCGTTTGCACACGGGGCCTCGGTTTATAGTCTCATCCGAAGGACTTACACGTGTGTGTGTAGAAAGAGGGGTTGTATGGAAATGCGACGTCTTGTCATTTTTGGGGGGGGGGGGGGGGGGGGGGGGGGGGGTGTCACACTTGTGTATGTATGTAGAAAGAGGGGTTGTATGGAAATGCGACGTCTTGTCATTTTGGGGGGGGGGGGGGGGGGGGGGGTGTCACACTTGTGTATGTATGTATGTAGAAAGAGGGGTTGTATGGAAATGCGACGTCTTTTGTCATTTTGGGGGGGGGGGGGTGTGTCACACATGTGTGTATGCGGAAAGAGGGGTTGTATGGAAATGCGACATCTTTTGTCATTTTTGGGGTGTCACACACGTCTGTATGCAGAAAGAGGGGTTGTATGGAAATGCGTCGTCTTTTGTCATTTTTTGGAGACTGTGTGAGCGAGTGTGTATGTGTGAGCGAGTGTGCATGTGTAAGCGAGTGTGTGAGCGTATGTGTGTGTGCGAGTGTGAAATGTGGTGTCTTTTGTCAATCTCGGGGCTGAAATGCGGCATGTTTTTGTTTTGGGGGGTGGCGGGTGGTGGTTAAAATGGGATGTCTCGTGTCATTTCGGGGGTGAAATGGGATGCCTTGCGTCATTTCGGGGGTAAAATGTGATGCGGTTTGTCATTTTTTAGGGTGAAATGTGATGCCTTAGTCATTTTGGGGGTGAAACAGAGCTTTGTGTATACAAGTGTTTGTATGTTGTTCATTCTTCAATTTAATGTCTTTTCACAAGTGATATTAGACGAATGAGATCAGGTAGGCAGAAATAATGGCAGGGAAACAAAACAAAACAAAAAATAATTGGCTGTGATGGAAAGTTTGTGTTTTGTCATTTTGGAGTATTTGAATATGCATGTGTGTGTGTGTGTGAAAAAACGAATGTAACAGAAAGTTAATGTTTTGTCATTTGGGAGTGTTTGAATATGCGTGTGTGTGTGTGTGTGCGAAAAAACAAACAAAAAAAACCCGGATGTAACAGAAAGTTTGTGTTTTGTCATTTGGAGTGTTTGAGTGTGTGTGTGTGAAAAAACAACAACAGATGTAACAGAAAGTTTGTGTTTTGTCATTTGGAGTGTTTGAGTGTGTGTGTGTGAAAAAACAACAGATGTAACAGAAAGTTTGTGTTTTGTCATTTGGAGTGTTTGAATGTGTGTGTGTGAAAAAACAACAGATGTAACAGAAAGTTTGTGTTTTGTCATTTGGAGTGTTTGAGTGTGTGTGTGTGAAAAAACAACAGATGTAACAGAAAGTTTGTGTTTTGTCATTTGGAGTGTTTGAGTGTGTGTGTGTGAAAAAACAACAACAGATGTAACAGAAAGTTTGTGTTTTGTCATTTGGAGTGTTTGAGTGTGTGTGTGTGAAAAAACAACAACAGATGTAACAGAAAGTTTGTGTTTTGTCATTTGGAGTGTTTGAATGTGTGTGTGTGAAAAAACAACAGATGTAACAGAAAGTTTGTGTTTTGTCATTTGGAGTGTTTGAATGTGTGTGTGTGAAAAAACAACAGATGTAACAGAAAGTTTGTGTTTTGTCATTTGGAGTGTTTGAGTGTGTGTGTGTGAAAAAACAACAACAGATGTAACAGAAAGTTTGTGTTTTGTTATTTGGAGTGTTTGAATGTGTGTGTGTGGAAAAAAAACCCCAAAAACATGTAACAAAGTTTGTTTTGTCATTTGGAGTGTTCGAATATGTGTGTGTGTAAAAAACACACCCCAAACCGGATACAGCAAGTTTGTGTTTTGTCACTTGAAATGTGCATGCATGCATGCGTGCGTGTCTGCACATCCATGCTCACGCATGCGCATGCACCCCCACCCCCGTGTGTGTGTGTGTGTGTGTAAGCTGACCTGAACCCTGCGTCCTCCAGCCCGTTCTGTATGATGCCGTTGGCCTGCATGTCTTTGTCTTCCCCTTCCTCGAACGGCGATGGCGTTTTCTCTTTCTTCTCCTCCACCTCTGCCACCGGCCCCTGTATGGTCAACACACACACAGCACACACATACAGTACACACACGACACGACACACACAGCATACACATGACACACACACGCATACACATGACACACACACAGCACAGACAAGACACACACAGCACAAGCACAACACACAGAGAACACACACACACAAGACAGCACACACACATATACAGCACACACACAGCACACACAAGCATACACACACACAACTCGGCGCTTGCGCACACACCACACACACAAGCATACACACACACACACACACACCTCAGCGCATGCGCACACACACACACACAACACACTCAGCGCATGCGCACACACACACAAGCTATACACACACACAACACCACACAACTCAGCGCATGCGCACACACACACAAGCATACACACACACCACACACACAACTCAGAGCATGCGCACACACACACAAGCATACACACACACACATCACACAACTCAGTCAAAGGTCCAGTGCTAACATTAATGTACCCTTTCCTTTTACCAAGAGCCGTCAGTTTACTAGTATAAATTAGCACCAGCTGGGATGGATAGTAGCTGAGAGTGGGACACTGTACAACACAGTTCAAGTTTGGGTCAATAGGCTTGCACACCAAATTTATCATGAAAGAAGAAGATGGGGCTCTTTATGTATGACACTAAAAAATTTGCTAAAATACACCTGTACTAAGACAAGTTGGTCATAAACATACAAGCAAAGAGAATATCACAAAAGGATAAGTTGGGGCTCTTTATGTATAACACTATAAAATGTGCTAAAAAACGCCTGTACTAAGACAAGTTGGTAATAAAAATACAAGCAAAGAATATCACAAAAGGATAAGTTGGGGCTCTTTATGTATAACACTATAAAATGTGCTAAAAAACGCCTGTACTAAGACAAGTTGGTAATAAAAATACAAGCAAAGAGAATATCACAAAAGGATAAGTTGGGGCTCTTTATGTATAACACTATAAAATGTGCTAAAAAACACCTGTACTAAGACAAGTTGGTAATAAAAATACAAGCAAAGAGAATATCACAAAAGGATAAGTTGGGGCTCTTTAACACTAAAAAATGTGCTAAAAAACGCCTGTACTAAGACAAGTTGGTAATAAACATACAAGCAAAGAGAATATCACAAAAGGAAAAGTTGGAGAAAAAAAAGTCCATACTCTGATGAAAGTGTAATTTACATGTATTGCTCACCATAATTTTTTAAGGGTAAAAACACCAAATATCTTTCACGGATAGTTGATTTACTTTATTATTATTATTTTCTTTTAATACCTATGAGGATTGTTTGATAATTATTACTGCTTCTTTCAGTCAGTACCCCTTGCTGTAATAAAGTTACTATGGTTTATTTTATTTTGGGGTTTTGTTATTGTTGGAGGGGTTTTTTGGGGGGTGGAGGGTCATAAAAATATCTTGTAATGGGTAAAAGTAGTAATCTGGACTCATCTCGATAGCTCTAGTGAAAACTTTGAGGGGAGGGAGGGAGAGAGAAAGGGAGAAAGATAGATTTTTTTTTTTTGTATCGTTAATGGAATAAGCACTTATGTGTGAGAGAGAGAGAGAGAGAGAGAGAGAGAGAGAGAGAGAGAGAGAGAGAGAGAGAGAGAGAGAGAGAAAGAGAGAAAAAGACACAACACAGGGAGAGGGGGAGGGAGGGAGAGAGAGAAATAGACACACACAGGGAGGGGGGAGAGAGGGAGGGAGAGAGAGAAATAGACACACACAGGGAGGGGGAGAGAGAGAGAAATAGACATACACACAGGGACAAGGGGAGAGAAAGAGAATGAGGAGGGGGGGGAGAGAGAGCGACAGAGACATAGTGAGAGGGAGGGGGACAGAGAGAGTACACACAAACTAACAAACCACAAAACAAAAACCCAAAGAAAGAAGTGCTTACGAAGGCTCCAGTCATTCTGTTTCTGTCGGCAGCATTCACGCGGGTTGTGGGAGAGGTTCTCAAAACAAACTCTGCCATGTTCAGCCCCAATGAGCTGGTTTCTGCAACACACACAACACACGTGTATAAAAGTCACAGTTACACCACTTATCTCTTGATTGCAATAACTGTACGAATTCACACTTCAATCTCCAAGATTTGGGGATAAAATCTTCTTTCCCACCAAGTGCCAACAACGCCATTCTCCTGCCTTTTTCCCTCCAGAAAGACTTCTTCCTTTTATGTCACATTTCTCCCAGGGGAGGTTTGACATTGATGAGCCTTCTCCATCTCTCTGTTTTGAGCTTCCTCTTAATTTATGCCCCTTTCTCTAAGATCACCTGCAATACAGGCTGCCCAGGTTTTGCTAGGTCTTCCCCTTTGGTCGTCTCTTTCCATCCACTACGAAGTTCATTGCTCTTTTTATGATGTGGTGGTCTGCTTTCCGTTGAACGTATCCAAACCAGCGCAGTGTATTGCTACTAGCTACAGACTTCAGATCATCAACTTTGCACATTCTCCATAGTTCTTCATTCGTGATCCTGTCTTCCCATTTGATCAACTTTTCCCTCTGGAGTTCACATCACTTCTGACTTCACTCCTCCCACCCCCAATAAGTCCTTCAGATGAGACTATAAACCGAGGTCCTGTGTGCCAATGCACCCAGAACATTTTGCGCACACATTACTAAAACCAACCCGTTCCACTTTTCGCAAGAGTAGGCCCATTGTGTGTCAATGGGAATGGACATTTACAAAACTGCATACACATGGGGACTGGATGTAAAAAAGCACACAACTGATTTCCTTATCCTCAAAATCAAAGATTTTTTTTTCTTTTTCAAAGTCAGATGCATTGGGCTTGACGAGTCAGGCGCTCAACAGCAGCGCAATGCATTTTTGCTAATATGATAAGACAACAACAGTTGCTGTCCGAGCATTCAACGAAGAATATCTGAGCTGATATAAGAGACTTGATAACAGAAATCTGGTAGAGGACAGATCCACTATTGCTGTCTGTTCGATAAAGAAGAATATCTGAGCTGATATAAGAGACTTGATAACAGAAATCTGGTAGAGGACAGATCCACTATTGCTGTCTGTTCGATAAAGAAGAATATCTGAGCTGATATAAGAGACTTGATAACAGAAATCTGGTAGAGGACAGATCCACTATTGCTGTCTGTTCGACAAATATCTGAGCTGATATATAAGACAGAGACTTGATAACAGAAATGTGGCAGAGGACAGATCCACTATTGCTGTCTGTTCGATAAAGAAGAATATCTGAGCTGATATAAGAGACTTGATAACAGAAATCTGGTAGAGGACAGATCCACTATTGCTGTCTGTTCGATAAAGAAGATTATCTGAGCCGATGTAAGAGACTTGATAACAGAAATCTGGTAGAGGACAGATCCACTATTGCTGTCTGTTCGATAAAGAAGATTATCTGAGCCGATGTAAGAGACTTGATAACAGAAATCTGGTAGAGGACAGATCCACTATGGCTGGCTGTTCAACAAGGGTGGCGCTGCTCTTGTGGCGACGTGCTCTCCCCAGGGAGAGCAGCCCGAATTTCACATAGACAAATCTTGCGACTTAAGTGGTATAAAATTTAAAAAAATAAAACAAAGAATATCTGAGCTGATATAAGACAGACTGGACAAGAGAACAGAAATTTGGTTGAGGACAGATACACTATTGCTGTCTGTTCAACAAAGAAGAAGAATATCTGAGCTCATATAAGACAGACTTGATAACAGAAATCTGGCAAGAGGGCAGATACACTATTGCTGTCTGTTCAACAAAGAATATCTGAGCTGATATGAGACAAGAGACTTGATAACAGAAAGCTAGTAGAGGACAGATCCATTACTGCCGTCAGTTCAACAAAGAAGAAGAGCATCTGAGCTGATATAAGACAGACTTGACAAGAGAACAGAAATGTGGCAGAGGACAGATCCACTCTTGCTGTCTGTTCAACAAAGAAGAGTATCTGAGCTGATATAAGAGACTTGATAACAGAAATCTGGTAGAGGGCAGATCCACTATTGCCGTCTGTTCAACAAAGAAGAAGAGCATCTGAGCTGGTATGAGACAGACTTGACAAGAGAACAGAAATCTGGTAGAGGGCATATCACCATTGCCGTCTGTTCGACAAAAAAAGAATATCTCAGCTGATAGAAGACAAGAAACTTGACAAGAGAACAGGCATCTAGTAGAGGGCCAATCCTCAACCCCGGATCAACAACAACAACAGACGACAACGCAACACGTCGACTTACGCGACAGCCCTGCCGGTGCACCCCCCCACCCTCTGGTGTCCTCCTGACCCCAGGCAGCGTAGCCTCTGTGGTCAGGCTTGTTGCTGTCGTCCAGACTCCACATCTTCTTGCTGTGTACATTCTGCACACACAGTCACACACACAGTCACCAATCAATATCAATAATAATGTATGGAATTTATATAGCACTGAAATCTTGTAAAGCAACAAATCAAAGCGCTCAGATGACTTTTTTTTTTTTTTTTTTAAATCTGTGTGTAATGCGGTTTTGTAAATTTTGTCATCTGTTCCCTCCAGCACACAATGGCCTACTCTTTCGAAAAGCGGAACAAGATTTAACGTGTGCGCAAGACGTTCTGCATGCGTTCGCAAAACGGGGCCCCGGTTCATAGTCTCATCTGAAGGACTTTGACATTCAGTTCCATTTTTTTGTTGTCAAACTGGGAAGAAAGGGCGAGGCTGGGAATGGAACCCAGAACCTCACGGTTTACATGTTGGCAGGCAAACGTCTTAACCATCCTGCCACCTTCCTCCTCTAATGAATAGTTTGACGCTGAACACAAAAATTATGGATAACATTCAAAATTCAGAAAATGAGATTGAAGTGTAATCTAAAGAAATCATTCTGAACAAGACACACAACAAACAGATTTCAGTTATCTTTATTACTTTTTGAGATACACACGTTGGAGTCTCCAGGTGATCAGTGACCGCGGCTTTAGCGGTGTTCAACTTTAACAGCATGAAACTACAGCTGGTGGCGACTTAGCCATGATTTTCACGTGCAGCGTCACATTTTGTTTCTTCAGAAACATAGATAACATTTGGACCCCCCACTCTAAATTCAACCATGTTCACATACGCGCACACACACCATGATTGTTGCATTTGTGATCTCTTTTGTTGATGGATACTTCACTGTAGGTCTTGTTATGTTTCAGACGGATTTTCTGGACTTTGATGTATATATTATATATAACATGTTAACAGTTGTGTTGCTTTGTTCTTTTGCTCCGATATGATTTGACGTTTTGCATGCTTTATGAATTTTTGTTAACATTCAGTTCAAAGGAAACTTGGCATGGGGAATCTTTCTTCTTTCCTTATAAAAATAAAGTATTCTTCCTGCTATGTTTCTGTAGTACACGAACTGAATTAACAGAGACAACCAACGTCCCTGTACACCATAAGTCAAAAATGCAGGCAACTGTCCCCATGGGTAGTGGAACAATACATAATAGGTTTTTTCAGATTGAAGAAGAAAACACAAAAGAGTCACAGTGGTGGCAGGTTTCACTTCTGTCTATCAGACCTGACATGTGATGTAGTAACGACCTTCAGGGAAGGCAACAAACAAAACTGGTTATTTGTGACAATGGGCCGATAACAGGAAGAAAAAGGGAAAAAAACTGCGGAAAAAAAAAAGTTTCAGGGTCAACACTGTAACAGACAGGGAGCCAATATAAATACATTTATATAACTTTGAATGTATCCCACAATTTGGGACAAAACTGATTTTTTGAAGGAAAAAAAGAAAAAAAAAGAAAATGAAGCGCCAAATCAAAATCTCTTTTACAATCTACTTTTTTCTCTCCAACTTTCATTTCTGGGTTTTAGGTAACTGAAAACTCAAGAAAAAAAAAAACACCCAAAAAAATGAGGATTTATCAGTCTCATGAGTAGATCAGTCAGTGGCCTCACCAAAACTATTTGCCACGGTCAAGGGAAGGAGATGAGAGATAGGACAATGAAAACAAATCAACAATAGACAACACTGCAAAATGGACATGGCCGGTTAACAATCTGCACACACCCATATCTTGTAACGCACTTGACATTAACAGGAGGTGTTTAGAGAACAACTTTCCAGTAAAAAAAAAAAAGTCCCTAGTGAGTCAGAGTACAAGGGTGAAAAAAAAAGAAAAAAGCACACACACAAAACTACACATATATTTATGGAATGTATTCCGCATGTATCAAAAACACGGTAAAAAACTTTTGTTTTTCAGATGTATCATTACTCCATATTTCATATCTGGCATATCAAACAAAAGACAGCAGCCTCCAATGCAATGTCAGTTACTGTACATCGGAGATCTGAACATATAGTTTAGAGAATCGTAACGAGTGTATAACATGAGTCAGTATAAATAACGTCAGGTTGGAGAGTGTTCACCACCACTGGCACAAGCACCCCCCTTCATCCACACCTATCACGGATAACACCCTTGCCAAAGTGATAAAAAACTTTCGACACCATTTCACACCAGCAACATTCGTGAATATGAATGTTATAGCTACAATTTTTTTTTTTTTTTTTACAAGCCACTCCATGAATGTTTAGTTGTGTGATTTCTCATCTCTCAACCGTAACCAACTAACTTTTATAGACTGGCAGTTACGACTGATTATCAAAACAAATCAACACTATCTCACACACAAGTTGAACCTACCAAAGCTCTGCAATGAGGATTTTCCCATACTAATGTCTTTTTTTTGTTTGTTCAAAAGGGTTTTTGGTCTGGTTTTCTGCCTTGCTTCTTGTTGGATTTTGGTTTGGGTTTATTTTTGTGGGGAAGGGGAACAGGATGCGCAAAGTATTTGCTTTTTATAGTCAGAGGAGGAGTCCACAAATCCACACACATTTTTTCCTCAATCGAGAAAGGCAAGGTTCCCCATTCTCTGACCACAGGCACACGTCAACAAGACGATGCAATATAACGACAGCAACCAACCAATCAACAAACACACAGGTACAGGGGAGGGGAACACTTGAAAACGCTTCTGTCAAACGGGCAGCCCACACCACACACCTTTTTCTACCATCTGGTGTCCCCCCCCCCCCCCGAAAAGTTATTTCTCCAAAGTCTTTCGGATAAGACTATAAACCGAGGCCCTGTGTGCGAACGCATGCAGAACATCTTGCTCACGCATTAAATCCTGTTCCGCTTTTCGAAAGAGTAGGCCATTGTGTGCCGGTGAGAACAGATGACAAAATTGACAAAACCGCATACACACGGGGACTGGATGTAAAAAAAAAGCACACAAGTGCGTATTCCATAATCCTCAATATAAAAGAATGAATAAATAAGTTTGAAGTCCACACGACCAACACAACTACTAAATCACCACCTCCACCACCACCACCGCAGGCGGCGTCCCTCCAGCCTCCTCCCTCCCCCCGATACTCACGCTGGGGAACAAGGGATCTTCAATCAACACCATGTACGACGCTTCGTACGCCGAGCTCACGGGCGGCAACAACAAAGATGCGTACGGCGAACTCAAGTAACCATGCCCACCACCACTTTTCGGCTGCTTGTGGCAGCGTTTTAACTTCCTCCGCGACGAATTCTTCAGCGAAATCATCCTACCAATCTGCTGCTGCTGCTGCTGCTGCTGCAGCCACTCGCAAGATGGTCCACAAAAAAAATTCAAGCAGCAAGCAGATTCAACACAGGCTGACATCCAAACCAACCATCCCAGGTCTTTGTTGAACGACGACTACTACGAACCCTGGTCACAAACCGCTAAGGGGGAAAAACACAAACTGTAAACGGCTTTGCAGTACGTCTTTCCTCACTGACAGGCATGGAGTCTCCTTGTCACCCACACACACACCAAGTTATATCAACTTCCTGACAAAGTTTCCTGGTGGGCTTTAACAAAGGCTGAGAAACCAACCCACCCTGTAGCCATCTGTTGGGACGAGGAAAAAACTCGCCATGTTTTTACTTCCTGGCGCGAATCTAAACAATGTAACTTCCTCATACACTTCACGATACACAGCAGATTTCCAGTGCACTTGATAAAGTCTGTTCCAACAGTTGTACTGACAGATGTGTACTGCAATTAAGTGCCGTCTGCTTACAGCTACAATCCACTTACCAACTCATCCTGCACACATTTACAGGCGCATCAGTAGCCTACTTTTCAAAACTGAACGGACTGAGGGTAAAAATATAGAACAGCAAAGCAGCTGCAATCCTGGTCCATCTCTGGCCACAAATTCAGATGCACAGATCTTGCTTTCACAATTCACACTTGTGTATGCACAACTACTAAAGTTCACATCTTCCTGTCGCTTTTCCTGTGTTATCCCTTCCCTCTATTTCTCAAAAACGATCAAGGGACAAAAATAGGAGTGTGTGCATGAATGCATCATTTTGCATTGTGCGTACATGCACAACTGAAAATTGACTGAGGATTTGAACAAAATTAATACACTGGGTGGCCTCAGGATGACAAAGGAGTTTTAAACAGAACACTGAGGTGAGAAACAGGGAAAACAGTGGACATGGAGGAAAATGTGGCACTGGCAAGGATCAGGGGGGATAAAGACTGATCCTGTTAGAATCACCCAAATGAGAACAACCTTCAGGGTACACCTGAGTGAGAACAACCTTCAGGATAACCCCGAGTGAGAACAACCTTCAGGATACACCCGAGTGAGAACAACCTTCAGGATAGAAGCTGCCCAAGAACTGAGCAGCACACACACTCGTCATATACCCTAAAATTTTCTCAACAGATTGAAAAACTGATCTAAAAAAACCCAAAACTTTTTTTTTTAAAGCCCCAGGGCCTGTCAAAGACAAATCTGCCAAAATGCATAAGATTTTCCAGTTTGATGATGATAAAATGTGTCAAACTGACTGAGAAAAAAAAAAAGCATAAAGCAATTTTTATAGTTGTATAACCTGAGGGAAGAGAAAGAGAAAGAGAGAGAGAGAGAGAGAGAGAGACAGACAGACAGAGAGAAAAGAGAGAGAAGTGTATACAAATACCAAAAGCAGAATGAGAGATAATGATGTTACATGCACTTCACAAGTTGTTTTTTTTTTTTAAATGCAATGAAGTCCGTTACAAGTATATCTCTCAGAAAGGGTTCATAGTCATCCAGTTTTTGTGTGTGTGGAAAATAGAAAAAAATTTTCCAAGGATATTTCAAGACTTAAAAAAAAAAATTTTTTAAAGGGTCTTCTTGCATCAAATAATCAGATTTTCCTTTTTGGGGGGAAAGGAGGGGGGGGGGGTTCCCCCTTGGCAAAAAGCCCCGAGAATCCCCAACTGTTTACCTACCACTGAAATCAAGATAGGTCTACAGATGCATTCCAACTTTCGGGATGATGTCTTAACATGGCACCTGTGTGCATGCTTGTTTGGTTTTGTCCCTTTTTTCCTTCTGTGATCCGCTCCTACTGGCACACAATGACCGACTTCCGAAAGGCAAAACAGGTTTTTAAACGTGTGCGCAAGATGTTCTACATGCGTTTGCGCACAGGGCCTCGGTTTATAGTCACATCTGAAGGACTCGACATTCAGTTCGATTTTTTCATCACACTGGGGCAAAAAGGGCAAGGTTGGGAATGGAACCCAGAACCTCACAGTTAACATGTTGGCAGGTGATCGTCTTAACCCCCTTCCCACCCTCCTTCTTCTACACAGGTTTAAAGTTATGTGTGTGTGTGTGTGTGTGTGTGTGTGTGTGTGTGTGTGTGTGTGTGTGTTTGTGTAACTTTTTCATACACTGTTCCTGACAATGAACTTGCGTAAGTTCTGCACTTACACTGTTTAAAAAAGCGCACGTTCACACATGCTCTGGTCAACAAACAGGAACAAAATAAAATGGGGATTGTTTTCTGTAACACCAAAAGATTATAACATCACACTGACATAACAGGGCTGCAAAACAAACAGCTGCAAATAATAGATTGAGATTATGTGTGTGTGAGAGAAAGGGAGAGAGATATGTTAAGAGGGTGCATGTGTGTGTTTTCACACGCGCAAGTGTGCCTGTAAGAGGAGGGAGGAGGGAGAGAGAGAGGGAGAGAGGAGAGAGAGAGAGGGGGGGGAGAGAGAGAGAGAGGAGAGGGGGGGGAGGAGGGGGGGGGGAGAGAGGAGGAGGGAGGAGAGAGAGAGGGGGGAGGAGGAGATGGTAAGGGTGTGTGCGTGTGTGTGAGAGAGGAAGAGAATGGTAAGTGGTGTGTGTGTGCTGTGTGGTGAGAGAATGGTAGAGTGTGTGATGTGTGTGGTGTGTGGAGAGGAGAGAGAGAGAGAGAGAGAGAGAGAGAGAGAGGAGAGAGAGTGGCAGTGTGTGTGTGAAACACAGGAGGGTGGTGTGACAGGTAGGCGAGCGTGTGTGTGAGATGCTGTCTTCAATTTTACATCTTTCACTCTGTGATATTAGATATACATGTGCAACTACGTGCATGTGTGTGTGTGTCTGAGTGCGTGCGCGAGCAAGCGAGCGAGCAAACGCGCATGTGAGAGTGAAACATAGAAAGGGAGGTGACAGATGAAAAGTAAGGGACACACCAGGCTTACACTAACAAGCATCTCTGATATATAGATACACCAGACAAGGGGTAGACACACTTGACAGATCAATGCTGAAAGACTGCTACCTGGGGAGGGGGGAGAGAGAGAGAGAAACAAAAAAAAAAATCTAGAGCAGAGATGAGAACAGAGTAAACAGTATTGGGGAGAGGAGGGGTGGGGGGGATAAAAGGATATTTTCCCCTGGAGTTCACATCAGTGCAGACTCCACTCTCCCCAAAAGTCCTTCGGATGAGACTATAAACCGAGGCCCCATGTGTGAACGCACGCAGAACATCTTGCGCACACGTTAAATCCTGTTCCGCTTTTTATAAGAGTAGGCCATTGTGTGCCGGTGGGAACAGACGACAAAATTTACAAAACCGCATACACACGGGGACTGGATGTAAAAAAGCACATAAGTGCTTATTCCATTATCCTCGATATAAAAGAATAAAATAAAAATAAAATCTCACTAGAAGGCAAGAGGTCTGTGTTCAGGGTTCTTCTCCTTCAACAACGAGCCACAGAAAATAAAAGGTCCCCCACCTCCAATCTTCTTACCACCCTCTCCCTCCTCTTCAGATGTGCTCCCACCCTTTTATGAAAGATGACTTATTACCATGCATGTGTATCATATGTACAAACGGCTCAAATTTTTTTTTTTTTTTTTCTAGTATCCCCCTCTATTTTTTGGGGTGATGATATTGGAAGATGATTTTTTTCTTCTTCTTGCCAAGCCATCCCCTCCAAATTTAAAGCATGAACTTGGGTAAGATAGGGACAATGTTGAAGTATTGCCACCAAGTAAATTTAGATTTAAAAAAAAAAAAGCCTTTAGCTCATATGGAAACATATTTGGACAAAAAGTAACCAACCCCTGTTAAAAAAAAGCCACAAAAAAAAGCCAGTGACTGTTACCATACCCATTTATCCTTAGTGTGATCTTAGGTTTCATGGTGAATGCACACACACACACACGCACGCACGCACTCAGGACTTGGGCAATTTGCCAAACTCAAACGAAAGCAATCATACATTTTTCCTCAAACCAAACTCAGATATCATGATAAAGACAAACTCGATGCACTGTTCGAGTGCAGGGAGGCTAATGTCTGATTTTTCACAACTTCCAAGACCTTGAAGTGCAAGCCCCCACTACTGAAGTCCTAACCCTGTGGGGAGAGCCACTCACGACAGGAGAAGCACTTTTATTTTCTTCTAAATTGTACAAATACTCGAGACACCAGACGTAGTGACCCAGCCCAGTAGAGCTCTGACAGGAAAAACTCTGGAGATTGGCAGAGGTCACTACGACAGACTGCACCCCCATCCAGACCCGATTAAAAATTCAGAACAGCCAGGTAACACATAATATATAAACACTCGACACAAAAATCAGGCAAATTTCACAAGTTTGCTTTTCGACTGATCAGAGATGAAACGTTAAGATTTGCGCTAGTCTTCCTCACACTAACCCACTCCCACAAAAACATTATGTTAACACCAACAACTGACTATACTCTGCAAGTTAAACAAGGGGGGAATATATCCAATAATCATACCAGTCAACATTGAAAACGCTTGGCTCAGCCCAAAAATGCACCAGGACTGCCCACAAAGTGTGTGTGTGACACACACGCAACTGAAGACCTGGGAAATAACTGCTGACTGAACCAATCCAATCCGATCCAATTCTGTTTGCAGCCCAGCTGTCCACTGAAGCATTTATAATGACAGAGGCAGTGATATAAAACCAACCAACCAAAAAAACTGTACTAAGCAAATGTCGGGGAAATGAACACCAACTAAGAAGCTGGACTGATCAAAAGTGTGATATTCGATGCAACGTTTTTCCTACTTAAGTTTCAGAAATGAACTGCTTCTCTCAACCAGAGGGTGAATATTTTACACACAGAAAGTAAACAAAAGTCACAGGCATGTCAGGCCTGCTCCTCCTACCTCACAGAGACAATTAGCTGGGGAAGACTGGCATCGTGCTTAAAAATCAAAGCACTGCATAATACATTTCCTGCACACACACACTGCTTCCCTTCTGCACTCAGCAATGTGTTGGGTTAAACACTGACAATTCCATTCTACTTGTCAAAACGTGCCGCTACGTAAAACCCACCACTACTGTTTTATCCTTTCAGTTCTGGTTTAAAAGTCACTGCCTAACTCCTACAGTAAAAAATGCATTACACTAGCCGAGTGACAACGAAACATTCATCATTCACTGTCTGTGTCATGTCTCTTGAGGTTGTGTGCAGAACGGGTTTACAAAATCTCTTCATTCAGCTAATTCTCATCAGATACTCAACATGGCAAGATAGAGTCCTGGGAAACTAAAAATCTCCCACATCTGATGTGATCTGAATGTACACCTTCACTATCACGT
>CM054168.1:4518028-4568028 GCA_028751875.1 Rapana venosa | reverse complement strand
TTAAAGCTGAAAACATCTGAACTAAAGCATACTGAAGAAAAAAAAAGAAAAACCTGTTGGTCAGTTGAAAAAGTTTTACTACTACCCATTTCAAAACAGCTTCGCCAAGACAGTGGGATGGGATAGTTTAGTGGTCACTTGCACTTCTTAGCTAAGGTCAAGCAGCAACGAGCGTGGCTGCTTCCGAAATAAGTGACCGTTCGTGCGCCTTAGCTTCAGTACAGTCCCTCAGTTCATACAGCAGATAATGGGTGCCCGTCCCCTTTAGGGGCTGGGAAGGTTAAGCAGCAAGGGAGAGGAGATGGGAACTACCCCCAAGACAATGGCCCCTAAAGAAGCTGAGGTCTCTGACACTTCACTTCCCAATGACGGAAGAAGTTTAAATGCGAGCGCAAGACGTTCCAAACGCGTTCACACACAGGATCTCGGTTTAGAGTCTCGTCTAAAGCACTTTCAAGGAAAATGGAGTAGATGCTGATGTAAACCCTAGGGAAAAAAATCCCAGCGAACAGACGTCTCAAACACAGGCTGTCATATCGCAGTGCAATACTAAACCGCCAGGCTATTCCACCCCCTTCATTACAAAAGAGTAACATTCTTGACAGACGGGAAGAAGCAGAGTAAACATTCATTCACATAGTGTAAAGGCTAAAACAAAGTGACAAGTGTCTACATGCTGTACAGCCTGTACCTAGCAGTTGATCCCTATCTTTTCTGAAATAACCATAACTATAGCGGCAGTCCACCTGCCTTTTTTCCTGTGTAACAATATACTCAAATTACTCATCTATTTATACAGCTGCCTATCTGCTCTAAATATGTTGTAATGTAAAAACAACAAAATTTACCAAGATGAAATGGCCAAAGGGAAAAATGGCGCCCATTTTGGATGGCGAATTTCAGCATTTAGGCTTATGGCTACACAGGTCTGCATTGTTTTCTATTTTACACTAAACAGCAATGTTCATATTTTTTCTTTGTTTACACCAATACCAGAAAAGGCTTTGGCACAATTCTGTACTCAGTGAGTAATGTTCTTTTTTTTTCTGTTAAAAAGAAAAATGTGCATGTTGCTGGACCCATTCCCCGCGTGAGAGAGCATGCGTGTGTGTGTGTGAGCACGCGCACGCATAAATGATAAGTTCATGTCTTTTCCAATCAATATTGGGTTAAAACATTTTTTTTTCTTTACAACTTTGTATTCCTACATTGGCGTGTGTGGGTATGTGTGTGTATGTGTGCATGCATATGCTGTGCATGGGTTTGTGTGTGGGTAATGTATTTTTTCTTTTAAAGCTATCTTGGAATGTTCATAACAATTTGAAATGTATTTTTCTTGGGTCTTTTGAGATAATTATATCTATCAAAGTGCCTGTCAGTATTGTAATTGCCCTTCACGGGATGATTAAAGTGCCTTTGACTTTGACTATATTTTTGTTTTAAAATTTTCAGACTTACAAAAATGAAATAGAATAAATTAAAAAATACACACAGGCTACAGCTTTCAGAAATTTCCAACAAATGATGAATATATATTATAAGGAACGAATTTCACAAAGCAAGAACACTTTATAATGGTCTTGGAAGGGGGCAGCAAGAATGACAGCTCAGTTCAAGACAGCCTAACCCTGCATCACAACTGCATGCAAACATAATACAAGGACAGGGATTTTCCTCCACTGCTGCTCACCCCTCCCTTTTCCCAACTTTCACCCCTGGGTTCAAGTGGCTGCACTCTTGTTCCCTTCATGGGAGGTGTGGGTGTGGGGGGGACTGCTTTGTTTGCTTTGTCTGACTGGGACAGAAAACAACATGGCCGCTTACCTCTCTCGGTCCGTTCAAATCCACGGCATGTAGACGAGTTTCTATTTCATGCATTCCTTGTGATGATAACCCACGACCCTGAAAAAGAGAATGACTCCATCTAAACATTGCGAACGAATGCTAATTACAAGAGACAAGCGTGTCTGTAAAGAATGTAATGCCGTGTGAATTGGCGACACGAGTGTCATTCCCCATCCACTCACTCGCTCGCTCTCTGATTCAGCGTGTGTCATGACTGAATGTTGATGACGGTCCTCCTCACACACACTAAAATTTCATACGCAGAATGTACACTTCATTCCACTGATATGAATGAATGACAAAATGCACAATGAATTTTGAAACGTAAGACAGTGCTTACTTCTCCGAGTACGCTGTCGTCCACCCCCGAGTTGACCCCCCAACCTCGTCTCGAGCCGAACCCCATGGACATTTGATTTTGTGGCCGTCCATAATATTCCACACTGTGATCATCTTGCGACCTCACCTGGTTTGTTCTCATAGCCATATTTTGCGTTCTCGGTGTTACTGAGTCGTCCCACGACATCCCGACATCTCTGCAAGAACACAATTATCGATGTAAACAAAGCACAAATCTGGCGGGAGTTTCCTCACAATTCGACACATTCAAATCACAAAATCTTAATTCAGCTACATGCACAGGAATATTTGCTAAACGAAAATAATAGAAAAATGTTTATAGAATCACTGAGTAACGATAAAACATACAAATTGCTTCTAAACAGTTCGATGCGACCTGATTTTTCACTGAACTCACACACCGTGTTTCCAAGATGGCGCCTGCAAAGGAAAAAGTTGCTCACTGTCTTCAGAAGAAATCGCATTTCCGGATACAGGGCCTATATATCTGTCGGACCAAACAACAGATGCAAAACTTCCAAAATCGCTAGGCCTTAACCCCCTTGAGTTTGCACTTGTAAACTGAAGTAGGCCTATAGGCCTACATGTCTTCTCTTTTTCCTTTATCGTTTGAGTCAATAATCCTTCAAGGTGTTTTTTTGCCCACGTTTTGTTCTACGACACGTTTAATTTGTTGCAAGACGCCTGATAACAGCCCCAATTAGAATAAACACTTTTTTTTTTTCTTTTTTTTTTTTTAAAAGACACATTAGATTATCAATATGAGCTTTTTAAAATGTTGTTTCCTTTGGTTGGGTTTTTAAAATGTTCTTTTTAAAGGAGATTTTATTAGTTTATATCCATATTCCTTCTTGCTTTCCCATCTGAAACAGCCTACAGCTTTTTTGCCTCTAGTTGTAGGAAGGCGTTAAGACTCATATTTTAACTAGGGAACGGGATAGCCTAGTGGTTATAACATTGGGCTCGCACTCTGACGACCCGGGTTCAATTCCCGTTCAAGGGGATATTTCCCCCTGGAGTTAACATCAGTGCAGACTCCACTCTCCCCAAAAGTCCTTCGGATGAGACTATAAACCGAGACTCCGTGTGCGAACGCACACAGAGCATCTTGCGCACACGTTAAATCCTGTTCCGCTTTTCGTAAGAGTAGGCCATTGTGTGCCGGTGGGAACAGATGACATAATTTACAAAACCGCATCACACGGGGATTGGATGTAAAAAAAAAAAAAGCACATAACTGCTTATTCCATTATCCTCGATATAAAAGAGTTATATATATATTATATATATATATATATATATTATATATATATATATATATATATATATGTAACAACAAATAAAAACAGATAAAAAAAAGGGTTTGTTACTACCAACTCACAAAACTACTGAGTAACGATAAAACATACAAAGCGCTTCTAAACAGTTCATGCAACCTGATCTTTCACTGAATTCACATGCTGTATTTCCAAGATGGCGCCAGCAAAGGAAACACACACACACACACACACACACACACACACACACTTTGTGAAGAAACATCATCCGATTCAGGTTTTCCAGACTGTTTTTTTTGTGTGTGTGTGCTTGATTTTGTTATGGTTTGTTGTTCTTGTCATTGGTTTTTTTTCTTTTTTTAAAATTCAATCTCTGTGTCTTCCTTTGAGTAATCTAGGAGACTTAAACCGAATTGTGAGCCAGGCTTAAAAAGCCCCAAACTTGTCAGTTGTGAAATGCTGTGGCCCGCATTAAATAACGCGTTCTTATGCTTGACAATATCATATTGAGATCGTTCTACTGCACTCTACAAGTAGTGATAGGTTTGGCTGGTTGATGTCGCTGTTCAGACACCATCCCCGTAGCTGGTATGTGGCTACCTTAGTGATGGATAAGCGATCAAATAAAACAAAAAATAGCCAAGAAAAACCAAAATTTTTTTTTTAAAAAAAAACAAGGGTCGCATACGCAAAATCTTTCCATTTGAACCTTGGAGCTCTAACCAAAGAACGAACCTCCCCCTCTCTCCTCCGCCCCCCACCCCCCCCCCCCCCGCCTCCCCTCTGTTGTCATCACCCGTGACATGCTCTTCAAGTAACAAAACAACTATCGCTTTCCTTTCTTTTAAAAAAAATAATTCCTCTGAAGTTGGAGTATGTCTGCCTATCATTTTATGACGAGGTGCTTGACAAGAGCCATGAACACACACACACACACACACACACACACACACACACACACACAACACACACACTCACTTTTAAAAAAAATGTTTAAATTCAGTGTGGATCGGTTGTGTAGTAGGCAACGTACCTGCCTAGAAAGCGAAAAGTCCGGTGGTTCGATTCCCGTTTGGACCCGAAACTCCCTCCCCCCCCCCCCCCCCCCCCCCCCCCCCCCCCCCCCCCCCCCCATCCATCAGACCAGGTCTGGGTGCTAGTCTTTCGGATGTGACGATATACCGAGGTCCCGTGTGTTACACATAATTATTTAGCGCATGTAAAAGAACCCACGGCAACAAGAGAGTTGTCCCTGGCAAAATCATGTAGAAAACTAAACCTTAATGTTTTAGGTATTAGATACCCATGTATGATTATAGTGATTGGTATAGGTCATTGTCGTAGCACAGAGATTTGCTATGGTTGTCCGTTTTGTGTGTATTACATGCATTCATTGATGATCTAATATCAGTTTGAAAAAAAAAAGCCTCTGAAGTCGGAGTATGGCTGCCTATACAGCGAGGTACTTGACAAAGAGTCATACACGCAAACTTCTCATCCGGTATACTTCCTATACCTACTTGCATGCGTGTAAATGATTTGAGTGCAAGCCTTCGATTTGTTTTTGTTGTTGTTGTTGTTTTTTAACAAGATTCAGCGCTATAAAAATTCCATATATTATTATTATTATTATATCTCACAGTAATTCCCAGGTGGGAGGATGACTGAGACAGGGTGCATGTTCTGGGTGACCCCCCAGGGTGTAAAGCTGGGGGAAGGAACCACCACCACCACCACCACCACCACCACCACCACAACAACAACAACAACAACATAATCAGTTGGGATGAGAAATTAATTTTGCTTGATTTGTGTTTTTTCTGTTGATTAGGAAGTCATAGAATGTCTGGAGTGTTACCCAAGGGTTCTGGATTGTTCTGCGCCATTCTGAATAAAATGTTCTTGAAGTTTCCAGAATGATGCACTGAAATTCTATGATTAGAGTCCAGGGGACGGGATAGCTCAGTGGTCAGTGCTTTCCCCCAGCCAAGGTTAAGCAGCATTCATCGTGATTACCATGTGGATGGATGACTGTTTGCCGCACCTTGGGTTCAGTACAGTCTCCCAGTTCATGCAGCTGCAACATTTTTGGGTACTTGCCCTCTTTAGAGTCAGGGAAGATAAAGCAGCGAGGGAGAGGAGATGGGCACCGCCTTCAATATGCTGGCCCCTGGAGAAGCTGAGGTTTGGATACCTCCCTCCCCAACAGAGCAGCTGCAGAGCATAAGTGGTCTAGAGGTAACACACTTGCCTAGAGAGCAAAAAAGTCCAGGTCGGAAGTGTGGGTGGTTCGAATCCCGTTTGGGCCCGAAACTGTTCCCCCCATCCATTAGACCATGAGTGGTGGTATGGATGCTAGTTTTTTGGATGAGACAATAAACCAAGGTCCCGAGGTCCCATGTGTTATAAAAAATAAAAAAAGCACCTGTAAAAGAACCCACGGCAACAAGAGAGTTGTCTGAGGCAAAATTCTGTAGAAAAATAAGCCACTCTGATACTAGTCATAGGGAAACTATTTAAATACAGATGCAGACAGGAAAAAGAAAAGAATTGGTGGCGCTGCTCTTGTGGCGACGCACTCTCCCTGGGAAGAGCAGCCCAAATTTCACGAAGAGAAATCTGTCGTGATTTAAAGATGTGTATTTTTTGTGTGAAAGGTAATGGGAACACCTTGACTGAAAATTTTTTTATAACTTTTTAAAAATTTTTTTAAAGGAGTCCAGAATGTTCCGCTCTATTCTGCAGAATGGAACTTTCTGGGATGTTCTACAGAGTTCTTGAAGTTTCCAGGATGTTCTGGGAATTTCATGAAATGTTTGGAATTTTCCAGTCTTTAACAGAAGCTGGTAGACATTGTCTGGCAGCTTCTGATACCAGGCTGTTATTGCAGTAGGAGAAGAATAGGAACAGGCTACTCCCTAAATCGGAGAGCTCTGCTGGGATTCTGGTATAACTAAACCAAACCATTGAAGAAGAAAAGGTAGCTTTGATGATGGTTGGTTGATGGTACAGTCCATAAATCAGATGGTTCCGATGGAACACTAATACAATCAAACCAAATCGGAAGATACACCACAGTCAAAAGTGGTGATGGTTGGATGAGGATTATTATATAGCTGCGCTGGGACTCTAAAATAATCGAACTAAACCAGTCCAGAAGATCAGGTCTGTCCTTGATGGTTGATGGCACAGTCCCCGAATTGGATAGTTCTGCAAGGACTTTGACACAATCAAACCAAAGTAGGAGAAGTGGAGGAGTGAAGAATGTGAAGAATAAGAGATCAGCTGATTCGGATTATCCACAGGCCCTAGTGGCAGACTGTTTGGTTATTGATTTATGCTGTTTGTTGAAGAAAAGATTCTTTTTCTTAAGCTAAAATTCTGGCCCTTGCCAAAAGTTGTGTCAGTTATTGATGTCAGCTAATTGCCAAGGCCTACACTATAAAAATGTTATGTTGTAAAATGTTGTGTTGAGATTGCCTTCAGCCATGACAAGCTCTTTAACATACCAACCCACACTCTCCTTAAAAGGTGAAAAATATCCTCTGAAGTTGGGAGTATGGCTGCCTATAGGGCAAAGTACTTGAAAATAGTCATACTGGCAAACTTCTCATTCAGTGTGCAATTTCAATCTCACAGTGATTCCCAGGTGGGATGAGCGAGTCAGAATGTACATTATGGGTGTTAAGCTGGGGAACGCACAACAACAAACTGAAATTTACATTTTGGTGCAGAAATTCTGTGCAGAGACTATGTAGAGTCCTAATCAGGAAACTCAAGGTCACCACTCTTATTCTTAGCCTGGCCTGATTCAGCACCAGAAATTGAATCCTAGACCTTTTTCCATTGTCTTTAGTATCCCTAAAGAGGATTAGGGCTCGCCTACTAAATGGGCTGGGAGTGATAAAGGGAGGACAGAAACAGGGCAAGAAAAATAGAAACAAAATATAAAAGAAGAAAGTAATGAGTTTTAATTAATCGCCTCAACTCACACAGCAGTCACATTGAATACACCATGAATGTAATGAACAACAACATTCATTCAATGCAACTCTCCAAACCAAGCAAAGTTGGGTTCACAACTATATTTTACTTGTTTACAAACTACTTCTTCACTAAAACACGGAAGTTATTAGTTACAGATCATACACCACTTGTATGACAAGAACAACTCATTCATCAACTTCTACTTTTGTTGCTTTTGTCCAGTCCTCAAAAACTACAAACCAATCAAGAATCAATCTCAGATGAGACCAAAAGAATTGCAAAATGATTAAACCAATGAGAAAAAAAAAGGATGAAAAGCTAAAAAGAAAAATGATGTTCCTGAAATATATAAAAAGGAACAGACAATTAACAATCTGTTTGATATTTCCATGAAATCAAACATTATCACAGATCAGGGGTGCATATCACCACAAGACTAACATTTTCAGGTATAGGTATTTATGATAATTTAATATGCATATATCCATTTTCTTAGCCAGCAAACACTGAAACACTTATCAGTGTTCCCCACAATTAAACAAATCTTCAAAGGTATTGTCACTTCACACAGTTCCCAACTTCTATAAGAATAAATATTCTCAAAACAAATCTAACATATTCACGAAAATTACCACATGTATAGTAATCAATCTCACACATGTTTCATTTACTTGAGAACAGATGATGGGTTATCCTATGAAACTGTGTTAGCCTTAACAGAAACGTGATTCAGATCTCCCCAGTGATCAAAATCATTACAAAAACCATGCTAGGGCTTCACACATGTATAATTATTATACATAGTGATAGGCCATAACTTGAATATTTTCAGCACTTTATTAGCTGAACACTATTCTGCCAAAAGATGACACACAACAAAGTCAAGGACTAAGCTCAAATTTTCCACGTTTTCTTTGTTTAGAGCAAACACTTAAAGTTAAACCTAACTATGATTATTAAGCTCACTATACTTAAAACGTACAGAGCCGTTGTCCTCACCAGCCTACTCTATGAATGCGAGATATGGACGGTGTACAAAAGACACTGGAAGCAGCTGGAGAAGTTCCACATGAGAAGCCTGCGGTCAATCATGAACATCTACTGGCAAGACCGGATCACAAACCTCGAGGTCCTGGACAGAGCTGGGATGACCAGCATCGAGGCCATGATACTGAAAGCCCAGCTTCGATGGGTTGGTCACGTGATCTGGATGGACGACCAAAGGCTGCCTAAGCAGCTCATGTATGGTGAACTGACCTTGGAAAAGCGGAACCAGGGCAGACCAGCAAAAGATTCAAGGACTTCGTGAAGTCCAACATCAAACACACTGACATCCCTCCCAAACAGCTGGAGCTGTATGCTATGGACAGACCAGGCTGGCGCGACCTCACCATCCGGGCGCATGACAACTTCGAGGAGAAGAGGCGAGATGATGTGACTGCAGCACGAGCTAGAAGAAAGGCGTCAACCACCAACCCTGACCCCCCTGGACAGTTTCCTTGCCCGCACTGCACCTGCGTCTGCCTATCACGGATTGGCTTAACCAGCCATCTCCGTGCCCACATAAGACAAAGACTCAGCACATGAGGACAGTCATCATTGGATGGATGGACGACCAAGAAGAAGACTTAAAAACTTCTAAAAATGCAATTAAACACTACCTTATAAACCTTCCAAACTATTTCCAATTAAGCTTAAGTAAGCTTAAAGAGATAGTTTAAAACAGTAGCACACTATACCTTAATTGGCAACCTCAAACTTAAGGGTCTCCCAAAGCAACCTCTCTTCTTTGGAGCCAAATCAGGAAGTGACGTCTTATGGGAAGAAGTCATGGAACTAAACTCAAGGGGAGATGCAAAGGAGTTAGTTCCCGACAATAGTATCTTGTATAGGCCACAAACTTATATAATATAAAAAAAATCGCTCTTTTCCTTCTGTTTTTCTAAGTGACTTATATTCATACCACACCTACTAAGGCATCCACAGATATAAAAATTGCTTTTTGTGAAAGACTAGCCTCTGACTCAAAACTCATGTGATTTTGAACAAATTTGGTAGGTTTGAAATTTTTTAATTGTTCAGCAAACACTGTTCTCCTTCAGTCCTTTGTCGTCTGCTAGCTTCCTTACTGCAATATGCATGCGCGGGATCAACGCTGTAGGAATACAGGCAATCCTCATTTGATGATTATTTCCAACTTTCTCGTAACTACCTGGTATTGCTCTATGTCCTCAATACCAAAAACAAGTGCACAGTGCATTTTTTCATACTTTAAAAATATGTGAAAATCACCAAAAAAAATTTCATTATTAATATGACGATCATCAGATCACCACAAGACTAACATTTTCAGGTATAGGTATTTATGATAATTTAATATGCATACCCATTTTCTTAATTCGGCTGGTCCCAATCCTGGATGAGAAAGGAGGAGGTTTGGGCGTGGGGCTAGCAACCCCACCCCGTGAAAACAAAGCTTGCTACAAAAACGCCAACAATGGACCAAGAGACTACTGCCCTGGGAGAGGAAGGGTCCTCACCAAGAGGATGTATGACCCCGTTTGGTGAAAGCCATGAGTCTAGGGAAGCCACAAGGCCGACCCCCCTTTTACGACCAGGACCATCAACATTGGAACATGGAATGTAAGGACCATGTATGAGACGGGAAAAACAACACAAGTAGCAGCAGAGATGAAAAGCTACAACATCACATTGCTTGGCATCAGTGAGACCCGTTGGACACAGTCAGGACAAAGGAGACTGCTCACTGGAGAGATGCTGCTTTATTCTGGCCATGAAGAAGACAACGCTCCACACACAGAAGGCGTAGCACTCATGTTGTCAAGACCTGCTGCAGCGAGCCCTGATAGGATGGGAAGCACACAGATCAAGAATCATCCTTCAGGACTAAGAAGAAGAAGATCAAGATGAATATCATCCAGTGTTATGCGCCAACTAATGACGGTGATGAAGAAGCCAAAGATCAATTCTACCACAGACTGCAGAACGTCATCACCATGTACCCAGAAAAAGATATGAACATCCTCATGGGTGATTTCAATGCCAAGATTGGACAAGACAACACCGGATGTGAGGAAGTGATGGGAAGACACGGATTAGGAGAGAAGAATGAGAATGACGAGAGATTTGCAGACTTCTGTGCTATCAACAATCTGGTAATCGGTGGCAGCATTTTCCCCCACAGAAGAGTACATAAGGCCAATTTGGTATCACCAAATCATGTGACTGAGAACCAGATCGACCATATCTGCATGGCTAAGAAATTCAGGAGATCTCTACAGGATGTAAGGGTGAAAAGAGGAGCAGACGTTGCATCTGACCACCACCTTTTGGTAGCCAGGCTGAAGCTAAAGCTGAAGAAGAACTGGTGGAAGCAACAAAAAAAGAGGCGAATACAACACCACCTGCTGAAAAAAAAAGATAAATGAAGAATTCAAGTGTCCCTCCCCCAAAACCAAGCACACAAGAACTGCTTGAAGAAAGATCATCGAAGCCGTGGAAAAATGAAAGAGACACTGACGTCAATTGTAGGAAGGTTTAGCCCCCAAAGACCCAACAGAGGAAAGGATATCGGCATTCACAATGGGCAAGATTGAGATGAGAAAGCAGGAGAAAAGCAGCAGTAAACACCAGCTAAAAACGAAGCTGGACAAGATCAGCAAAAGGCCAAGGCACAAGCAGACTCACAGAAGCCAACAGAGAAAATCAAGAGGAGCGCAAGAACAGACAAGCGCAAGTACAATAATCGACAGCCTGGCAGAGGAAAAGCCGAGGAAAGCAGCAGCCAGTACAACAATGAAGCTGCTGTATGAGGCCACAAGAAGAAACCTCCAGGGAAGTACAGCAGAAGCCTGAGTGACGCAGTCAAAGACCAGAAGGAGAAAGGAAACACTAACCTGGTTAACAGAGGGACAACTGAACAGATGGTAGAAGGCACTTTGGGGAACCTCCTAGAACAGATAAAAAAAATATAATAATGTATGATGAATATATTAAATAGCGCTGAATCTGTGTAAAGCATACAATACAAAGCGCTCAGATTTTATTTCATACCGCACTATTAAGTCATGGCAGATTTCACTTCGTGCAAGCGTCGGCTGCTCTCCCCGTGGAGACGGGAGAAGAAACGCGTCGCCCACTTTTATCGCTGCGCCACCCTTTCCACCCCATTTTTACTATTTTTTTTTATTTTTTTTCTTGCAGCATATTTATTTCCCAATCAGAAGAGGCTATTTTTACTAAGAATTTTTGTCCAGGAACAACACTTCCTTGTTTCGTGGGTTTTTTTAGACGTGCGCTAAATAAATACGTGTAACCACACGGGAGCCAGTCGCGCCTCAACAACCATCGGTTTATTATTATCGGCTCATCCGAAGAAAGACTTAGCGCCCAGAACCAACCACCACTCATGGTTCTAATGATGGTGAAAAAAAATTCCGGTCCAAACTGGGTTCGAACCGCCGCACACTTTCATTAATCAGACCCGGACTTTATTTCGCATTCTAGACATCGCGTTAAACCTCAAGACCCACCGATCCACAACCGTCCTCTTACAACCACCAAACACAGACATCGACCCTGCTGATAGAGACCTAGACATCAAACTGTGAGCAACCAACCAGGGAGGAGATCCAGGAAAGCCTTCAAAAAGCTAGAGAAATGGCAAGGCATGCAGACCGGGACAACATCCCAGCAGAAGCAACTCAAGCAGACCAGCGACCACGGTAGAGATTCTGTACCCTCATCTTTGGGAAGATGGAAGTACCATCAGACGGGAAGGAGGGCTTTACCTCAACCAAGCTCCCCAATAAAAGGAGACCTCATTAACTGTGTGTCCAACTATAGAGGGATAATGCTTCTGATCAGTGTCCATGAAAATTCTTTAACCCCAACCAGATCCTCCTCAAAGAGAATGAAAAAATGCAGCGAAAGAGCAGTCCGAATCGATGACCCACATCCCTCCAAGACCAGCAGGCCGCTTGTCGCCAGAACAAGAGATATGCTAGATCAGAATTGCCCACCCTGCCGCATCATCGTTGAGCAAACTTTAGAGTGGAAACTCATCATAAAAAAAAACCTCAACTTTGTTGCTTATGCCATAAAAAAAGCAAATTCAAATTCAAATTCAAATTCAAAAGCTTTATTATCTCAAAGAAAGAGAAATTCCGGCGGGTTACTCGCCAAAAAAAATACAAAAAAAACAATAAACATTATAAACAAAGTATTTAAAAACACACACAAGAAAACAACTGTCCAACATCAGCACACGCAACCCAACAGATATAAAACAGCATACGAACAGTGATGGACTGCTCCACAAAACCCTCGTGGAAATGCTTCACACCGACCCATGGATGCCAACCAAACTGGTCAACATGGATTAAGAACTCCTACAAAAGATGACCTTGCATGTGGACCAATGAGGACAACTCACAAAACATCTTTATGAGGTGAAAGAACTGGATCCGACAACGAGGCTGTCTCCTGACACCATTTCCTCTTCCTACCTGGTTGATCGAGTTTGGACCATGAGACATCAACAGCATACAGAAGGAAATGGAATCCGATGGACATTGTGGGGACCAGCTGGATGATCTCCTCACTTTTCAGTACGGACCTGGCCCCTGCATTCCCCACAGCCCAGCCAACAGATGCAGGACAGACTACAGACTACAGCGACCTCAAATACAAGTTGGTCTCAAGATCCATGAAGGCAAAAACCAAGATTCTCAAGAACAAACGCAGCGAGTGAGACCCCAGTCACACTAAATGGAAGTGAGCTGGAAGAAGTGGAGACATCACTACCTCTCTCTGGTAGCATCATTAACATATGCAGGAAGAATGTGAGCGGCACAGACGCGAGACGTCAGAGCAGAATTTGGCAAGAGAGAAGCGAGGTCAGCCGTACTTGCAGCTTGAAGAACATCAGGAGACTCCAGGTGGGTGGTTGTCGACCCCACAAAAAGAACAGCGCTGTTCACCTCTTAACGTCAAGTCATGAGTCCACCTTATAAGTTGCGCGGAGGACAAGGAGGACAACCAAGACCACCACAAGAAAGTGCAGAACCTCATCACTAGCTGCCGAGACGAAATCCTCTCCAGATCCCTTGCCCGAACACAATCAGCAATGCCGAACCTGTGTTAAACGTAGCAACAACCAGCTGCCAGCTGAAAATGAATTCCTGCGCAAGGAAGGGGATGGATTGGGTGGGCCCACCCTGGAGAAAGCAGCCAAGCAACATCACAAGGCAGGCACTATCAAGGAACCCCTCAGGGAAACACGAAAAAGAGGAAGGGCCAAGAAACACCTAGTAAACATGAACTGATGCAGAAACCATGAAGATGGGATATACCTGGAGAACAGCTGAGGAAAATAAAGCCCAGTACAGAGAACTCTGGTGGACTGTATGTCGGCGGCCTAAAGCTCCAGTGGGAGTTATGGGCCTAAGTAAATAAAGTAAGAGTACCTAACCCATAACACCATTTTCTTAGCCAGCAAACACTGAAATACTTATCAGTGTTCCCCACAATTAAACAAATCTTCAAAATGTACTCTCACTTTACACAGTTCTCAACTTCTATGAAAATAATTATTCTCAAAACAAGTGTAACATATATCCTTGAAAATTACCACATATATTTGTAGAATAATGGTAGGCATTATTGACCAATCAGATAAGTAGGCATTGCTGTCTTCTAGGGTACTTTCTATGACAAGGGAGGTTACTGAAGAACTTTGCTGGGAGATGGTTAGCAGTGTCTTCTCCATGTCTCTAAGTCTATTTTAATGAGTTACATAAACAACAGCAAACGAAACATGGTGTCAGAAGTGGGATCAAAACAAAGACTGGTAGTAAACTAGAAAGCTTTTAGACATTATGGCCGTATCTTCAAGGAGCCAGATGAAGCAGTTCACTGCTGGTCTACCAGCTCCTGTCAAACTAGAGTGTGGAAGCAGTTTAATTGGCAAAAATTTAAAAGACAGTGGGACAATTATTTCATAGCCAGTAGACTGAATAAAGAAGATGCAGAATTTCAGACTGCTGTTTTCTTAGCCACCATTGAGAAGAAGAAATGGACATTTATGATGGATTTCATTTTGACAGTGATGCCGATAGCAAGAATTTGCAGAAAGTTCTAGAGAAATTTCAGGAATTCTGTGTTGGAGAAATACATGAGGCATTTGAAGCATACATCATAGCTCTTTCTCAGTTAGCCAAACACTGTAATTTGGGGCAACAAGAAGACAGGATGATTCGAGACCAAGTTGTCATGGGAGTGAGAGAAGATGCGTTCAGAGAGAAAATGCTGGAAGATAAAAAGTTAGACTTGGCCAAATGTTTGTGCATTCGAAGAGCATATGAAACTTCAAGACGGCAGGCATACATAATGGCAAGCCATTACTATGGGAATTCACATGTGAACAGAATTCCATTGAATGGAAGAAAATATCATGCAGCAAATACTGAAAAGCATGAACATTTTCATTCTCAAGTACAAAAGAAATGTCACATTGTGGCAAAGTACCTATGTACATAGAAGAAAAGATTGCCCAGCAAAAGATGCAGAGGACTGCAAATGTTTTTCAAAAGGTCACTACACAGTCATGTGTAGATCTAAGAAGGTGCACAACATTGATGAAGAGGAAGAAGAAGAGACAGTACTCAGCTTAATTGAAGGTGCAGACAAAGAATGTGTCAATGCAGTAACAGAAGATCTTCGGCATGCAACAGTATATATCAATGGAAAATCAGTCAGATTTTGAGTGGATACAGGGGCAGATGTCTTTGTTGTTCCACAACGATTTTTCAAGAAGAATTCTCCTGTAATACAGAAGACCAACAAGAAGTTGTTAGGTCCAGGGAAGACAGAAATCAAGGTAGTGGGAAACTATACTGCCACTCTCATGACTGAAACAAAGGAGACAGTACAGGACCTGTACATAGTGGAAAACCTTCATGAACCACTACTTGGCAGACCAGCCATAGCAGCACTCCACCTGATGGAAAGAGTGAATTGGACACAGCAATCAGGAAGTCCGGCATAAACATTTCCACAGTTATTTCAAGGACTTGGAAAAATGAAGACTGGCTACAAAATCAGACTGAAAGAAAATGCACAACTATTTTCCATTGCCGCACCCAGATGTCTACCACTCCCCATGAAGAAACAAGTACATGAAGAATTAATTCGCCTGCAGGAGCAAGATATCATTAGACCTGTTACAACTCCAACTGACTGGTGTGCCCCAATAGTTGTGGTGCCAAAAGCAAACGGGAAAGTGAGACTTTGCATTGATCTCACCAAACTGAATGAGAATGTTTGACTGAGAATTTTCCCCTTCCTACAACTGACCAGCTCCTTGCTGAGCTATCAGAAGCAAAGGTGTTCTCCAAACTTGATTGCAACAATAGTTCCCATCAAATTCCACTTGATGAAGAGTCGCAAGAGTTGACAACATTTATAACAGCATTTGGAAGTTTTTTTTTACAAAAGACTTCCATTTGGGATCAACTCCTGGCCAGAAATTTTCCACAGAGAAATGACCCACATACTAACAGGAATTCCAGGAAAGATTGCTGACATTGATGATGTTCTTGTCAGTGGCAAAAATCGGGAGGAACATGATGAGAGACTGCAAGCTGTTTTGGAAAGAATGCAAGAGGCAAACATCACCTTGAATTTGAAATGTGTCTTTTCAACTGACAAAGTGAAATTTCTGGGTCACATCATTTCACTGGATGGTATCAGAGTGGATCCCAGCAAAGTAGAGGCAATCAGCAATTTCCCAAGACCAGGAAATATCACAGAGCTAAGAAGATTCCTTGGCATAGTAAACATGTAGGGAAATTTATCCCAAGTCTTGCAGATAAGACAAAATCCCTTCAAGATTTACTCAAACATGAGAATGAATGGAAGCAGAGTCAGCAAACAATAAGAGGCCTTTCAAAAGCTCAAAAGACAACTGAGCATAACTCCAGTGTTGGCACACTATGATCCTGAGAAAGAGATCAAAGTGTCTGCAGATGCATCATCTTATGGACTGGGAGGAGTGCTACTTCAAAAAGGTCAGGACTGGAAGCCAGTTTGCTATACATCAAGATCGCTGACTTCTACTGAGCAACAATATGCCCAAGTTGAAAAAGAAGCCTTGGCGGTTATATGGTGTCGTGAAAAGTTTGCAGAATTCTTGATTGGACTGAAGAAGTTCATGATAGAAACAGACCACAAACCTCTTTTTGCCTTACTGAAGAAGAAACATCTGGATGAGTTGACTCCAAGAATCTAGCGCTTCAGGATGAGGATCATGCGTTTTTCTTATGAGATGGAGTACACAGCAGGAAAGAACACTGTGACAGCTGACACACTGTCTCCGGCTCCTGGGAGTGTTCTTGCTGAACAGGATCACCAGATGGAGGTTGAGACAAACATGTTTGTCAGTTGCTTAGTTGAGAGTCTTTCTGTTACTGATCAACTCAGAGAGAAAATTCGCATCAGTCAACTCAAAGATAAAGTCTGCAGTCATGTTATAAATTTCTGCAAGACAGATTCATTGCCTGAGACAGCAAGATGAGATGCACAGTTGAAACAGTACTGGTACGTCCGTAATGATCTCTCAATTCAGGAGGGGCTGCTGCTGTTTCAGGGTCGCATTGTTGTTCCAACAGACCTCCAGGAAGACATTTTGCAGCGCCTTCATGAAGGTCACCAGGGCATTGTGAAATGCAGGGCGCTAGCAAGAAACAGTGTGAGGTGGCCAGGTTTGTCCAGACAACTGGAACAGAAAGTCACTCAGTGTAGCCTTTGTGAGCAGGAACGCATACATCATTCTGAACCACTGAAACCACCGAAAACCCCTGACTATCCATGGCAACCTGTGGGGATGGATCTGTTCGAGTACAGAAATCACAAATATCTGCTTGTTGTGGATTACTTCTCAAGGTGGATTGATACTGCTTACCTGTCATCCACAACATCAATATACATTGATCATTGCAGAGCAACTTTTGGAAGACAGGGCATTTCTGAAATTGTTGTTTCAGACAATGGTCCCCAGTTCAGCTCATGAGACTTCAGTAATTTTGCTGAGAAATATGGTTTCACACATTTGACAAGTAGCTCTTTTCATCCCCAAGGAAAGCTAAATGCTCACATCAAACAGCATCAAAAAGAACAGTTTGACCATCGTCACAAAACTAGGACACTTGCAAACCTTCAAAAAGGAGATAAAGTGTGGGTGAAGACGCCAAAAGACGAGGAAGTAGTCGTCATGGATGCTGCCTCACCATCATCATACACGTTCAAACTCGTACAGGAAAACAAAGAAGAAATCATCTTCACCTGTGTCCAGGGAGCAGCCAGCAATCTTCAACAGAAGATGTCCCCTACAAAACGTCAACGCTTCCAGGACCACAGGGGCAGCGTTCTGTACCAGAACTGCAATAGGAACCTGAACCAGATACTGTGCAGTTAAACCCTACTCCAGATGATCAGCTGATGACCAGAACACCGTCTGATGAACAGTCGCAGTCTGGCACATATACAAGATCAGGAAGACTTGTGAAACTGCGAAAAATATATACCTTTAAAAATGCACTTAGTGCTATGCTGATGTGTAAAAAAAAAAGTGTTTTGCTGATGTGTAAAAAGACAAAAAAAGTGAAAGTGAAAGTTGAATACTGAAGACAAGGAATTTTCAAAAGAAAACAAATGAAAGTGAAGGTTGAATACTGAAGACAGGAAATTTTCAAAGGGACAGTATGTTGGGATGTGAGAGATGCCCAATAATTTAATTTATATGTTGATCAATCAGTTTGAAAAGAGAGTTCTAAACTTTTCAATAATCTGAAAATGGGGATGTAGAATAATGGTAGGCATTATTGACCAATCAGATAATTAGGCATTGTTGTCTTCAGGGTACTTTCTATGACAGGGGAGGTTACTAAAGAACTGCACAGGGAGATAATTAGTAGCATCTTCTTGATGTCTCAAAGTCTATTTTAATGAGTTACATAAACAACAGCAAACACAACAATAGTCTCACCCATGTTTCATTTACTTGAGGACAGATGATGGTTCATCCTATGAAACAGTGTTAACATTAACATAAACCTAATTCAGATCATCCCCCCAATGACTTTTCAATGTCACTGCACCTGTTTTAGAATTGCTAATTCATTCCTGGCAAAGATAAACTGTTTAGATTCTTAGTGATCAAAATCATTACAAAAACCACTCTAGGCCTTCACAGGTGTATACTATAGGCCATAACTTCAATATTTTCAGCATTTTATTATCTAAACTAAAGTTTGCCAAAAGCTAACACACAACAAAGACAGTGACTAAGCTTAAAACTAACTGCTAAGCTCACGATGCTTAAAAACTTCTAAAAATGAAATTAAGCACCTATGGCTTAAACCTCCCAAAACTATTTTGATTTAAGCTTAAGTTAGCTTAAAGAGATAGTTTAAGAACAAATAGCTAAACCATACCTTCATGGAGGAACATGAAACTGCCAGAGTTTCAGAGGTTACAACCTGTTGATGGGGTGCTCAAAAAGGAAATGTTAAGTTCCCGCCAGAAGTGTTACCTTTGATTTGTTGCTTTACAAGATTCAGCACTATATAAATTCCATACATTATTATCATTATTATTATTATTACCTTCCCATCATGTAGACTGCTAGACACCAAAAAAATGTTTAGTGGTTTTCATAGATTAAAAAAAAAAAGTATGACGAAATGCACTGTTTATTTGTTTTTGGGGGTTGAGGTATTAGATTAACACCAGGTAGTGATGAGTAAGTTGGAAATGATCATCAAATGACCATTGCTTGTGTTTGACAGTGTCAGTGTCGATCCCATTGTTGTCAGGAAGCCAGTAGACCACAAAGAATTATGGGGGTACAGTGTTTGCTGAAAAATAAAACCAGTTCAAACCTATCCAATTTGTTCACATTGCCTGAGTTTTGAGTCAGGGGCTAGTTTTTCACAAAAAGTGATTTTTATTTCTGTGGATGCCTTTGTATGTGCAGTAGAAATGCAAGAGTTATAATACAAAAATAGTTCTAAGGGAAAGCTAGCAAAATTAGCCCTGGTAGTGTGTATTCTTTTAATTTCACTAGGCGTTGGATGAAGACCATTAATTTATGTTCTGTCTTTTTTTTCTGTTCCTTTTCTTATCAATTTTGATTTGTAGGTCTCCTAGCCCAGATGGCCTGGCTTGCTATCGGCTCACTATTGACTCACCAACCAGCCTACATTTTTGCAGTCTAAGGGAGATAACTGCAATTATTAATTTATCTTTAGAGACTCCACTCTGCTGAAAAGTCCTTCAGAAGAGCCTATATAAACCTAGGCCCCCCCCCCTGTGAACGTATGCAGAACATTTTGTGCACATTATAAAACCTGTTCTGCCTTTGGGAAGAGTGGGCCACTCATGTCCATAAGAATGGAGGTAAAAAATATATTTAAAAAACAAAAGAAATGGTGGATCAGTGGTCTAGACATAACGAACCTGCCTAGAAAGGGTCCGGAAGTGTGAGGTAGTTTGATCCCCGTTTCAGGCCCGAAACCTCCCCCCCCCCCATCCATTAGACCATGAGTGGTGGTCTGGCATATAATTATTTAGCGCACACGTAAAAGAACCCAGGGCAACAAGAGAGTTGTCAGAGGCAAAATTCTGTAGAAAAAAAAGCCACTCTGATAGGGAGAGCAGCCGGAATTTCATGCTTAGAAATTTGCCGTGACTTAAAGTGGAACAAATACAAAACAAACAAACACCCCCCCCCCCCACAACAACAACAACAACAACAAATAAAAAACGCATGCACACTTGTGTGGTGCTAAGACATCATCCCTCAAGTCGGAATGTGGCTGCCTTAATGGTTCACACACACGCACACACACATACACGCACGCACGCACGCACGCGCGCGCGCGCACGCACGCACGCGCGCATACACACACACACGCACGCACACACACACACGCACGCACGCACGCGCACACACACACACGGACACACACACACACGCACGCACGCACGCGCACGCTCACACACACACACACGGACACACACACACACACGCACGCACGCGCACGCTCACACACACACACACACGCGGACACACACACACACACACGCACGCTCACACACACACACATGGCTTGATGAAAAAAAGCAAATGCATTGCTTATTCAATGTACCATCTGGAAATAAAATTTTGACTTGACTTGACTTGACACACACACACGCACGCACGCGCACGCTCACACACACACATTTAAAAAAAAGCAATAGGTCGCACACGCAAAAATCGGTGGGTTGGTGGTCTAGAGGTAATGCGCCTGTCTAGAAAGGGAAAAGTCCGGGTCGGAAGTGTGCGGTGGTTCGAATCCCGTTTGGGCCCGAAACTTTTCCCCCATCCATTAGACCATGAGTGGTGGTCTGGGCGCTAGTCATTCGGATGAGACGATAAACCGAGGTCCCGTGTATTACTCAAAATTATTCAGCTTACGTAAAAGAACCCACGGCAGCAAGAGAGTTGTCCCTTGTAAAATTCTTAGAAAAAAGCCACTCCGATAGGGAAACAAATACAGACCCCCCCCCCCCCCCCCCAGGGTGGCGCTGCTCTTGTGGTGACGCGCTCTCCCCGGGGAGAGCAGCCCGAATTTCACGCAGAGAAATCTCGTCGTGACTTAAAGTGGTATAAATAAATAAATAAAATAAATCTCACCATCCTCGGAGCACTAGCCCAGGAACAAAATAACAACAACAACAAACAACAACAAGCAAACGCAGCAACAGGAAATCAGTTGATTTTTTTCTTTCCAGTTTTCTCGCTACAACAGCATTTTAATATTTGTTTTGGAGGTACGATTCTTCAGTCACACAGTTTTGCACTGAGAGGTAGTTGAGTGTGAGGTGAGGGGGGTATTGGGAGGGGGGGGGGGGGGGGGGGGGGAGATGGCTGCCGCTTGGAATCCTTTGTCTTCATCATCGAACCCTCAAACAGGGACTATTGTTGTCTGTCTTAATTATGAGCGAAATTGCGTTGCGCTACCGTTAAGCGCCTGACGAGTCAGGCCCAGTGTATCTGACTTCCGCATGGAAGAGAATTGTTATCTTTTAAGTCTTTCTGGGAAAAAAGGGTAGGGGGATGGACGCAGAGAGAGAGAGAGAGAGAGAGAGAGAGAGGTTTAATCTTATTTATTTATTTTATTTATTCTTTTATATCGAGGATAATGGAATAAGCACTCATGTGCTTTTTTACATCCAGTCCCCGTGTGTATGCGGTTTTGTAAATTTTGTCATCTGTTTCCACCGGCACACAATGGCCTACTCTTCCGAAAAGCGGAACAGGATTTAACGTGTGCGCAAGATGTTCTGCATGCCTTGGAACACGGGGTCTCGGTTTATAGTCTCATCCAAGGACTTTGAAATTCAGTTCGATTTTTTTGTCAAACTGGGAAGAAAGGGCGAGGCTGGGAATCGAACACAGAGCCTCACGGTTAACTTGTTGGCAGGCGAACGTCTTAACCATCCTGCCACCTTCCTTCCAATCTTGGGTTTTGTTTTTACTTATACTTACATGCGCGAACATAAGCTTCCATACAGATACTTGCGCCTCCCAACACAGGCACGCACGCACGCACGCACACACACACGCACGCACGCACGCACGCACACACACACACACACACACACGAACGCCCCCACGCCCAAACATCCAGAGTATAAAATAACACCAACAACAGACAACAATATCAGGTCGGTTTGAAGTTTATTGCAACAAGGGACAGTTAAAAAAAATAATAATAAGGAGGTCTACTAGTACAGACAGACAAACGGACAGACATGATTTCCAGGCAAACAAACCAACCAACACACTTGCCAGATTAAAACATGTGATAATGATTTTTTTTGGTTGTTGCCAACTCCGGTGCAGCACACACACAAACTGTTCCTCCCTCACTTTTACCCCTGGGGGGTAAAATCTTTAAAGTAAAAAAAAAATAAAAAGGGAACACAAAAGAAAAAAAAAAAAGGGAAAATTAAAAAAAACACCCAAACAAACTCAAAATGAAGAACAAAAGTCAAACCGTTTTGGAGAGAGAGAGAGAGAGAGAGAGAGGGCAAACCAAAATACATTTAAAAAACAAAACTCAACTCAAATCTCTCTCTCATCATTTCACATTGCTTTTCTCCAATTAAATGTTGTATTTCTTACTGTCTGTTCCAGTTAAGCCCTCCCTTGGTTTTCAGTGTGCTCATTTCCAAATATTATTTTCAGTGGGACATCCATGAAATAAACCACTGTCAAAGCATTCAATCCAGACACAGACTAAGTTGATACCTATTGTTGAAATCTGATCGTCTGCGTCGTCGACCTACAACAAGATAGATAACTCCAAAGCAGAGGAGGAAAAGATTCCTTGGGTTGTCTCCCTGAATTCTATATTTGGTTCTCTCCCTGAATTTTATATATTATATATATATATTTTTATACTCGGCCATTTTCGCTGACAGAAATGAGCAGGAAAAAAAGGAGAAACAAAATAACGTACAAAAAAAGAAAAGAAAAAGAAAACATAGTAAAAAGATATAAAAAAAAAAGAAAATTGCATAAGAAAGTTGTATATTTGGCTTGATAATTATTTTTTAAAAAAATAAGAGAAGCAGGAAAAGGGAAAGAAAGAAGGAAAAAAACAACACCCCATTGTATTTAAGAACTTTGATGCGTTTCTTAAAGATATTGCTCTATATAAATTCCATATAACGATGAGTACTGTTATCATGTTGGTACACAGAAAGAAAGTAGGAGGAAGAAAGATTATATAAGAAAAAGAAGAAAAAGGAGTATAGCCTATAAACTTTCCATTTCAATTCATAATCATGCCTTTCAAATGTCAATTTAAAAAACAAAAGAAGAAAAAACAGGAAAAGAAGTTAAGAAAATATTGTGTAACAAAGAAATAAAAATAAAAAACAGAAAGAAAACTACATCCCATTTTGTTTTCCAGACAGAACAAGCGAAATTTAAAAAAAGGGAAAAAAAAAGAAAATGACCCCCCCCCTCCCCCCAAGAAAAAAAATCAAACCATGGACAAATCAGTATATTGTCCTCCATAACTGTGATTCAAAATGAAAAAGGAGGTGGGGGGATGCTACACTCCTCCTCCCCCCAACCCCCCCCCCAAAAAAAACAAAACAAAAACACCCAAAAAACAACCAAAACAACCCAACCAAACAAACAAAAAACCCAACCAAAACCAAACAAACCCTAACTAAACCAAATAAACCAACCCACAAATTCCCCCAAACAAACTGAAACCCCCCTCCCCCCCAATGAAAACCTGAACCAAACCCCCCCCCCCCCCCCCCCCACCAAAAAAACCCACCCTAAAAACCCCCCAACCCCTAGCCCTATACAAAACAACCAAGCAGGGAAGAGAAAAAACAACAACCCAAACCCAAATTAAAACAAAAACCCTTCCCAACCCCCCCCCCAAAAAAAACAAAAACAAACAACAACAACAACCAACATTCAACGCCCCCCCCCCAAAAAAAAAAACCAACCAAACAAATCCCCCCCAAACCCAAACAAAAAACAAACCAAAAATCCTTCAATAAGAGACAGAATGAGGGAAGAATACATCCCATTTCACTTCACAATCATCTCTTATATATATAAAAAAAAAAAAACCCACCAAAAGAAAAAAACAACCCTAAAAACCCCGCCCAAAAAATCCCTTCAAAAAGACAAGAATGAGGGAGGAAGACTATTCCGTTTCGCTTCACACTCATCTCTTATATATATATATATATATATATATATATATATATATATAATACACACATATATATACATATGTATATATATATATATATATATATATACACACATATATATATATAAACCCAACAACAACAAAAAACAACCCCAAAATGATAATAATTATAAGCTTCACACAAAAAGGGGGTATCATCTTCAGTAATAGTAGTAGTAGTAGTAGTAGTAGTAGAAAACAAATCACAATGGAATGTGAACAGATTCTGGTTTGGGTTGTTTAGTAATAAGTAATGACCCAAAAAATATATCAACACAATAACAAAAAACAGAAAAACCAACAAACCAATAACAAAAACAATCCAGGTAAGCAAGCCAGCTACAATCATCAGTCCATACACCAAAAAAAAAAAAAAAAAAAAAAGGAGAAAAAAACCCCAAAGAAAAAAAACATTAAGGGGAAGTTAGAATGATTACATTGAATTATACAGTTGTGGTATAAAAAAAACAAACATTCCCAGACTCCTTTCTTTTTTTATATATATATGTAACTGTGTGTGTGTGTGTGTGTGTGTGTTATGTCTCCTTGTGTGAACGACTAAAGAGTACAGTGCTATAAGACTATGTATGGTATAAGTACAGGACTTTGTACACAACTTGATGTTAACGATAATGATAGTGGTAGTGATAATGATGATAGTAATAATAATAATGATGGTGATGATAATAATAGTAATGATACTAATAATAATGAAAATAATATTAAAGAAGAAGAAGAAGAAGAAGAAAAAGGATAATAATAAGACATAATGATGATGATACTACTGCTACTAATGATAATAATAATAACAATGAATAAAAATAAAATAATAATCATCATCATCACCAGTAATAGTAATAATGATAATCATACTAAATGATAACAAAGATAAAAATGATTGATGAACCAATGGTGTTTATTTTCTCAACAGAGTTCCATGACTAAATCAAAGTGCGTGTGTGTGTTTTTGTGTGTGTGTGTGCGTGCATGCTTACCTGCATGCATGCCTGAATATGTGCGTGTGTGTGTACATACACAGATATTGTGTGACTGTTTTTGTTAGCACTTCATGACTTCATTCAATGTCACACCTGGTTTTTGTTCATTTGCGTGTGCAGTACACTTTAAAACAAAAGTTGTGCATAAACAGACCATAGAATGGACAAAGGGCTTATCTCCCTTTTGAACTCAGAAGTCTCTGTTCTTTGATAATCATATACTAACATTGCTCTATTTAGTTTAGAATTAAAAAAAAAGAAAAAGAAAACAAAAGACAAGATTATAATGTACTAGAAGTTAACTTTATTTACTTAAAAAAACAAAACAAAGTAAAACCAAAAAATTACCCTTTTTTATATTGTGTACTACAACTCAATTAAATCAAAAGTAAAACGAAGAGAAAATGAAAAGCTCATCAATTTTTTAAAAAATTATGTACTACAACTATTTGATGAAGTTAAAAAAATGAAAAAAAAACATCCTTATCAAGCACTAGGCCAATCATCACTCAAGTTAAAAATGAAAAGAAAAAAAACTCCACCAAAATAAACCAGCTCCTTTTTTTGTATCATGTGCTGCTACTACACTCTCTCTTCAATTAAAGCTGAAAATTCAAAATAACAAAAAATCTCTTCTTTTTTTTTAATGAAGGTCCGATCCTAACAAAAATGATTCTGTTGTTTATAGTCATGATTTCAACATCTTTCATTATTTAGCCTCGGGGTTGCTGTTACATCTGAACATGTGGTCAATCAGTGAGAATGATACATCCATAATAAGAACATGACAAATATACAACCACAATCTATAAAGGTGAAAACTCCTACAACAATACTTAAACCAAAAAAAAATATCCATCCATAATCCAGTTTTAAATGGTCTAAAAATGAAATAATCTCAACCAAACCTTGTAAAAAAAAAGCTAAAAAAAGTTACAACAGTGAAAAAAAGAAAGAAAGAAACCACTTCAAAATATAAAAAAAATCAAAAATCAAACTACAATCTTCACACAACCACAAATCAAAATACAATTAAAGACTGATAGAACAACAACAACAACAAAATAATATGATAATAAATTCTAAACCCTCTACACACATACATAAAAATTCTTCTAAAATGAAACCAAAAAAACAGTTAAAACTGTGTCGCACACATATAAAAACTGAAGAATTCACAACAAAAGTAGTCATGAATTTAAACATTCAACGGGCTGACAAGGTTTATAAACATTCCCACTCCCCCAAAAAACTACTATCTGGTAGTTACGCTGTGCATATATCCAAACTGTTTTGCAAGGAAAGAATAAAAAAGGTTAAGCAACATACAACATCGACGTCAACAACATTGTCATTATCTTCATCATTGTCTCATCATCATCATCATCATCATCATTGTCAAAAGACCACGAAAAAAAAAAAAAGTTGTTAAAAAATTGCATGTTGGTTTGCAAACTACTTAACAATAACAACACAGACGTGAATATATAAAACCAAACCCACATCCACTAAAATGTGGTTAATGCGATAACAAAATTTCACACACATTCAAAAAAAAAAAAAAAAAAAATTTTTTTTAAAAACCCCAAAAACAACAACTTGGAAGTCATTCTTGTTTAAAATAACTGTTGTCATACTGAAAACATATTCATTCTTTATTTTTTTTCTTTTCATGCATTGCTTTTTCTGATTACTTTTAATTCTTCTGCTTGATTCTCTTATTCTGTTTATGCTGATAAGTACAGCTTCTATAGTCCTGTTTCATTTGGTTATATTAAAGTCCCAACGGAGCCTATTCAATTCAGCGACTGCACCATCAACAAACCACCACGTGGCTTCTGAAGTGTTATCTTGTAACTCTTTCCGTTTTTTTTCTTTTTGTTTGTTGTTTTTTTCTGGTTTTTGTTTGCTTTATACCACGTTGACCCTTCTCATCTTTGAATTATTCAGACTGGTCTGACCTTCTTAACAAATCTCTCTTTCTTCCTTAATTTTGTAGAAGTTGTTTAATCCATTTTTTCCAACATTTTTTTTTCCCAATTCCATTCTTTACTTTGTCTTATCATTTAGTCTTCTGTCTTTTTTCTGTTCTTTTATTTTCTTTGTAATGGGTAACACAGACTGGTGTCTTTTTTGTTTTTGTTTTAAGAATTGTTGATTCATCTGCTAGTCTTATATTATATATTATATATATATATATATATTATTATATATATATATATATATAATATATATATACACACATATATATATACTTATTTATTTATTATTTATTATCATCTTCTTAAATTTCAATCTTCTTAAATTTCAATCTCATTAATCACTTTTGTTGACTCGTTGTTAAGTCAGTCTGTTGTCTTCTTAATGCTGTTGGGCTAACTCTTCTGGTAAATTCCTGTTTTCAAAAATAAAAATGGTATCGACTCATTTTCCACGTTTGCATTAATGAATATTCTCTTTTGGTTTTGTCTTATTTATTTATCTATTTATTTATTCAATGAATATTCTTTTTACAGATTCTGACAAAGCTCCCTACAGCAGTTATCAGTTTCCCCCTTCACTCTCAGCTGCTGTCCATCCCATCCCAGCTGGTGCTGATGATTACAGCAGGAACTGACTGACCACACTTGGACTTGGTGGTAAAAGGAAGGGGTGTGTTAATTTTAGCACTGGGCCCTTGACTGAGTTATGCTGGATTTACTCACTGTCCCCGCTTTCCTCTCCCAAAAAATGTTTTGTATGCGTTAAAAGAGTGTGGAGGATGTAAAGACATTCTCAGGCATTTTGTTGTTCGTCAAGTTAACGTCTAATTCACATGAAGTGATATTAGACACTTTCCTACCATCCCAAAACCAGATTTTAGTTTCATTCATCTTCTGCCCGGATAGGGCCTACAGCCACCCTTTATCATAGACCTGTCTGGATATACAACTAGACGCACGGACTGTGTCCACTCGCTTGCATAAACACATCCAGTGTGCACACTTTTGCAAAGCGGAAGAAAGCTCTATCCTGAACAAAGGTTTTCATCATGGACATGTCACACAGCGAAAAACATCCATATCTCTCTCTCTCTCTCAGTTTTTCAATAAACCCTCAGTTGTTTTTTTCCCAAGTCTCGATTCACTCAGCTTTCGTGTATAGATCAAAACACTATAAAACAGCCAAAAATTTCAAAACATACCCCCTCCAAAAAAAGGGGGGGGTGGGTTGGGGGGGGGGGGGGGGGGGCAGTTTCTTTGGAATACAAACAAATAACGAAAGAGTGTAATAATGTGACTGGGATAAGTAAGGCAAGTGCACAATGCAGTGTTAGTACCCAAAAAATGAACAAGCAAAGGGAAAAGGAAGAAGGTTTTTGCGAAAAAAATCATTCTAAACAATATCTTGTGTACAATATGACACGTCCGCCATAAGATATCATATATATATATATGTACATCCCCCTTGCTCTTTCTTCAACGACATCTTTATCCCCCTCACACATAAATACTAAACGTTTTCTTTTTTCCTGACAAAATCACACAAAAAAACTACACACGCAATACATTCACTTTCTTTAAAAAAATACCAAAAAGAAAAGAAACAGTGAACATTGAACATGTACAATATCCCCGACACCGACATCTTTCCACAACGAGCGAGTCTACAACTACAGTTTAGTGAAACACGATTTTCCCGTTATATCATCAATGTTGAAACAATATCACAGGGAAGAATTTTTTTTTTTTAAAGTGATAACAGTGACTGCACATGTATGTATATAAAACTAACAGCTAACCGTTGCTGCTAAAAAAAAAAACAACAACAAAAAACAGTGAACACTGAACAATACTACAACTATTAACTGGTGTTGAAAGTTCTTCTCAGCGTAGTAGCAAACTCATACAGCAGTGATTTTCGACACGTACTGTGACATTTTTTTTTGTTTTTGTTTTTTTGTGTTTTTTTGTTTGTTGGTGGTTGGTCATCATCAAGACATGGAAGATTATGAACAGAAATATATTCAAAGAATTATGTATAAAAGAACAAATCAGAGTTTAAACACATATATGAGCATGCACGCTCACATACACACACAGACAGACACAGACACAGGCGCACAGACACAGGCGCACAGACACACACAGACTACTGAGAGGTGAAACAAGAGAGAGAGAGAGACAAAGAGACAGACAGAGAGAGAGAGAGAGAGAGAGAGAGAGAGACAGAGAGACAGAGAGAGACAAAGAAACAGAGAGACACACAGAGACAAGAAACAGGAGAGAGAGAGAGAGGAGAGGACAAGAGACAGACAGAGAGACAAGAGACCAGAGAAGACACACAGAGACAAAAGACAGAGACAGAGAGAGAGAGAGAGAGACAGAGAGAGAGAGAGAGAGAGAGAGAGAGAGAGAGAGAGAGAGAGAGAGAGAGAGAGAGAGATAGATAACTGCGCATCATCGCTTAACAGTTTATTCACTTCATAAGCAGAACAATATAGAAATTAACAATAACGATGATGAAAAAAAAACCCGATCATTTTTTCCTTTGCTATATAACTGTCACTTTTTTAAAAAACACCCACAGAAATCTACCACTGCACTACAACTGCCACATGCAAGACACTGACATAAAATGATTTGAGATTTATGTCTGTTGATGTTCTGGTCTCATGTCTATAACTCTCTTGCCTGGGGGGGGGGGGGGGGGGGGGGGGGGAGGGGGGGGGGGGGGGGGGGAGGAGGGGGAGGAGGAGGAGGAGGAGGGGGGACCCCCCACCCCCCAAGCCTAGGGGTAACCAACCACCCCCCCCCCCCCTCCCCCATAAGCTAGTTAACAATCATCCTGCTTCCAATAATAGCAATATTGACATTTTATTAATCATCGATATTCATGTATGACTGACATTTGCCAAAAAAAAGAGAAAAAGAATGGAACGGTATTTGGCACTCATTTGCAAGACATAGATTCACAGGGTTTGAAAGAAAATTTTTGTTCTCATGTTTCTAGGTAAATATTATGATCCCAAACTCTCACCATTCCTCTCTCTCTCTCTCTCCATGTCTCTCTCTCTTCACACACACACACATACACTCACACACAGAAACGCGCACACTCACTCACACACAACCACCCATACACCCACAAACACACAGTCACAAATGCGATATCTCTGAATGGTTTAATGACATGACCAAAAAAAAAAAAAAAAAAAAAAGACAAATTTTTCACTTCTTAAAAAACAAAACACACAAAAAAAGTACGTAATACAAATCAAGTTCCCCAACAACCACACACAACACAAAGTAAGAAAACCCCGACACCAAAAAGTTCTCAATTCAAACATCAACACTTTTTTTTTTTAAGGAGGTTGGGGGGGGGGGGGGGGGGGAGGGGGGGGGGGGTAGTGGACATTGGTAACAATGACAGACATTAAAAAAAAAATCATCAACATATATAACCTCATGTTTTCTTTTTTTTAAAAAAAGCACAAAAAACCCAAAACCAAAAGAGAAGAAAAATGAACACACACACATTCACACCCACACTAACCCCCCCTCCACCCCTCTCCTCGGAACAGTCTGATGATCATATGAACAAAGATCGATGTGTATAATAAGACATAATTATAATCAAGATAATCAAAACTGGAAAGCAACATACTCCCACTTTGTTATAAAAAATCAGTTCGATACAAAATCAAAGCCAGCACATCTTCAAGCAAATTTCTATAAGAAACATGTCGCGTACTGAAACAATCAGGAGGAAAAACGTGACGTGAATATAACACGAGACAATAAAACAACTACAAATAGCTACACCCTGGGCCCCCCAAAACAGAAAAAAATAAGATGTGAACCATATTGAGGGCTAGGAAATTTGGAGAAGGTCTAAAACCAAAAACATTTGTGTGAACGTTGCTAAAAAAAAAAAATGCTGTATAGTTTGTTAAGTATACGCTTGTCATGATAAAAAACCAAAACTGTGCGAGTTATCTAATTTGCCCAACTGCTTGTCAAGTTCTCTCCCTTACACCACACACCCACCCACCCACACACTCTCACAAAATCATAATCATCATCATCATCATCACTTTTTTCTCTTCACCTCCCCTACATTCTAAATTTAATTCTTTTTCTTCTTCGTCGAACATTCAGATAGGAACTAATGTTGTCTGTCATATGAGAAAAAACGCGTTGCGCTGCCATTAAGCGCCTGACAAGTCAGGCCCAGCACATCCGACTTCGGCAAGGGAGAGAATTGTTATTGTTTCAGACTTTCTGGGAAAAATGGTATTAACAGCAAATGCTTGCAGCTTTTCTTGCCAACTTTAGCTTTTAAAACATGAGTGATGATTATTGGTTAAAAAGTTTACATGAAATTACTCTTAATCATAATAATTTTGTCACATTTTGTTTTGTTTCAGCAAACAGTCATTTGTCTTTGTTGGGGACTCCATTTTACATACACTTCAGTTAGGATGACAACATTTAGGAGATGAATAATGTGTGTGTGTGTGTGTGTGTGTGTGTGTGTGTTGTTGTGTGTTGTGTGTGTTGTGTGTTTGTTGTGTGTTGTGTAGTGTGTGTGATTTTGTGTGTGTGTGGTGTGTGTGTGTGTGTGTATGTGTTGTCTGTGTGTATGTGTGAGTGTTTTTGCACACATGCATATATATAATATATATATATATATATATATATATATATATATATATATATATATATATATATATATACTATATGTTGTGTGTGTGAGTGCATATGATTTTATATAAAATCTCTTCTAATACATGTTATTTAAAAAAAAACAACTCTACCAACAGACACAAACTTCTCTCTCCATCTTTCTCTCTATCTTTCTCTCACCTCTCTGTCTGTCTGTCTTTCTTTTCTCCCGTTCCCTTCCAAATGCCCTCACTCTGCTTTCTAAATGGTACTAACATATTTGTCTACTTAAACATAAATTTATTAAAAGTGTATGAGTGGTTTCTCAGAAGTCAAGTCAAAAACACTTGAATCATCCCATGTTACCGTTACCTGTATATCTTAAAAAAAATAAAAAATAAAAATAAAAGGGAATGCATGAGTAAACCTGGGAAGGGGAGGTGGTGGTGGTTTAGATTGACAGACAGAGAGAGAGACAGGGGGTTGGGGGGTGGGGTGGGGGGGGGGGGTAGGGAGAGAGAGAGAGAAAAAGTGAGAGAGAGATGGGGGTGAGAGAGAGAGGGTAAGAGAGAGAGGGGGGAGGAAAGAGAAAGAAAGAGAGAGAGAGAGAGAGAGAGAGGGGGAGAGAGAGAGGGGGGGAGGGAGAGAGGGGTGGAGAGAGAGAGAGGGAAAGAGAGAGGAGAAAAGAAAGAAGGAGAGAGGGGGAAGAGAGAGGGGGGAGGGAGAGAGAGGGAGAGAGAGGGAGGGAGAGAGAAAGTGAAAGAGAGAGAGAGAGAGAGAGAGGGAGAGAGAGGAGGGGGGGGGAGAGAAAGAGAGTGAGGGAGGGAGGGAAATAGAGAGAGAGGGGAGAGAAAGAGAGAGGAGTGAGAGAGGGAGATACAGACAGAGAGAGAAGGGTGGGGGGGGGGAGAGACAGAGACATTGGGGGGAGGATGGATTTTGTGGATGAAAGGGATTCAATGATCACTCGTCTCTCAAAAGGCTTTTCTGTATGATCAAATTGGGAGGGCAGAGACAGAGAGAGATGGGAGGTGGGTGGAGTGGGGGTGGGTGGAGTGGGGTGGGAGGTATAATTCGGGAGGGGGGAGGGGGGAGGAGGGAGGAAGGAAGGAAGGAAGGAAGGAAGGAAGGGAGGGAGGGAGGAAGGAAGGGAGGGAGGGAGGGAGGAAGGTATAACCACAAAGTGCAAAATCTCGGGACACGTTTTCTGAAAACATGAATGATTTTTCATTAAAAAAAACAAACAACAACAACAACAAACAAAACAACACCACGAGATACGGGCATAGATTTTCACCTCTCTAAATCTGCTGTTACTTACATTCATATTATAAAAGAGAATGATGGTTCTTTATAGCCCAGAAGAAAAAAACAACACAAAAACACACCAAACACACACAAAACAGAGAGTATAAAATCATGTTATACAACAGACATGTCATTCAGAAAAAAAAAATCATGCCATATTACCACTGACTTTATAAAAAAACAGAAAAAAAAACACAAAAAAAAAAAAAAAACCCCCAAAGTCAACAAAAATTGCAGTAGTATGCCATTTTTTTTTTTTCCCTCTAAAGTGATTTGAGTATTTTGGGGTGTGTGTGTTTTTGTGGGTGGTGGTGTGTGTGAGTGCGTGTGTGTGTTGTTGTGTTGTGAAGTTGTCTTTTGGTCGAGTGGGGCATGGGCGCATGAACACCACACTTCGGCTTGGCGGGGGTGTGTGGTGGGGGGCGCGCACACATGCTACATGCATCACACACACACACAAGACATCTTTTTTGCAAACAAACAAACAACAACATCAATCCCTCCGTTAGGATTTTTCAAATCACCGGCCATGCTTTGGGTTTTAAAAAAACAAAACAACAATAAAAAAAAAAAGGCCCAAGGTTTAAAAAAGGGTTGCAAATATAAGCCACCCCCCCCCCCCTCCCCTCTCCAACCCCCACCCCATTCATTAGTTATCCCGCCTAATTACAAACCATTTTAGCAAAAATCAAAAAACAATCACACCTATTCACTTTTTCATACTTTTCTTTGCATCGAAAAAACCTAAAAGACAGCATATTGGGTTCTATTGATAGATGACAATATTTTGCTGCGGCTTTTTGAAGAAGAAGATGAAGAGATGGAGAAGAAATGAGAAAAAGAAGGAGAAGGGGGGAAGAAGGAAAAAAGGGAGAGGATGAGGAGGAGGGGGGGAGGAGGAGAAGAAGAAGAAGAAAAAAAAGAAGAAAAAGGGAAAAAAGAAAAAAGAAGAAAAGAAAAGAAAGAAGAAGAAAAAAGAAAAAGAAGAAGAAAAGAAGAAAGAAGAAAAGGGAAAAAGAAAGAAAAAAGAAAAGAAGAAACAAAAAGAAAAGAAAAAAAGAGAGGAGGAATAAACAAGACAAAAAGGGGGAGAAGAAAAGTAGGAAAAAAAATCACACCCCCCCTATTTGCCACCCAACCAAATCATAAATTCAATCCGGGTGCTAACCATCAAAATTTTTTTTATATAAAAAAAAACCCACCCCAGGATCAGGGCCCTTAAATCTAAAAATTCCTGTTGGGGGACGTCAAATTTTATCACCAACACAAAGCGAGCCCTAACTACAGAAAACCCCAGCAACCTAAAAAAAAAAAAACCCCCACAACCCCAAAACCCCCCCCCAAATACAAAACCCCTCTTTTTAAAAGACGTAGAGGGAAAGGTAGGAAAGGGGAAAAAAAAAGGAAGGAAAGAAGGAAAACGTGGGGGGAAAGGTGGTGATGGGTTTCTCTTGAAGGGAAGAAGAGAGGTTAGGTAGGGGGGGGGGGTATCCAAGGGTTAATATAATTATGATTTCAACCACAGGCTGAATTAATTTTAATTATCACCACAGGCTGAAAAAATTTAATTATCAACCAGCACAAGAACAACTTTTGGTAAAAAGTAGGGGGAGGGACCCTTTTTTGCCTTGCCCTTTTACCCCCCCCCCCGTACTGACCTTTGCCCCCCTTTCTTTTCCCCTTGACCTTGTGCGGAGGAGAGAGGGAGGCGAAGGACAACGAAGAGGAAGAGGAGGAGGGGAGGAGGAGGGCGAGGGGGGGCGAGGGGGAGGGTGGAGGAGGTTTACTTCTTCTTGGACTTGGATTTGGAGGAGGGCGAGCGGCCGCCCGTGGCCTTCTTTTTCGGGCCTCCTTGGGCCATGGTGGCCATGAGAAGAGTGAACTCTGTCAGACAGCAAAAACACACATCCATGGTCAAATAATAATAATAATAATAATAATGATGATAATGATGATGATAATAATAATAATAATGATGACGATAATGATAATAATAATAACAATGATAATAATAATAACAATGATAATAATAATAACAACAACAACAATAATAATAATGATGATGATGATGATGATAATAATAATAATAATAATAATGTATGGGATTTATATAGCGCTGAATCTTGTAACGCAACAAATCAAAGCGCTCAAATGACTTTTTAAAAAAAATCGAGGATAGTGGAATAAGCACTCATGTCTGAATTCCTCAGAAGATCTGGTCTCACAACATAACCCAGGCAACGCAAAGAAGAAGAAGAAGAAGCACTCATGTGCTTTTTTTTTTACATCCAGTCCCCGTGTGTATGCGGTTTTGTAAATTTTGTCATCTGTTCCCACCGGCACAATGGCCTACTCTTTCGAAAAGCGGAACAGGATTTAACGTGTGCGCAAGATGTTCTGCATGCGTTCGCACACGGGGCCTCGGTTTATAGTCTCATCCGAAGGATATATATATCTATATCTATAATCTCTCTCTCTCTCTCCTCCTCTCTCATCCTCTCTCTCTCTCTCTCTCTATATATATATATATATAATATAAATATATATATATAATATAATATATATATAATAAGTTTTGTTACAACTCCTCCACCCCACCCCACAACAACCAGCCCCTCCACTCCCCCCCCCAAAAAAAAAAAATTAAAAAAATTCCCTTGCTTTCTGATAACGTATCGAAAATTCATGAAAACTACAGCATCAAAATTCATAACGGCTTCATCAATATTCATATAAAAAACACCTACAACATGCAAGCTGCATCATCAAAATTCAAAATGGACCAGAGATGATGATGTTATGCCTCAGACGTTTGCAAGGAAAAAAAATGTAAAAAAAAAAGAAAGAAAAAAAAAGAAAAAAAGAGGACAAAATGGAATAAAACTTGTTATCTGACAGTTTGTCGTGCATGAATATGTTTATTTAAGACGTGTGTGTGTGAGTGAGTGTGTTTTGTGGTGTGTGTGTGTGACTGTGTTTGTGTGTGTGTGTTTGTGTGTGTGTGTGTGACTCTGTGTGTGTGTTTGTGGGTGTAGGATTCGGTGTGTGTGTGTGTGTGTCAGTATGTGTGAGTGTCAGTGTGTGTGTGTGAGTGTGTGTTTGTATGTGTGTGTGTGGCTCAGTGTGTGTGTGACTGTGTGTATGTGTGTGACTGCTTGTGTATGAGAGAGAGACTGTGTGTGTGCGTGTTTGACGTGGTGTGTGTGTGTGTGTGTGTGTGTGTGTGTGTGTGTGTGGTGTGTGTGTGTGTCGAAAATTAACAAAAAATCAACATCGCTTCCAGAGCTATAATTCATTTTCCAGTCTTCTGACAACGAATATTTTCCATATACATTTTTTGGGTATAAATTTGAACAGATCATCCACCTGAAAAAAAAAGAAGAAAAAAATCATTCTGTCCTGTCTGGGGGGAAAACAAAAATTAAGACTTTAAATAAAATTGCAATCAAAAATGCGTGACAATCATTAAAAAAAAAAAGCAATAACTGACTTTTTTTTTTTAAAGCTTCCATACACAAAAATGGGGGGAGATCTCTTTACAGGTTTTTACCTCAAATTATTAAATTAATATTGACACATGTCAAATTTCGATTGGCTGCAAGAAAAAAAGAAAGAGGGGCCTGAGTTATTCCCCTTCTTACGCTCAGAAATTGCATGATATGTCCTTACTAGCCCCCTGTTTTATCACAAAACACAAGACAACACGAGGCAATTTTCTGAGGGCAGTCTCTTGATTTCTCAAAGGCACACACAAAAACACACACAGGGGACGGGATAGCTCAGTGGTCGGAGCACTCGCTTTCCCCCAGCCAAGTTAAGCAGCGTCGAGCGTGGTTACCAGTTGGATGGGTGACCGTTTGCGCCGCGCCTTGGCTTCAGTACAGTCCCCTCCCAGTTCACCCAGCTGTAAATGGGTACCTGCCCTCTTTAGGGTCAGGGAAGGTAAAAGCAGCGAGGGAGAGGAGATGGGCGCTGTCCCCCCATCCACCCCCCCCCTCCCATTCCCCCAATCCACCCCCCCCTCCTCCCCACCCCCCCTCCCCCCCCCCAACCCCCCCTCCCCAACCCCCCCTCCACCCCCCCCACCTCAACCTCCCCCCCCCCCCCCCACCTCCCCCACCCTCCCCTCCCCCAACCACCCCACCCCCCCTCACCAAACCCCCCTCACAACCCCCCTCCCCTCACCACCCCCCCCTCCACCCCCCCACAACCCACCCCCCCACCCCAACCCCCTCACCCCCCATCCACCCTCCCTCCCCCCCCCACCCCTCCCCAACCCCCCATCTCACCCCCCACCAACCCCCCCTCCCCCCCACCCCCCTCACCCCCCCCCTCCACCCCCCCTCACCTCCCCCCCACCCTCCCCCCAACCCTACCCCCCACCCTCACCCTTCCCCACCACCTCACCTTCATAATCTATCAACCCGTCACCGTTCAGGTCGGCGTGGCGGAACATCTGGCAGATGTCCTCCTCCTCGTGGTTCTCCCCCAGGCGCGACATGATGAAGCGCAGCTCGTGGCGGTCGATGAACCCGTTGCCGTCCATGTCGAAGATCTCGAAAGCCTCCCGAGCATGGTCGCCCTCGGACTTGTCCTTCAGGCCCGAGCCTGAGCCTGAGCCTGAGGCCGAGCCTGAAGCCGAGCCTGAAGCCGAGCCTGAGGCCAAGCCTGAGGCTTCTGCCTGTTCTCCTTCTGGGCTGGCTGAGGCTGCTGAGGCTCGTTTCATCAGGAGGACGAACTCGTCGTATTCCACGAAGCCGTTGTCTGGAGGTTGGGGTAGTGGGGTTTGTTTTTTGGTGGTGGTGTTGTGGAGGTTTTTAGGGCAGAGAAAAAGAGAGGAGAGAGAGATGAGTTGGGTTGGTTTTTTTTTTTGGTGTTGGTGGGTTATGTTAGTGTTAAGTATAGATTGACTACTGAGAGATGGAAGACGGGCGGGGAGAGAGAGAGAGAGAGAGAGAGAGAGAGAGAGAGAGAGAGAAGAAGGGAGAGAGGGAGAGGGGGAGAGAAAAGAGAGGGGAGAGAGAGAGAGAGAGAGAGAGAGAGAGAGAGAAAAGAGACAGAGAGAAGAGGGAGGGAGAAAAGAGAGAGATAGAGAGACATACATACAGACAGGTATACGAAAAGTCAGACAGACCGAAAGACAAGTCAGTCAGACAGTGAGTCAGACAGACGAACATCAGACAGACAGACAGACAACCAACAGAAAAGACAAAACACCACGAACAAACAGACAGACAGACACACGAACAGACAAACAACAGACACACGAACAGACAAACAGACACACACACAACAAATTTGACATACAGACAGAGACACACACAACAAACAGACACACACGAACAAACAGACAAACAGAGACACACAAAACGAACAGACAGACAGACACCCCACACACACGAACACCCCCCCCCCCCCCCCCCCCCCACACACCCAAAACCCCCCACGCCAAACAATATCACACATCTAGACAGCTAAGTTCTGATTATAAAAAAAAAACCCCAACCCCATAACTACACATTGTCTGCTTATTTTCCCCCCCTGGAAAATCTCCAGTTACAAGAATGCTGTAAGAGCAACTACTATATCATGCATAGCATTTACATAGCTCTCTTCATTACACTGCGCATAACATACTTGTTTCACACTCCCCGGAGCATTATATAGAAAGATTACACTTCCAAATGACATAATAATGGTTTGGCCCTTACCCATTAGGAAACGGTTATCAGAGCAAACACAGAACCGTATTATAATTTCATAATAACTACAAACAACACGGAAGAGTATTAGATTTTCATATGAATACAACATAGAACAGTATTAGAATTTCATATAAATACAAACAACACACAACAGTATTAGAATTTCATATAAATGCAACACCACAGAACAGTATTAGAATTTCATATGTATATGTTCGTCCGTCGTGTCCGACGATGACCTCCAAAACAGCAGAGGAGGCAGCTGCTGTTTTGGAAACTGGGCAGAAATTTGATTATAGTGGAGATGCCTTGCCCACAGTACATCCCCACTCTCTCTGCCATAAATACAACACACAACAGTATTAGAATTTCATATAAATACAAACAACACACAAGAGTATTAGAATTTCATATAAATACAAACAACACAGAACAGTATTAAAATTTCATATAAATACAAACAACACGGAACAGTATTAGAATTTCATTTAAATACAAACAACACAGAACAGTATTAGATTTTCATATAAATACAAACAACACACAACAGTATTAGAATTTCATATGATTACAATCACAATTTCATATAAATACAACAACACACAACAGTATTAGAATTTCATATGATTACAATCACAATTTCGTATAAATACAACAACACAGAACAGTATTAAAATTTCATAATAAATACAAACAACACAGAACGATCACAGAACTTCATACCACTACAAACACTAAACAAAAAAGGGTTGAACACTTTAGACATCGAAGTTGATCTGAACTTAAAATTGCATGGCGCAGGCCAAAAAACTGTGTCAGTTATTGATGTCAGCTTATTGCCAAGTCCTACACTAAAAATATTGTTATGTTGTAAAATGTTGTGGTGAGATTTGCACTTCAGCCCATGACAAGCTCTTAAAACATAACAAAACCTGCCACTCTCCTTTAGTTTAAAGGAGAAAAAAAATCCTCTGAAGTCGGAGTATGGCTGCCTATGTGGCGAGGTTACTTTTTTTAAAAAAAAACATTCATACACAGCAAAACTTCTCATTCAGCGTGTACTTCCTATCTCACAGTGATTCCCAGGTGGGATGGATAAGTGAGTCATTTAAAAAAAAAAATTCTTCTTTTATATCGAGGATAATGGAATAAGCACTCATGTGCTTTTTTACATCCAGTGCGGATTTGTGAATTCTGTCATCTGTTCCCACCGGCACACAATGGCCTACTCTTATGAAAAAGCGGAACAGGATTTAACGTGTACGCAAGATGTTCTGCGTGCGTTCGCACACACGGGGCCTCCTCGGTTTTTAATCTCACCCGAAGGACTTTTGGGGGAGAGTGGAGTCTGCACTGATGTTAACTCCAGGGGAAAAAAATCCCCCTTGAACGAGAATCGAACCCGGGTCGTCAGATTGCGAGCGCAATGTTCTGACCACTAGGCTATCCCGTCCTCCTCCCGTCAGAGTGCATGCTGGTGGCAGGATGGTTAAGACGTTTGCCTGCCAACAAGTAAACCGCGAGGTTCTGGGTTCGATTCCCAGCCTCGCCCTTTCTTCCCAGTTTGAAAAAAAAAATCGAACTGAATGTCAAAGTCCTTCGGATGAGACTATAAACCGAGGCCCCGTGTGCGAACGCATGCAGAACATCTTGCGCATGGTTAAGACCGTTCGACTTGCAATCCCGCGCGTGGGTTCATGAAGTCGTGGGTTCGAATCTCGGCGGCGGTCGGCATCTGGTGAATTAAGGGTAGGGATGTGTTTTTTTAAAAACGATTTGCCAGGTCCAACCTTCCAAGTGTAGTGTCTCAATTCTCTCGTGTAGAGAGAGATGCATGGAGGAGATCAAATATGCACGTTAAAGATCCCATAGCTCACTACACTACGCTTCGCCACGCCACGCTACACTACACTGGAGAAGGGATAGCCTAGTGGTTAGAACATTGCGCTCGTAATCTGACGACCCGGGTTCGATTCCAGTTCAAGGGGGATATTTTCCCCTGGAGTTAACATCAGTGCAGACTCCACTCTCCCCCAAAAGTTTTCCGGATGAGACTATAAACCGAGGAGGCCCCGTGTGCGAACGCGCGCAGAACATCTTGCGCACACGTTAAATCCTGTCCCGCTTTTCGTAAGAGTAGGCGATTGTGTGCCGGTGGGAACGGATGAGAGAATTTACAAAAAACGCATACACACAGGGACTAGATTGTAAAAAAAAGAAAAAAAGCAAATAAGTGCTTATTCCATTATCCTCGATATAAATAAAAAAAATAAATAAACACTACACTACACTACACTGCACCCCATTGCACTCACACACACATTCCACTCCATTCCACACCATCCCAACCCACTCTACTCCACTCCTTCCACCCCCACGCTCTACCACACTCCACTCCACTCCACTACACTACACACATACTGACCCTTCTTGTCAGCGTTCTTCATCATGTCCTCAATTTCAGCCACACTACACTACCCCCCCCCCCCCCCCCCCCCACACACACAAAGACTACACTCCACCTCCACAAACCCCCCCCCCCCCCCCCCCCCCCCCTCCCAACCCACTCTACTCCACCCCACCCCACTCTACCCCACCCCACCCCACTCACCCACCCCACCTACTCCACCCCACTCTACTCCACCCCACTCTACCACCACACCCACTCACACCCTACACCTACTCCACACCCCACCCTACTCCACCCCTCTCTACTCCACCCCCACTCTACTCCACCCCACTCTACTCCACCCCACTCTACTCCACCCCACTCTACTCCACCCCACTCTACTCCACCCCACTCCACTCCACCCCACTCCACCCCACTCCACTCCACCCCACTCTACTCCCACCCCCACTCCACTCCCACCCCACACTACTCCACCCCACTCTACTCCACCACCACCCCCCACTCTACTCCACCCCACTCTACACTCCACCCCACTCTACTCCACCCCACTAACTCTACTCCACCCCACCTACCATCTACTCCACCCCACTCTACTCCACCCCACTCCTACTCCACCCCACTCTACTCCACCCCCACCCCACTCTACTCCACCCCCCACCCTACTCCACCCCACTCTACTCCACCCCACCCTACTCCACCCCACTCTACTCCACCCCACTCTACTCCACCCCACCCTACTCCCACCCCACTCTACTACATCCACCCACCCACCCACTACTCCCACCCCACCCTACTCCCACCCCACCACCACCTCTACTCCACCCCACCCACCTACTCCACCCACTCTACTCCACACCCTACTCCACCCCACCCTACCCACCCCACCCCACTCTACTCCACCCCACTCTACTCCACCCCACCCACCCTACCACCCCACTCTACTCCACCCCACTCTACTCCACCCCACCCCACTCACATCCACCCCACTCTACTCCACCCCACTCTACTCCACCCCACCCTACTCCACCCAACTCTACTCCACCCCACCCTACCCACTCCACCCCACTCCCACTCCACTCCCCACTCCACCCCACCCCACCCTACTCCACTCCACCCCACCCCCTCCACCACACTCCCCACCCCACTTTACTCAAACCACTCCACTGCCCACACACTCCACCCCACCCTACTCCACCCCACCCTACTCCACCCCACCCTACTACCACCCCACTCTACTCCACCCCACCCCACTCTACTCCACCCCACTCTACTCCACCCCACTCTACTCCACCCCACTCCACTCTACTCCACCCCACTCCCCACCCCACTTTACTCCAAACCACTCCACTGCCCACACACTCCACCCCCACTCTACTCCACCCCACTCTACTCCACCCCACTCTACTCCACCCCACTCTACTCCACCCCACCCAACTCCACCCCACTTTACTCCACCCCACTCCACTCCACCCCACCCCACCCCCGCTCCACACACTCCATTATCCCCACACCCACCATTATCCTCGATATTAAAGAATAAAATAAAATAAATAAATAAATAAACAAACCCCACTCTACTCCAAACCACTCCACTCCCCACACACTACAACCCCACCCCACCCCCAACATCCTCTCCCACCCCCCTACCCCCACCCCACTCCAAACCACTCCCCCCCACCATCCACCCCCCCCCCCCCACTCCACTGACCGTTCTTGTCGGCGTTCTTGATCATGTTCTCTATCTCAGTACACACACACAACACACACTCCACTCCACCCTACCCATCCCCCTCCCCTCCCCATCCCACCCCACACTCCACCCCACTGACCATTGTTGGCGTTCTTGATCACACTCCACTACACCCCACTCCCCACCCCTTCCCTCCACTACCCTCCCCACCGCTCCTCCCCACACACTCCACCTCCACTCCACTGACCGTTCTTGTCGGCGTTCTTGATCATGTCCTCTTATCTCAGTACACACACAACACACACCCAACTCCACCCTACTCCATCCCCCTCCCCTCCCCACCCCCAACACCCCACCCCCCCTCCCTTCTCCACTCCACCCACCCACTCCCCTCCCCCACTCCACCTCCACTGACCATTCTTGTCTGGGTCTTGATCATGTCCTCGATCTCAGCACACACACACACACACACACACTCCACCCCACCCCATCCCATCCCACACTCCCCTTCCCACCCCAACACCCCACCCCCCCTCTTCCCCACCCCCCTCCTTTCACTCCCCACCCCACTCCCCTCCACTCCACCCTACTCCACTGACCATTCTTGCGCGTTCTTGATCATGTCCTCGATCTCAGCACACACACAACACACACTCCTCCACTCCACCCCCCACTTCACCACTCCATCCCCCACCCCCCCCCTCCTCCACTCCACCCCCCCCCATCCCACCCCACTAACCCTCCCCACCACCCCTCCCCTCCACTCCACTGACCATTTCTGTCGGCGTTCTTGATCATGTCCTCAATCTTAGCACACACACACAACTCCACCCTACTCCATCCCCATCCCACCCCACCCTCTACTCCCTTCCCCATCCCACCCCACACTCCACCCCACTGACCATTGTTGGCGTTCTTGATCACACACTCACTACACCCCACTCCCCACCCCTTCCCTCCACTACCCTCCCCACCGCTCCTCCCCACACACTCCACCTCCACTCCACTGACCGTTCTGTCGGCGTTCTTGATCATGTCCTCTTATCTCAGTACACACACAACACACACCCAACTTCCACCCTACTCCATCCCCCTCCCCTCCCACCCCCAACACCCCACCCCCCCCCTCCCTTCTCCACCCCCTCCTCCACTCCCCACCCACTCCCCTCCCCCACTCCACCTCCACTGACCATTCTTGTCTGGGTCTTGATCATGTCCTCGATCTCAGCACACACACACACACACACACACTCCACCCCACCCCATCCCATCCACACTCCCCTTCCCACCCCCAACACCCCACCCCCCTCCCTTCCCCACCCCCTCCTTCACTCCCCACCCCACTCCCCTCCACTCACCCTACTCCACTGACCGTTCTTGTCCGCGTTCTTGATCATGTCCTCGATCTCAGCACCCACACAACACACACTCCACTCCACTCCACCCCCCCACCCCACTCCACCCCCCCTCCACCCCCACTCCACTCCACTGACCGTTCTTGTCGGCGTTCTTGATCATGTCCTCGATCTCAGCGTGGGAGTAGCGGTGACCCAGCGTCCTGAGGACCACGCCCAGTTCTTCACAGGAGATCTTCCCATCCTTGTTCTTGTCGAACATCTCGAACACCGACTCCAGCTCTGAAAATAATGACGGAAAGAAGAAGACATAAATAATCCTCACAGTCATGAAGAAGTGTGGATCCAAACTTCTGAAAAAATCCACACATGAAGTGTGATGGGGTAGGTATGTTGATGATGGTGGTGATGATGGTGATGGTGGTGGGTGATAAAATGGTGATGATGATGATGGTGATGATTGATGACTGATGATAATGAGAACGATAAATGATAATGATGATGAAGATGAATACAAAATGATGATGATAGATAATGAATGATAAATGATGATGATGATGGTGATAACTGATGATAACAAATGATGATGACGATGATGAATGATAATGATGGCGATCAATGACGAAGAGATGATGATGATGATGATATGATGGTGATCATGGTAAAATCTAATGAAAATGCTGATGACGATGACGATGATGATGAAGAGGTTGTTGATGATGGTGGTATATGATGATAATGATGACGACGAGGTTGATATATGATGATATATGATGATGATGATAAATGATGACGACGACGACGATGATTATTATTATGATATAATGATAACGATGATATATGATGATGATAAATGATGGGAAGGAGAAAGGGGAGGAGGACGATGATAAATGATGATGTAAAAATTAATGATGATGATAAATGACCATGATAGATGATGGTGGTGATGATGATAAATATGATGATGATGATAAATGAAAACCAGAAGAGAGATAAGAGAAGTGAGAGAGAGAGAGCGAGACAGAGAGAGAGACCCAGGCACAAACAGACAGCTAGACAGACAGACAGACAAGACAAGACAAGACAAGACAAGGCACACAAACAGATGGGTAGATAGACACGCCCAGTATAAGCTTTTCCCCATCTTTCCTTACAGCCCCATAAACTGTTTATGCAATAACAGAACCGATGCAAAACAAACCAGCCAACTCTGCTTGCCTCCACCCATCTCTCACCCCCCCCCTCCCCCCTTTGTGTCCTCCTCCCCCTCCCACCCCTCTCTTCCCCTCTTGAAATGTCAGCACGTGCTTGTAATTGCCCAGTGTTGCCTGTGCCACAGGTTACACTCCTGCTTTAGTTTGCGGGGCATGTAGTATCTTGTACAGAATTTTTTTTTTTAATAGTGATTTTCACAGCTTTTTTTTTTAAAGTATGAAAAAAAATGCACTGTGTAATTGTTTTCTTGGGGGATTGAGGACATTAGAGCAAAATACCAGGTAGTCACAAGAAAGTTGGAAATGATCATTAATTAATGAGGATTGCTTGTGTTCCTACAGTATTGACCTTCGCCCCCCCCCCCCCCCCCCCCCCCCCCCTTTGGCATGCACAATGTTGTGGTTAGGAAGCTAGCAGACGACAAAAGGACTGAGGGGGTACAGTGTTTTCTGAAAGACATAAACCTACCACATTTGTGCAAAAATCACAGGAACTTTTGAGTCAGAGGCTAGCTAGTCTTTTACCCCCCCAAAGTCGTTTCTATTTCATTTTCTTTTTTTCCCCCATTTATACCACTTTAAGTCACGAGATTTCTCTGCATGAAATTTAGGCTGCTCTCCCCGGGGAGAGCGCGTCGCCACAAGAGCAGCGCCACCTTTTAAAAAAAAAATGTCTGCAACTGTGTTTCCCAATCAGAGTGGCTTTTTTACACAGAATTTTGCCAGGGACAACTCTCTTGTTGCCGTGGGTTCTTTTACGTGCGCTGAATAATTTTGTGTAACACAGGGGACCTCGGTTTATCGTCTCATCCGAAAGATTAGCGCCTAGACCACCACTAATGGTCTAATGAATGGGGGGAAAGTTTCGGGCCCAAACGGGAATCGAACCACCGCACACTTCCGACTCGGATTTTTCGCATTCTAGACAGGCGCGTTACCTCTAGACCACCGATCCACCATATTCATTCCACATGCATTTCTGTAGATGCTTTAGTACGTGCAGAATGAATGAAAGAATATTATAGGAAAACAGAAGGAAAAGTGCCGATTTCTAAAGCAAGAGTGTAGCCAAAATGCCTGGGGGCACGTGCTGTAATTGTGGAGTGCTGCCTGTGCCACAGTTGTAGAGTCAGGGGGCCACACACACACACACACACCACACACACACCACACACACACACCAAAGGCGCATAAACGGCCCAAAGCTCCCTTAATGATGGCCATGATGATCTCTAAGGTGTCATTGTTTGTTGCGCGTGTATACTATACCTGATGCAAGCCAGCCGTGGTGTGTGTGTGAGTGTGTGTGTGTGTGTGTGTGTGTGTGTGTGTGTGTGTGTGTGTGTGTGTGTGTGTTTGTGTGAGTGTGTGTGTTGAGTGTGTGTGTTTGTGTGTGTGTGTTTGTGTGTGTGTGTGTTTGTGTGAAGTGAAGTCAAAATGACCTTTATTGAGGGTAAAGATTAAGTTTATACAACTTTTTTTCATCCTGTGTGTGTGTGTGTTACGTGTGTGTGTGTGTGTGTATGTGCTGCCAGAGTTTGTGTGTGTGTGTGTGTGTGTGTGTGTGTGTGTGTGTGTGTGTAGTGTGTGTGTGGTCTTCTTTTTGTTTCTCATGAGGGATGATTTGCATATTTATCTATTCAGAGTTATTCTACCCCGCAAAGGGTATTATTTTGTTGTTGTTCTTTTCTTCTTCTTTATTCTTTTATTTCGAGGATAATGGAATAAGCACTCACGTGCTTTTTTTTTACATGCCAATCCCCGTGTGTACGCAGTTTTGCATTCTTGTTCTTTCGTTTTGGGTTGTTTGTTGGTTGTTGTTTTACAGCACTCATCTCCATCTTCCCTCCTCCCCTCCACTTAATTTACATAGATCTATCTACCCCCCCCCCCCTCCCTGTACCCTGCAACTTTTATCTTTATAATTATGTATGTTTGTTGTTGATTTTACAGCATCCAACTCCACCTTCCCTCCTCCCCATCCACTCAATATTCATAGATCTCTCCTCTCTCTCCTCTCTCCTCTCTCTCTCTCTCTCTCCTCCACTGCATTTCTATCTTTATAATTATGTATGTTTGTTGTTTGTTATTGTTACTGTTTTACAACACCCATCTCCCTCTTCCCCCTCCACTTGATTTACATAGATCTATCTACGAATACCTAGATTCAACCAATCCACTGTTGGCCGCCGATCTTTCTCTATTTCAGGTCCATCGACCTGGAATGAGCTCCCTCTCTCTCTTCACCAGAAACCTAGTAAGACACTTATAAAATCAAGCCTCAAGATATTTATTTCAAACCTAAGATTTCCCCCCTCCTGTTTCATATCAGAGCTATCCCACCCTTCACTAACCCATGTCCTATCACCCTGCTAAAGTATACGACATGTGTGAGTGTGTGTGTGTGTGTGTGCTTTTGAAAAACATTTGACTTTTGAAATTTTATTTCATAGATTTTGTCTGCAGCGCATCATGCTTGTAAATATCTGTTTGTTTAAACTATTGATTATTTTATCATTGATTGCGTGACTGTGTCGGATTAGGTTGAATGCATGCGCTTTGATTTGTCTTTGCAAGATATAGCCCTATATAAGTTCCATTTATTATTATTATTATTATTAATATTATTATTACCCCTTCCCCCTCCTGCAATTATTATCTTTATAATTATCATGTTTGTTGTTGTTTTTACAGCATTCAACTCCACCTTCCCTCCTCCACTCAATTTACATAGATCTATCTACCCTGCCTCCCCCTCCCCTCTCGCAGTCAATTTCTATCTTTATAATTATGTATGTTTGTTGCTGTTAGTTGTTGTTTGTTTGTTGTTGTTTGTTGTCATTGTTGTTTTACAGCATCCAACTCCACCTTCCCTCCTCCCCCTTCCACTCAATATTCATAGATCTATCTACCCCCCACCCCCACCCCCCCCTGCAATTTTTATCTTTATAATTATCATGTATGTTTGTTGTTTGTTGCTGCTGCTGTTGTTGTTTTCACAGCACTCATCTCCCCCTTCCCTCCTCCCTCTCCACTCAATTTGCATATCTCCCCCCACCCCCCTCCCTTCCCTGCAATTTTTATGTTTATAAATTATCAAGTATGTTTACTGTTGTTGTTTGTTTGTTTGTTGTTTTACAGCACTCATCTTCATCTTTCCTCCTCCCCCTCCTCCTCCACTCAATAGTCATAGATTCTATCTACCACCCCTCCCCCCCCTGCAATTCTATCTTTATAATTATGTATGTTTGTTGTTGTTTGTTTGTTGTTTGTTTTTGTTGTTTTACAGCATCCCTCTCCCCTCCTCCACTCTATATTCATAGATTCTATCTAACACCCCCCCCCCCCCACCCCACCCTGCAATTTCTATCTTTATAATTATCTCTATTGCACAGAGGGAAGAAAGAGCGGGTAGGGGAGGTGGAGGTGGAGGTGGAGTGGAGTGGAGTGGAGTGGAGGTGGAGAGAGGGGAGAGGTGGGTGATGGAATGTCAAAATAACTGTAAAATAATAATAATAATAATAATGATGGGAGTCAGAGAGCACAGAGCAATAACAAACAATAATGAGACTCGATGAATACATAAATTATATTATTATATGATATTATTCATATATCGTCGGAATGGTGTGTGTGTGTGTGTGTGTGTGTGTGTGTGTGTGTGTGTGTGTGTGGTGTGTTGTGTGTGTGTGGCGTTTTTTACGCTTGTTTGCTTTGTTTTCATGTTTTGTTTGCTTTCGGTTTTCCCACAAAGGGGTGGGGGTTGAGGGGGAGGCGTGGTAGCGGTGGTGGTGGTGGTGGGGGCGGTCACAATATGAGCGCGTAACACTGCATATTGTAACGATAATAAACCCACATTACCAGCTACATAGCTTCACCACCCTCACCTATCCCCTTAAGTTTAGTCACCCGTTTGGGTGGGGGCACCACTGAAGATTTCGCAACCAGCTTCCTCCACTTCTTGCAGATTCTCAGCTTTCCTTAGAGCAGATCGTTCCACTCAAGACTACCACCAGTCCTCCACTCTCTGATGTTGTCTTCCCATCGTTTTCTCTGTCTGCCTCTTCGTCTCCCTCCTTGTACTGTAGTTCCCTGTAGTAGGACAAGTCTTGGCCAGTCCAGATGTTCGTGTGATGTGCCCGAACCAGTTTAGTTTGCGGTTTTTTCCACTGAAGTCAGGAGTTCTTCATATGATCTTATGGGCGTTTGTAATTCTGGTTTTCATTTCCTCATTCACTCACTCACTCATTCATCCCTTGGTCGGGACGACCGTTGGGGTACCCGCACGGACGCTGCAAGTGGACCGCCAAATGGTTCTGTCCTGGGCTGCTTTCAGGAGGTTTGGTACAGT
>CM054168.1:4485528-4503028 GCA_028751875.1 Rapana venosa | reverse complement strand
CGTGTGTGTCAGCGTGTGTGCGTGCGTTTGCGTGCGTTGTGTGTACACTGTGTTGTTAAGTGTGTGTGTGTGATGTGTGTGCGAGTGTGGTGTGTGTTGTGTGTGTGTGTGCGCGTGCTGCTGCGTTTGCGTGCGTGCGTGTTGTGTTGGTTTGTTGTGTGTGTGTTGGTTGTTAACGTATTTTTGCATGAGGCTATATGCGTTTCTGTGATGACATTTAATTTTCCATTTTCATACCCTTGTAAAGTCACGGCAAGAGTTCTCTGCGTAAAATTCGGCTTGCTCTCTCCCCGGGAGAGCCGCGTCGCCACAAAGCAGCGCCACACCCCATTATTATTTCCCCCCCTGTCTGCAACTGTATATAGTTCCCTATCATAGTGGCTTTTTTCTACAGAAATTTTTGTTTTGCCAGGACCAACTCTCATGGTTGCCGTGGGTTCTTCATAAATTGATTTGTGAAACACACAGGACCTCGTTTCTCGTCTCATCCGAAAGACTAAGCACCAACCACCTCTCTGGTGTAACGACGAGAAAAAGTGTTTTGGCTCAAACGGGATCAACCAACAAGTGTTTTATTTATTCTTTTTAGCGTTTAATCTTTAATCCTTTTTTCGAAACACTACATGAATTTCGGATACTGTAAAAGAAGTATTCGGTGTTGGCATGAGTTTTCTATTGAGGTTTGGCGCTCTCTCTCTCTCTCTCTCCTCTCTCTCTCTCTCTCTCCTCTCTCTCTCTCTCTCTCTGTGTCTCTGTTCTCTCTCTGCGCACTACGTTAAAACCCGTCCGCTGCTTTTTGGAAGAGTAGGCATGGTACGCCGTGGAACAGATAACAACATTTACACAAGACTCATACACACGGGACTGATTAAACTCCCCATTCCCCCCCCCCTCCCCACACACATAATGCTTCTTCCATATCCTCGAAAGAAAAGAATAAATCTATCCACCCCCCTCTTCCTCCCTCCCCCTCTCTCTCCTTCACCTGCCCCTCGCGCATCCTCCCTCCCTTTCTCTCTCCCTCCCTCTCTCTCCCCCTCTCTCCACCCTCCCTTTTCCCCTCACTCCCATCTCTCTCCTCCCCCTCCTCTGAGCTTGAGAGGATGAAGGCGAAGAAAAGGAAGAAAGAAAGGAGAGTCTGGAAGAAGAAGAAGTAGAAGAAGAAGAAGAAGCAGAAGACTAAGAAAAAAGAAGAAAAAAAGAAAGAAGAAAGAAGAAGAAGACAAAAAAAAGAAAAAAGAAGAAAGAAGAAAGAAGAAGAACAAAAAGAAGAAGAAGAAGAGGAAAAAGGAGGAGAGAGGAAAAGAAAAGAAAAGAAGGAGGAGGAGGAGGAGGAGAAGAAGAAGAGAACGAAGAACAGAAAAGAAAAGAAAGAAGAAGAAGAAGAAGAAAAGAAGAGAACGGAGAAGAAAGAGAAGTAAAAGAAGAAGGAGAAGAAGAAGAAGAAGGAAAGAGGAGAGGAGGAGGAGGAGGAAGAGAAGAGGGAGGAGGAGGAGGAGAGAGGAAAGGAGAAAAGAAAGAAGAAGAAGAAGAAGAAGAAGAAAAGAAGAAGAAGAGACGAAAAAAGAGAAAGAGAAGAAGAAGATGACGAAGAAAGAGAAGAGGAAGGAGGAGAAGAAAAGGAGAAAAAGAAAGGAGAAGGAGGTAAGAAGAAGAAAGAAAAGAAATTGAAGAAAGAAAAGAAGAAGAAGAAGAAAAAGAAAAAGAAGAGAGAAGAAAAAGAAGTTAAGAAGAAGAAGAATAAAAAGAAACAAGTAAGAAGGAGAAGACGAAGAAGATGAAAAGAAGATAAGAAGAAGAAGAAGAAAAGAAGAAAGAAAAGAAAAAAAGAAGAAGAAGAAGAAGAAGATAAGAAGAAGAAGAAAAAAAAAGAAGAAGAAGAAGAAGAGATGAAGAAGAAAAAAGGAAGAAGAAGAAGAAGAAGATGAAGAGAAAAAAGAAGAAAAGAAGAAGAAGAGAAAGAAAGAAGAAGAAAAAGAAAGAAGAAGAAGAAGAGAAAGAAGAGAGGAGAGGAAAAGAAGAAGATAGAGGAGGAGGAGGAGGAGAAGAGAAAAACAAAAGAAAAAGAAGAAGAAAAAAAGAAAAGAAGAAGAAAGAAGAATGCGAGGAAGAAGAAGAAAAAAGAAGAAGAAGAAGAAGAAGAAGAAGAAGAAGAAGAAGAAAGAAGAAGAGAAGCTGAAAAGAAGAAAGAAAAAAAAAGCAAGAAGGAGAAGGAAGAAAAGAAGAAGAAGAATAAGAAAGAAAAAAAAGAAGAAAAGAAGAAGAAGAAAGAACAAGAAGAAAAGAAGAAAAGAAAGAAGGACAAGAAGAGAAAGAGTAAGAAGGTGGAGAAAGAAGAAGAAGAAGAAGAAGCAAGAAGAATGAGGAGGAGAGAGGAGGAGAGGAAAGGAGGAGAAGAAAAAAAGAAAGAAGAAGAAGAAACTAGCAGAGAAGACAAAGAAGTAAGAAAAGAAATAGAAGAAGAAAAAAAGAAGAAGAAGAAGAAAAGAAGAGAAGCTTGTCATTTTATAGTTAGTGCATGGCAACGGTCGATCGAAGCCGACTGGTATGGTGGGAGTTTAGGAGTGTGGTTGTCTGCAAGAACTTGTCCTGATCGTGACAGGAAAAAAAATCACAGACAAACAAGAGACAGACATGGGGGAAGTGAGAGAGAGAGAGAGAGAGAGAGAAGAGAGAGAGGACAGAGAGAGGGACAAACAGACATAAAGGAGGAACAGGAAAGTGGAGAAGAGAGAAGAGGAGAGAGAAAGAAGAGGTGAAGGAAGAGAGAGAGAGAAGAGAGAGACGGAAGTAGAGGAGGAGGGAATGGAGAGAGAGGATAGAGGAGAGAGAGAGAGAGAGAGAGAGAGAGGAGAGAGAGAGAGAGAGAGGAGAGAGAGGGAGAGGGAGGCGAGAGGGAGAGAGAAAGAGGAGAGAGAGAAAGAAGAGAGGAGAGAAGAGGAGAGAGGGAGGAGGAGGAAAAGGGAGAGAGAGGAAGAGGAGAGAGAGAAAGAAGAAGGGGAGAAGAGAGAGATGGGAGAGAGCGGAGCGAGAGAGAGAGAGGAGGGGAGAGAGGAAGAGGAGAGAGAGAGAGAGAGAGAGAGAGAGAGAGAGAGACGAAGAGCGAGAGAGAGCGAGAGAGAGAGAGAGAGAGAGAAAGACAGACAGAAAGCAGGAGTCAGGAAAATTGGAGAGAGAAGAGAGAGAGAGAGAGAGCAGAAGAGAGAGAGAGAGAGAGAGAGGGAGAGAGAGAGCGGAGAGCGAGAGGGAGAGAGACGAGAGAAGAGAAGAGGGACAGAGGAAAGGCGAGAAAGAGGGGAGAATAGAGAGAGGGTGAGAGAGGAAGAGAGAAGAGAGAGAGAGAGGGAGAGAGGAGAGAAGAGAGAGCGGGGAGAGACGAGAGAGGAGGGAAGAGATGAGAGAGAGAAGATAAAAGAGAGAGAGAAAAGAGAGAGAGAGAGAGGACAACATAACGTAGGAGACAGAAGAGGGGGAGAGAGGAGAGAGAGAGGAGAGAGAGAGGGGGAGAGAGAGAGAGAGAGAAGAGAGGGGGAAGAGAGAGAGAAGATAGAGGAGAGGAGAGAGGATAGAGAGGAGAGAGAGGAGAGGGAGAGGAGAGAGAGAGAGAGGAGAGAGGAGAGAAGAGAGAGAGAAGGAGAGAGAGAGAGAGAGAGAGAGAGAGAGAGAGAGGAAGAGAGGAAGGAGAGGGGAGGGAGGGAGAGGGAGAGAGGAGGAAAAGAGAGAGAGAGAGAGAGAGAGAGAGAGGGGAGAGAGAGAGAGAGGGATAGAGGAGAGACGAAGAGCGAGGGGAGAGAGAGAAGGAGAAGAGAGAGAGAGGGGGAGAGAGAGAGAGAAAGAGAGAGGGACAGAGAGAGGACAGACATTAAGGTAGGAGACAGGAAGAGTGGGGAGAGAGGAGATAGAGAGAGAGGGGAGAGAGAGAGAGAGAGAGAGGAGGAAGCGAAGCGCGAGACAGAAAGAGAGACGCAGAGAGTGGGCGAGCCAGAGAGCCGAGAGAGAGAGAGACACAGAGAGAGAGAGAGAGAAGAGAGAGAAGAGAGAGAGAGAAGAGAGGAAGAGAGGGAGGAGGAGAGGAGAGCACAACCCACGAGAGGTTGGACGCTCAGAGAGCCAAATCCCGAGAAGAAACGCAGAAGCAAGACTCGAGAGAGAGAGGAAGAGAGGAGAGAGGGAGGGAGGGAGAGAGGGAGAGAGATAGAAGAGAGAGAGAGGGGAAGAGAGAGCAAGACGAAGAAGAAGGAAGAGGAGGGAGGGAGGAGAGGAGGGAAGGGAAGAGAGAGAGAGGAGAAGAGAGGGGAGAAGGAAGAGAGAGAAGAGAGAGAGGCAAGGGAGGGAGGGAGGGAAAGGGAGGAAAGGAAGAGAGAGAGAGAGATGGAAGAGAGAGGAGAGAGGGAGAGAGAGAAGAGGAGAGAGTAGAGAGAGGAAGAGAGAGAGAGAGGACAGAGAGATAGGTAAGAGACAGGAAGAGTGGAGAGAGAGGAGAGAGGAGAGACGAGAGAGAGCAGAGAGAGAGAGAGAGAGAGAGAGAGAGCGAAGAAGAGAGGAGAGAGAGGAGGAGAGAGAGGGAGGGATGGAGAGAAGAGAGAGGAGAAGAGAAAGAGAGATAGCAGCTAGAGAGCGAGAGAAGCACGCGAGAGAGAGAGAGAGAGAGAAGTAGAGAGAGGAGAGCGAGAGAGGGAGGAGAGAGGAGAGGGAGGGGGAGGGAGGGAAAGGGCGAGAGAGGAAAGAGAGAGAGAGAGGGGAGAGGAGGAGAGAGAGAGAGAGAAGAGAAGAGAGAAGAGAGAAGAGAAAGAGAGGAGAAGAGAGAGGGAGGGAGGAGAGAGAGAAGAGAGGAGACAGATAGAGAGAGAGAGAGAGAGAGAGAGAGAGGGTGAGGAGAGGAGAGGATAGAGAGAGGGAGGAGGGAGAGAGAGAGAGAGGAGAGAGAGGAAAGAGAGAGAGAGAGAGAGAGAGGAGAAGAAGAAGAGAAGAGAGAGAGGAAGAGAGCGAAGAGGAGAGAGGGATTGTCGGGCGGGAGGGGCACGGGCCGCGCGGCGAGAGGATCGCGCGATCGTTGGCTCGCAGCGCGCGCGATCCGGCGCGCGCGCGCCGCGCGCGCTAGCGCAGAGCGTCGCTGGTCGCGCGCGAGCGCCGCGACCAGCCGACGCGCGAGACGCGACGCTAGAGACGGCTGTCATCCGGCCCCCGCACCAGCCAGCCGGCCCTATATTTCTCTACCCCGTTTCACTGGGTGTGTGTGTGTGTGTGTGTTGTGTGTGTGGGTTGTGTCGAGAGCGCGCGTGAGGTGTAAGTGATGTGTGCAAAGTGTGCGAGGGAGAGAGAGCGAGAGAGAGAGAGTGCGAGATAGAGAGAGAGCGAGAAGAGAGAGAGAGGCGAGAGAACAAATGATATGCAATGAAAGAAAGACTTTAATAGAGAGAACCAGCCCACAGACCGAACCCCAGACAGGCACAGACAGCAGAGACAGGGACAGACAGACAAACCAACAGAGACAGAGCACAGACATACATAGAGACAATACAAAACAACGCACGACTGACCAGCCGCGCCCGACCGCACCGAGACCCGACCGCCTGACAGACCAGAGAACAACGCAGCCAAGACAGCCAGGCAACAGAGAGAGAGACAGAGACTGACAGACAGACACAGACAATGAACAAGACAGGACAGACAAGCAAGAACAACAGTGAGCAACAAAGGAAGACAGACCGACACAGACGGACAGAGAGTCAGACAGACAGAGACAGACAAACATATATCCAAACTTTTCGTTCAAGCATACAGCGTATGGTCTTCACAAGCAAACTCCCCCCCCCCCCCCTCCCCCACACCGAGTTGTCTCAGGGGAGGCTATTCATGACCAGGGCTTCTCATGCATAGAATTGGCTCCCCTGACCCCTGCCGCTTCGCCATCAAAACTACATCAGGGAAATTCTTCAGGTCTTCAGGGAAGGAAGGAAAAGACAAGAAAAAAGAAAAAGAAAGAAAGAAAAGAAAAGAAAGAGAGGAGAAGATGGTCAAGCCACGCTTTATGAGCATTCTTTCATTGTTTTGTGTGTGTGTGTGTGTGTTGTGGTGTGGGTGTGTGGGTGTGTGTGGGGGTCGGGGGGATCTAACTTGTCACTTTTGCTTATGAATGAATGTGTTATTGATAATAATAATAATATATGGAATTTATATAGCGCTGAATCTTGTAAAGCAACAAATCAAAACGCTCAGATGACTTTTTTTTTTTTTTTAAATATCGAGGATAATGGAATAAGCCACTCATGTGCTTTTTTTTTTTAAAATCCAGTTCCCGTGTGTATGCGGGTTTTGTAAATTTGTCATCTGTTCCCACCGGCACACAATAGCCTACTACTACTACTACTACTACTCGCGCTGATTCGGCCATGTCGCGCGCATGGCACGACGGACGGATCCCTGAAGACCTCTTCCTCCATGAAGAACTTGCCTACGGAAAAGTCCCACAGGCAGACAGACCACAGCTGCGATTCAAAGACGTGTGCAAGAGGGTCTTCAAAGCCCTAGAACATCGGACCAGAACAACTGGGGAAGAAGCAACAGCCCTCAAACAGTCAGTCAGCCTGGAGAAGAGACAAGACTGTGCAGAAAGGTCTCTCTCTCTCCAAGTTCCAAGAGACACTTTGCTTGCTCAGCAGCAGCACGAGGCAAAGAGAAGGAGAAGAAAGAAAGGCTGCAGCCCAGGCAGACAGACAGACAGACAGACCAGCATTGTCAGACTTCATTCATCTGGGCCTTCCTCTGCCATAGGCACTGTCTGTCATTCCCTGTGTCAGACTGGTCACCAGCTACACCCAGTGACGCTGTACCAGAATGAAGAACACCTAGAGCACAGCAACTCTCCAGAGTCTTCCCAGACTGAAGGACGGCTGCCAACAATAAGTCGCTGGACACAGATAGTTATTTGAAGGGATTGGGTACAGGATAAGCTAGTTTTGTGGTTTAGAGCGTTGGGCTTGTCATCATCATCATCTTCTCCCTCTCTTTCTCTCTCTCTCTCTCTCTCCCCCCCCCCCCCCCCACCCCGTCTGTCTGTCTTCTCTGTCTCTATCTGTCTGTCTTCTCTCTCTCTCCTCGCTGTCTCTCTCTCTCTCTCGCTATCTCTCTCCTCGCTGTCTCTCTCTCTCTCTCTCTTCTTCGCTGTCTATCTGTCTCTCTCCCTCTCGCTGTCTATCTCTTCTCTCCTCTCGCTATCTATCTCTCTCCGCTGTCTCTCTCTCTTTCTCTCGCTGTCCCCTCTCTGTCTGTCTTCTCTCTCTGTCTTTATCTGTCTGTTTCTCTCATCTCTCTGTCTGTTCTCTCTCTCTCTCCTCTGTCTGTCTTCTCTCTCTCTCTGTATCTGTCTTCTCTCTCTCTCTGTATCTGTCTTCTCTCTGTCTCTGTCTGTCTTCTCTCTCTCGCTGCTGTCTTCTCTGTCTCTCTTTCTGGATTGGGGACTGGATGTAAAAAAAGCATATGGGCGCTTATTCACTATTCTCGAAATATAAGAATTTGATTTGATATCTCTCTCTTTTCCCCCTTCCCCTCTCTCCCCCCCCCGGAAAACAAAATTTCGTTCTCCCCCCCTTCTCTCCCCCCCCCCCCCCCCCCTTATTCTTCTGCTCTCAACACAATGCACGCGAAAAACACACATACACACCACACAAATTTTCGTCAAATATCATGATTGTGAAAAATTAAAAAGAAAAACCAAAAAACCAACACAAAAACACAAAAAAAATACACAAAACCCCCCCCTTACCCCCCAAAACACCACAAAAATCACACAAAATACACAAAACCCACCCCTCCCTAATTTCCCTCCCACCACCCACACACACACAAACAAAGGAAGAAAGACAAAGACAAAAGAATAAACATAAAGGTAAAGAAAGAAAAAAAGAAGAAACACACACCACCACACACTACAAACCACCTGATCTTAATATTTCCCCCAAAACCCCAATTACGTCACCCCGGGGAAAAAGTCAAGGAGGAAATGAGTCACACCGCTTTTTTTTCCATCCACATTTTATATAATGGGGTTTTCAAGCAAAAAAATGAAAAAAAAAAGTCCACCCCCCCCCCCCCCAACCCAACCCCAAACCATCCCCCTCCAACCCCCCCCCCCCCCAAAAAAAAAAAAAAAAAAAAACCTGAAAAAAAATGGGATTCGGGGGAGGCAAACTCTTTTCCAAAAACCGCTTTTTAAAAACAACAACAAACAAACCCCAAAAACAAACAGCAAACACAGCAACGGGGGGGGGGGGGGGGGGGGGGGGTTTTGGGGGTTTTTTTTTTTTGTTTTTTAAAATTACATTTTTTTAAACCGAATTTTTTTAAAGCCGTTTTTTAAAAGGCCCCCCCCCCCCCCCCCCCCCCCCCCCCCCCCCCCCCCCCCCCCCCCCCCCCCCCCCCCCCCCCCCCCCCCCCCCCCCCCCCCCCCCCCCCCCCCCCTTTTCCCTCCCTTTTTTTTTCCCCCGCCTCTCTCCCTTTGTCTCCTCCCTCTCTCTGTCTCACTCTCTCTTTTTGCATCTTGGGCACTTTTTTTTTTTTTTTTTAAAAAACCCTTTTTCCGCTTTTCGGAAGAGCGGCCCTTGTGTGCCGGGGGAATGGGTGACAAAATTTACCCAACTGCAAAAAAACAGGGACGAATAAAAAAAAAAAAGGACTTTTTTCCCCCCTGGAATAAAATTAAAAAAAAGTAAAAATTAGTTTTTTTGGTTTTCTCCCCCCTTTTTCCCTGTTTTTTTCCCCCCCCCCCCCCCCCCCCCCCCCCCCCCCCCCCCCCCCCCCCCCCCCCCCCCCCCCCCCCCCCCCCCCCCCCCCCCCCCCCCCCCCCCCCCCCCCCCCCCCCCCCCCCCTCCCCCCCCCCTTTTTTTTTTTTTTTTTCCCCCCCCCCCCCCCCCCCCCCCCCCCCCCCCCCCCTTTTTTCCCCCCCCCCCCCCCCCCCTTTTTTTTTTTTCCCCCCCCCCCCCCTTTTTTTTTTTTCCCTCCCCCCCCCCCCCCTTTCCCCCTTTTTCCCCCCCCCTTTTCCCCCCCCCCCCCCCCCCCCCCCCCCCCCCCCCCCCCTTTTTTTTTTTTTTTTCCCCCTCCCCCCCCCCCCCTTCCCCCCCCCCTTTTTTCCCCCCCCTCCCCCTCCTTTTTTCCCCCCCCCCCCCTCCCCCCTTCCCCCCCTTTCCCCCCCCTTTTCCCCCCTCCCCCCCCTCCCCTTTTTTCCCCCCCCCTTTTTTTTTTTTCCCCCCCCCCCCCCCCCCCCTTTCCCCCCCCCCCCCCCCCCTTTCCCCCCCTTTTCCTTCCCCCCCCCCCCCCCTTTCCCCCTTCCCCCCCCCCCCCCCCCCCCCCCCCCCCCCCCCCCCCCCCCCCCCCCCCCACCCCACCCCCCCCCCCCCCCCCCCCACCCCTTTTTTCCCCCCCCCCCCCCCCCCCCTCTCTCCTCACCCTTTTCTTCTTCTTCTTCTCCCTCTCCCTCCCCCTTCTCTCTCTCCTCTCCACTCCCTCTATCTTAGAAAGCCTTCTTGTCCCTGAGATGGTGCCTCACATTAATAATTATAATTATATACAAATGTATGCAAATCTCCGCTTCTAAATTTTACACACGGTCACGGAAAGGTAAGACGTAGCCATTGTCTTCAAACACACACACATACATCTTCACACACACACACACACACAATCTTCACACACACATGCGCACCCCATACGCACGCACGCACGCACGCACGCACGACACAACCCCAACACACAACACACCCCACACACACACACACACACACAGAAGAGAAGAAGAAGCAAAAAACAACCAAAAATAAAATCAAATCATGACGCGGCATACTCCTGACGTCATTAACATCATCATCGTCACAGTCTCAAGATGGCGCACGCGCGTAGCAGCGACTATCTATCTCACCCGTCCCATACTTTACGAACATCCTCCCCTCCCCCTCACCTATCCCGTATACTAATGAAGATTTTGCAACCAGCTTCCTCCATTCACAGCGGTTCTCTGCTTTCCTGTAGCAAGTTGTTTCACTCAAGGCTACCACCAGTCCTCCACTCTCTGATGTTGTAGATCTTCCCATCGTTTTCTCTGTCTGCCTCTTCTTCTTCGTCTCCCTCCTTGGACTTACGTAGGTACATACGTACATCAGTCCCAAGTTCTTAAACTTTGTTCTTTTTTGGTTTAAAGTTCTTACCACTTTAAACAAAACAAAACACCAACTCCCAAGACACAGTTATTTATTAATTATTTTATATCGAGGATAATGGAATAAGCACTTGTGTGCTTTTTTACATCCAGTCCCGGTGTGTATGCGGTTTTGTAAATTTTGTCATCTGTTCCCACCGACACACAATGGCCTACTCTTTCGAAAAGCGGAACAGGATTTAACATGTGGGCAAGATGTTCTGCAAGCGTTCGCACACGGGGCCTCGGTTTATAGTCTCATCCGAAGGACTTTGACATTCAGTTCGATTTTTTGTGTGTCAAACTGGGAAGAAAGGGCGAGGCTGGGAATCGAACCCAGAACCTCACGGTTTACTTGTTGGCAGGCAAACATCTTAACCACCCTGCCACCTTCCTTCCCGTTGTCGACGCGTACACACACGCGCGTGTGTATTCTGACCAGTCCAACAAAACTTTGTTTTTTGGTGTGGTAACGAAGCAGTAGTACTACTGTTGTGCCTTCCTTAGCAAAAAGACTTTGCGAGACTAGTTCTTGTTGTAGTAGTTAGTTAACTTATTCATGGCCACAGTCTTCTTTACAGTCCCGAGACTTTTGTCTAAATGCAAATGAATGCGGGGTGTGAGGAGTGATTAATTGAATTTTCGGGGGGTGGGTGGGGTAGGGGTGGGGTGGGTGGGGGAACCGTCCAGCCATCTGTCCACTTGTAATGATATTCATGGGGTGGGGAGTGGGGTGGAGGGCCTTACCACTACTTAGCTACTATCTTTGGTGAATAGTCTACAGTATGCAAGGGGACGGGATAGACAGCTCAGTGGTCAGAGCACTCGCTTTCCCCCCAAGCTAAAGTTAAGCAGCATCGAGCGAGGTTACCAAAGTGGATGGGTGACCGTTTGCGCGCCTTGGCTTCAGTACAGTCCCCCAGCTGTAAATGGGTACCTCGCCCTCTTTAGGGTCAGGGAAGGTAAAGCAGTGAGGGAGAGGAGATGGGCGCTGCCGCCCTCAATATGCTGGCCCCTGGAGAAGTTGAGGTCTCTGACGCCTTGTTCCCCTACAACGGCAGAGGTTATGGGACACCTTTACTGCCTTTAGTAGGAAAGAAGAGGAAGGATAGGAGGACAGTTTGGTAAGGTTAGAGAGGTCTCAGTTTGTGCTCCCAGCCCCCTTTGAGTTAAAGCGTATGTTAAACGCAATGATCGTATTATTGATTATTGTTGATTATCATTGATCATCATAATATTAATAAATGGAATTTATATATAGCGCTATATCTTGTAAAGACAAATCAAAGCGCTTGCATTCAACATATTCTTACACATACAACCAATAACAATTAATAATGTTAAGCAAGTTCAAATGTACATATACATACACACGCACACGACACAGGTTGTACACTTTGGTAGTGTGACAGGATTTCCGCTGAGGCAAGGACACATATGAGATGAAACAGGATCTCTCTCTCTGTTGTGCCCAGCCTCGCTTTATATTTGTGTAAAGCTTTCAGAATAAGAGAGATATTGTTATCCTAAGTCATATTTTTGTAGCTGACTTTTTGTTATACAGTAACATTTTGTCGTTACTATTGCTTTTACCCCCACCAAAATACTAAGCAGCTCGGCAACCCCCTTCATGTATGGAACAATGGCCTTTTTGTGAATAAACCATTCGAGTTCGAGTTCTCTATCTATCTATCCAGAGAGCAAGTGAGCGAGAGAAGAGAGAGAGAGAGAGAGAGAGAGAGAGGAGAGGTGCGAGAGAGAGAGAGAGAGGGCAGAGAGAGAGAGGTGCAGAGAGAGAGAGAGAGAGAGAGAGAGAGAGAGAGGCAGAGAGAGAGAGAGAGAGAGCAGAGAGAGAGAGAGAGAGAGAGAGAGAGAGAGAGAGAGAGAGAGAGAGAGAGAGAGAGAGAGAATAATAATAATAATAAATGGAATTTATATAGCGCTATATCTTGCAGAGACAAATCAAAGCGCTTGCACTCAACTCATTCTTACACAGTCATACAACCAGTGACAAGCAATAGTTCCATCAAGTCCAAATGTGCACACACGCACACACACACACACCACACACACACACAGAGGTCACACACCCTGGCAGGGCAATAGAATCTTGGCTGTTGAAGGCAGGGAAAAACTATGAGATGAGGCAGGAGGGGAAAATCTTAGGTTTGAAATAAATATGTCTTGAGACTGGATTTAAAAGTGTCATAAGAAAGAGAGAGAGAGGAGAGAGAGGGAGAGAGAGAGAGGAGAGAGAGAGGAGAGTGAGAGAGAGGAGGAGAGAGAGAGAGAGAGAGAAGAGAGAGAGAGAAAGGCAGAGAGAGAGACAGAGGCAGAGAGAGAGAGACACATTATCAATGTGCTTGTCAGTGTATTGTACTTGCTCTTCATGGGATGCCTTTTGACTTTGACTTTGCATAGGATGACTTTGACTTTGCATAGGATGACTTTGACTTTGCATAGGATGACTGTTGACTTTGCATGGGATGACTTTCGACTTTGCATAGGATGACTTTTGACCTTGCATAGATGACTTTTGACTTTGCATGGGATGACTTTTGACTTTACATGGTGATGACTTTTGACCCACCTCAAAGAGCGTAATTGATATTCATACAGGTGTGGTTTTAGTTCCAGACAAATCAACCAATCACAGACTGGGTTCTGAGTACAATGTTTTCTAAAAATTTGTTTAGCTGGTTTGTCTGTCTGTTCTTAGCTTGCCCCGCCTGCCTCTTTCTGTCTGTCTGTTTGTCTGTCTGTCTGTCTCTCTCCCTCCCTCTCTCTCTCAAGTGAATTACAGAGCTGGCTTTGAACAACCCTCAGCTAGTTTGTCTGTCTGCCAAGCCACCCCCACCCCCCCCCCCCCCCCCCTCCCCCCCCCACACACACACAACCTCCCCTTCTCTCTGTCTGTCTGTCTCTATTTTCTCTTTTTATCCTCTCTCTCTCTCACTCACTCTCCTCTCTCTCCCCCTCCATCTCTCCCTCTCTCTTTCACTCTCCCTCCCTTGCTCTCTCCCTTCTCTCTCTCCATCTCCCCCTCCCCCCATCTCTCTCTTCCCCCTCCTTTCCCCCCCTCTCCCCCTCCATCTCTCTCTCTCCCTCCCTAGCTCCCCACCCCCTCTCTCTCTCCCTCCATCTCCCCCTATCATCTCTCTCTCCATCTCCCCCACTCCCCTCCTCTCTCCCCCTCCATCTCCTCCCCTCTCCCCCCACCACCCCCTCTCTCTCTATGGTTCTTTGCCTCGTAGCAATCAGGGACCATAAATCAATGGGGGATGGGGGTGGGGGTGGGGGTGGGGAGGGAGGGTTAGATCAATGACGCACCGCCACTGCCCTCTATTTCTCCGATCCCACCATTCAATTTACCGCACGTGCCGCTGATGAGATGCGCGCATGCGCAGTCCCGCTGACAGGATCAATGCCATTCTGATTGCCCTTCACATTCCCTTTGTTTTCTTTTTTCTTGTGTGTGTGTGGATGGTCCATCCACCTCTCTCTCTCTCTCTCTCTCTCTCTCTCTCTCTCTCTCTCTCTCTCTCTCTCTCTCTCTCTCTCTCTCTCTCTCTGTGTTTGTGTGAACTCGGGTTTGGATTTGTTTGGCTCAATCAAGGAGTCGGAAATTGTAGAGTTTATTAAGGCTTTCAGGCAAAGATTGATTGACTGCCGATGGCAGCAATGGAGTGATCATATATACAAAGCAGTGAAAGATTTCAAATGTACAGACAATTTATAAGTTCGCATGATGTCAAACCTTATCTAAAACTTGATATGGATATACATTTGAAAAGAATTATGTCTAAGTTTAAACTTGGTGTATCAGATATAAATATTCATAAAATCAGATACAGAGAACATGATATTGATGACCTCAGGCTGCTATGCCTATTATGTAAGCACCGAGGATGAAGTACATTTTGTGTTGTCCGTCCATATTAGAGGGTGTATAGGCAGAATCACTCCCTGTTAAATATAGTAGACAACTAATTTATTGAGACTCTGTTTACTTCCTGGCATCAAGTCATCCTGAGTTTAGCACAAGCCTCACTTGCTATTTTTGTGTACAGCGTTCAGAATAAGAGAATATTGTTATCCTAATCACTTTTACAGCTGACTTTTGTTATACAGTAACATTATTGTCGTTTACTATTGGCTATTACCACCACCAAAATACTAAGCAGATTCGGCAACCCCCTCATGTATGCCAATGCCTTTATGTTAATAAATCCTTTCTAGTTCGATTCTCTCTCTCCTTCCCCCCCCTACCCCCTCTTTCTATCATCTGTCCTTTCTCTCTCCCCAACCCCACCTTCTCTTTCTCTTTCTTCTTCCTCTTCCTCATCCAAACCCCCCTCTCCCCCCCTCTTTCTACTCTCTCTCTCCCCTCCCCTCTCTCCTCCCTCTCTTTCTCTCTCTTTTGTTTCGAGAGAGAGAGAGAGAGAGAGAGAGAGAGAGAGAGAGAGAAGAGCGAGAGAGAGAGAGAGCGAGAGAAATGAGAGAGAGAGAGGAAGAAAGAACGGAAAGAGAGACAATGACAAATTCTGTTCATGTATTTCGAGGATCTGAATAAACACCGCCATGTGCTTATTACGTTCAAAGAGAGAGAGATGAGCGAGAGAGAGAGAGAGAGAGAGAGAGAGGAGAGCAGAGAAGAGAAGAGGGTGGGAGGAAGAGAGGGAGAGAGTAGAGGTGAGAGGGGTAGAGAGGGGATGGGGAAGGGGGACAGACAGAGAATTGAGGAGACTGGATAAGAAAAACAGAGAAGGGGGAAGAGAAAGAGATAGCAGTGGAGGGAGGGAATGGAGCGAAGGCAGAGGAGTGAAAGTAGAGGAGAAGGAGGGAGAGAGACAGGAGGGGTGAGATATATGGAAAGATAATATAATAATTAATAAAAATAATAATAATATAATGGAAATTTACATAGCCTATGTCTTGTGCAGAGACAAATCGAGATAGGGACAGAGGAGTGGGGGGGGGGGGGGGGGCGTGGGGGGGTGGGGGTGTGGGTGGGGGGGGGGAAAGAAAAGGAGAGAGACAGAGGGGGAGAGAGTCGAGATCGGGGGTCGCGCTCCCTCGCAACTCGGCTCGCCCGCTCGCCCGCGCCTTTTCTGCGCCCCTCGCCCCCCCCGCGCTCTCCCGCGCCCGTCTTCTCTCGCCCTCGCTCGCGACCCCCTCAGGGTCGCTCCTCTCTTCATCCCCCCGCCGGCGCTTCCCTCCCCCGCCGTCAGTCGTCGGCCTTCCCCTCGGGCCGCCTTCAGCTCTCCCCACGCCCTCTCTCGCGCAGCGCCATCGCCCGACTCGCGCGCGCCCCGCGCGCCCCGCGCTCGTCGCCCACCTCTTTCCCGCTCCAGTCGCTCGACGTGTCGCTCCCGCTCTCGCCCGCCCCTCGCCCTTGCCCCTCGCTCGCTCCCCCGCATTTAAAATTTTGTGAGACAGCGCGAGCAAAGCTCCAGAGATAACCAAGACAACGCGAGAGAGACACAGCGCGTGTCGGGTGTCATTCTGGCCCCGTCGGTGCCGTCGCCAGGGTTCTCTCTTGTCTCCCGGAGGATGCGTCATTCACGTGCCGCGTTGCTCTCCCCCGATGTCCCTCCCCGCCCGTCATCAGAACTACAGCTGCCCAAAAAGCACACAAAAAAAAAAACACTCAAAACATAATACCACTAACTCACAATTAAATACAATATAACCTACACATAAAAAAAAACACTCCACACACAGACACTCTGACACACTACGAACAAATTGAAATCAGGTGAGAGACACCCCTAACAAAACCTCACCTATACTTACAACCCATACAAATGACCCCACCTCTCCTTATATTCTCTCTATCTATCTTTCTGTCTGTCCTGTACTGTCGGTCTATCTATCGACTCATTTCTATCTACCTAATCTATCTTATCTAATAACTATCTAATCTATCTAACTGTCACTCTGTCTGTCTGTATCTAGCTGTCCTGTGCTAACTATCTGATGTCTAACTGTCCTATCTATCTGTACGTCTCGCCATCCATCCATACCCATCATCTATCTATCTATCTGTCTAACTATCTGGTCTGTCCTATCTGTCTAATCTATCTATCTGTTCTATCAATCTATCATCAATCTATTCTATCTATCTACCTACCTACCTATCTATCCATCTAATCTAATGTATCTATCTATGTATCTATCTATCTGACTATCTATCTGTCTGTCTGTCAGTCCTGTCTGCTTTTACCTACCTACCCTAACCTACCTATCTATCATATCTACTAGATGTACAGAGAGACACAGAGAGATAGAGACAAGCCAAGAAATGACGATGATACAACCAAACAAAGCCCAGATGTACACTATAGCATTACCAAAAAGAAAAAGGCACATTAGAAGACAATGGAGGGACAGTGATGGATAATTGGAACACCACAAATTCCTAATTAAAGCAAGATGTCAAACGTGGTAAGGCATGGTATGGTTTGCAATACTCACAACTGCAGAGAGAGAGAGAGATGAGAGAGAGAGAGAGAAAAGAGAGAGAGAGAGAGACATAGGAGACAGAGAAAGACAACCAGAGAACAAACAGAGGCAGAGGGAGAGAGAAGATAGATAGATAGAGAGAGAGAGAGAGAGAGGAGAGAGATGAGAGAGAGAGAGGGAAGGATAGAGAGAGACAGAGACAGAGAAAGACAGACAGAGAGAGAGAAAGACAGACAGACAGACAGACAGAGAGAAAGGGAAGGATAGAGAAGACAGAGACAGAGAAGACAGGACAGGACAGAGAGACAGAGAGAGAGAAGAAAGAAGAACAGAGGAGAGAGAGAGAGAGAGAGAGAGAGAGAGAGAGAGAGAGAGAGGAAGAGAGAGAGAGAGAGAAGAGAGAGAGAGAGAAAGAGAGAGAAAGAGAGAGAAGAGAGAGAGAGGAGAGAGAGAGAGAGAGGAGAGAGAGAGAGAGAGGAGAGAGAGAGAGAGAGAGAGAGAAAGGAAGAAAGACAGAGAGACAGACATAGAGACAGAAAGAAATGACCATAACAACTGCCCAAAATACAGCATAACAAAAAAACAACAACAAACCAAACAAAAAAACCGAAAAGCCCTCTAGACAATGGGGTGAGGAATGCGATAATTGGACACACAATTCCTTTAATGCCAAAGTTCTAATTAAACAGTCAAAACGTGTATGCGATAATTGGACACACAATTCTTTAATGCCAGATTCCTAAGTTAACAGTCAAACGCGTATGCATATAAGCATTACTCAGAACCACAGGCACGCACACATGCATACACACACACCACACCCATTGAACACTATGCACGCGCGTA
>CM054168.1:4473028-4480528 GCA_028751875.1 Rapana venosa | reverse complement strand
AGGAAGAAGAAGCAGAGGAAGGAAGAAGAAGCAGAGGAAGAAGAAGAAGCAGAAGCAGAAGCAGAAGAAGAAGAAGTAGAAGAAGACGAAGGAGAAGAAGAAGAAGAAGGAGAAGAAGAAGAAGAAGAAGAAGAAGAAAGAAGAAGAAGAAGAAGAAGAAGAAGAAAAAGAAGAAGAAGAAAAAGAAGCAGAGGAGAAGAAGAAGAAGAAGAAGAAGAAGAAGCAGAAAGCAGAAGAAGAAGAAGAAGAAGAAGAAGAAGAAGAAGCAGAGAAGAAGAAGAAGCCGAAGAAGAAAAAGAAGCCGAAGAAGAAGAAGAAGAAGAAGAAGAAGAAGAAGAAGAAGAGAAGAAAAAGAAGAAAAAAGAAGAAGAAGAAGAAGAAGCAGCAGCAGAGGATGAAGCAGAAGAAGAAGAAGAAGAAGAAGAAAAGAAGAAGAAGAAGCAGAGGAAGAAGCAGAAGAAGAAGGGGGAAAAGGAAGAAGAAAAAGGGAAAGAAGAAGAAGAAGAAGAAGAAGAAGAAGAAGAAGAGAAGAAGAAGAAGAAGAAAAAGAAGAAGAAGCAGAGGAAGAAGCAGAAGAAGAAGAAGAAGGAAGAAGAAGAAGAAGAAGAGAAGCAGAGGAAGAAGAAGAAGAAGAAGAAGAAAGAAGAAGAAGAAGAAGCGAAGAAGAAGAAGAAGAAGAAGAAGAAGAAGAAGAAAGAAAAGAGAAGCAAGAAGAAGAAGAAGAAGAAGAAGAAGAAGAAGAAAGCAAGGAAGAAGAAGAAGAAGAAGAAGAAGACAGAAGAAGAAAGAAAGAAGAAGAAGAAGAAGAGAAGAAGAGAAGAAGCGAAGAAGAAAAAGAAGCGAAGGAAGAAAGAAGAGAAGAAGAAGAAGAAGAAGAAGAAGAGAAGAAGAAAGAAGAAGAAGAAGAAGAGAGAAGAAGAAGAAGAAGAAGAAGAAGAAGCGAAGCAAGAGAGAAGAGAAGAGAAGAAGAAGAAGAAAAGAAGAAAAGAAGAAGAAGAAGAAGAAGAGAAGAAGAAGGAAGAAAGAAGCAGAAGAAGAAGCAGAAGAAGAAGAAGAAGAAGAAGAAGAAGAAGAAGAAGAGGAAGAAGAAAGAAGAAAGCAGAGGAAGAAGCAAGAAGAAGAAGAAGAAGAAGAAGAAAGAAGAAGAAGAACAGAAGCAGAAGAAGAAAGAAGAAGAAGAAGAAGAAGAAAGAAGAGAGAAGAAGAAGAAGAAGAAGAAGAAGAAGAAGAAGAAGAAGAAGAAGAAGAAGAAGAAGAAGAGGAAGAAGAAAGAAAGAAGAAGCGAGGAAGAAGAAGAAGAAGAAGAAGAAGAAAGAAGAAGAAAGAAGAAGAAGAAGAAAGAAGAAGAACAAGAAGCAGAAGAAGAAGAAGAAGAAGAAGAAGAAGCAGAAGAAGAAGAAGAAGAAGAAGCAGATACGTTAATCTTATTGAAACTGGTACAACATCTTTTTGAAAACAGGGGCAGATAAATTTTTCGTATTCAAACTAATATAAAGATAGATATAAATCTTATCAATACTGGTGCTGTTGCATCAATCTTACTCGAAGATGTAAAGGTACATTATAACTTTATTCAAACAAGTACAGTAACACACAGACAGGCAGGCAGGCAGCAGCAGGCAACAGACAGACAGACAGAGAGAGAGAGAGCAGAGAGAGAGACGAGAGAGAGAGAGAGAGAGAGAGAGAGGAGAGAGAGAGAGAGTGTGTGTGTGTGTGAGAGAGGCATGCATGAAAACACACACACACAAAAACAGACTTTCAACCCTCCCCCCCCCCCCCCCCCCCCCCCCCCCCCCACCCAACCCCCCCCCCCAACCCCCCCCCCCCCCCCCCCCACCCAACACAACCCACCCCCAACACAACAGAAACAATGGCTTACTCTGTGGAGATCACGCTACTGGTAATGGCAGTCGCCGCAACCTCCTCACCCCCCCCCCCCCCCCCATAACCCATCTCCCCACCTATCCCACCCATCCCCCAACCCCCACCTCCCACCCACCCCCCACCTCCCCCCCCCCACACACCCACCCACCTCCCCCACAAACATCATCATCATCCCCCGTGACCTTGGCGTCCGAGGAGGAACACGAAAGACGATGCCGTGGTAAGCCTCCTCCATCCATCTCGGTCCTCGGCTCTGCGCAGTAGTGCCGAGTCATTCATCCTGGTCCATTCTCTGATGTTGTCCATCCATGACTTGTTCTGTCTTCCCCTCTTTCTGCCACCTTCGAGTGTTCCCTGCAGAGTGCAGAGTGTTTTTGGCAGAGTGTTGTGGCGGGTGACGTGGCCGAACCGTGTCAGCTTTTTCTTCTTGACGATGTTGAGAAGGGGTTCCTGTGGACCTGCCGGCCGTGTTATTTGGCTCTTGACAAATTCATTGGTCTTTCGTTCTCTCCAGGATATGCCCAGCAGTTTTCTATGGCCCACAACACACCAACACATAACACACCAACAACACAACACAACACAACAAACAACAACAAACAGAAACAACGGCTTACTTGTGGGGAGTCACTGCTACTGGTGCTGGCAGTCTCCGTCACCACCACCGTGGGTGGTGGGGCGGGTGGTGACACCTCAGGCATCCTCTTCCCCCCTCCCTCCGCCAGCCTGACCGACCGACCTTCACCCGACCTTCACCCGGCAACGAGGTCACGACCCCACCCCCTCACCGTTTTTCCACGGTGAGTGTACACACACCCCCACACTCACTCACACACACACAGAGTGTGACTTGACTGTAACTCTCCTCTCCTCTCCTCCCCCTGGTCGCCCGCGCGTTTCTATGGAAACTGGCGCCACATTTCTTTTAACCTAGGTCACTTTTGTTGTTGTTTTCGTTTTGGTTTTGGTTGTTTGTTTGTTTGTTGTTTTGGGAGAAAGTAGGTCACGGGTTGGTGTTTTGGAGGAGAAAGTAGGTCACGGTTGGTGTTTTGGGGGAGAAAGTAGGTCACGGGTTGTTTTTTTGGGGGAGAAATGAGGTCACTGTTGGTTGTTTAGAAGAAAGTAGGTCACCGCTGTTGTTTTGGGAGAAGGGTTAGACCAACACAATGACGCAGTGTTGTTCTTGAAGGAATGTTGAAGGTTAGTTGTTGCTGTTGTTGTTGAAGTGAGAGAATCACTCTATATCCAAGTTTTGGGCAAGTTTTTGTTGTAATTGCTGTTGAAGTGAAAAAACCCTACTCAATATCCGATCTTTTTGGTAGGTTGTTGTTGTTGAAGTGAATGAACCACTCAATATCCAAGTTTTAGGTAGGTTTTTCCTTCGATTTTTACCTCGTTTCTGAGACTTTTAATGAAAGTCTCCCTGTAGAGTTTTATCTTCCAATACAGAGTACACAAACACACGGATAATTCCTACAGTTTTCACCAAAGCTGCTGTGATGTTGGTCCTGTAGTTAGTTTACACAAGAAACACACCCACACACCCACACCGCTGGTAGTTTATAAGATCACAGTTAGTAGAAGGAACGTGTGGTGATGATGAAGAAGGATTTCGTCCAGCGTTGAACATCAAAGTTGCAAATCCTCACCTGCACAATGATGGATTTTTTTTCTTTTTCTCTCTCTCTCCAAATATTGCAGCTTCATGACTTTGATCCTTCCTTCGCGTTATCTTCAAACTCACGAGACACCAACCACGAATATTATATTTCAACTTGACAAAAATATGAAGAAAAAGCAACAAAAAAAGATTAAAAACCAAAAGTGAACCTCCCTCCCAGAAACCCCCCCCCCCCAACAAACCCAACAACCAAACAACAAAAACAACAACAACAAAAAGCCAACAACTCCCTCACCAAAACAAACACCCCCACCTAAAACCAAAGAACCAAAGAAACTAAAAACCCAAACAGGAACCACATAATTTTTACTGGACACAGTATTGATATCGGGGGACGGGATAGCTCAGTGGTCGGAGCACTCGCTTTCCCCCAGCCAAGTTAAGCAGCGTCGAGCGTGGTTACCAGTTGGATGGGTGACCGTTTGCGCGCCTTGGCTTCAGTACAGTTCCCCCAGTTCACCCAGCTGTAAATGGTTACTTGGCCTCTTTAGGGTCAGGGAAGGTAAAGCAGCGAGGGAGAGGAGATGGGCGCCGCCCTCAATATGCTGGCCCAAGAGAAGAGAGGTCTCTGACGCCTCGCTCCCCTACGACCTTATAGGTTATGGGACTCCTTTACCTATCCTTTTTACAGTATTGATATCGTCTCTACTTATGCATCATCCATATCACTTCAAAAGCTGGCTAAAATCCGTCATCCCTAACACAATACTTCCAAGTATAATACTCATTCCATAAAAGCTGGGATGAGCTCTTTTGAAAAACCAATACACCCGCATAGAGAATGAACGAGCATCCAACAGATCGAATCATATCAAATCAAATCGTTCCCAAAGTGGGAATGTGGCTGGCTATCTCAAATGGTGGGTTAAGAAAAAAACCCCAGTTGCATAATATGCAAAAAAATTTACCGTTGAAGAGCCTGGGAGCTCTAGCCTTTGAAAAATCAACCAACCAACCAAAGAAACAAAACAAAACCAAAAAATCCAAACCAAACCCAAACCATAACAAACACATCAATTCATATTAATTTTAGCCCCATCCCTACAACACAGTCCATAATCAGAGCTGTCGCCTCGTCCATGTGTTAAAGCTTCATAATCAGAGCTGTCACCTCGTCAACAGTTTTAAAGCTTCATAATCAGAGCTGTCACCTCGTCAATGTTTTACAGCTTCATAATCAGAGCTGTCACCTCGTCAATGTTTTACAGCTTCATAACCAGAGCTGTCACCTCGTCAATGTTTTAAAGCTTCATAACCAGAGCTGTCACCTCGTCAATGTTTTAAAGCTTCATAACCAGAGCTGTCACCTTCTAGCTTCATAATCAGAGCTGTCACCTCGTAGCTCCATAATCAGAACTGTCACCTCGTCAACGGTTTTAAAACTCAGATTAAAAACTCTACAGCTCTGCACACAGATTTGATAAAACGCTCAAGACTTAAAAAAAAACCCCAATTCTTCTGTCCTTCCTCATACCAACTTGGCCCTAAACCAAACCGTAATAAATTGTCGATCAGTCAACCACGCTGTGGGAGAAACCATATTATTTATAAACGACACATACAAATGGGGGAAAAAAAACCCATACATACACGATACCTAACCCCCCCCTCCCCCCCCCCCCCCCACACACACACCACTCACCATGTTCGCAGTAAAGAATACTGACTTAACTCACATCAGACCAAAACTACCCGATTTGCCTAAGTACGTGGAAGCACATTCTAAACTTAAAACTGTGAAACTTTTTATCGAGGGAAAAGAATAAGCACACATGATGTCTTTTTTTTACATCCAGTCCTCAGACAAGGACAATTTACGAATATATATTTAAATAAATCCCCTGGGAAATCAAGCACAATGTATAAGTTCAGATTCACATAGGCTCTGGTTTGATAGCAACTGAATAAGGGACCCTCCATCACGAAATGAATCGCCAGTCGCACACCAGATGTAAATTTGTTTTGTTGTTAACATGTTATTGATCTGTAATAAAAAGGCTACTCAGTACAAAAATACCCCTTGAAAATCGGACAAATCTATGAAAAGTTATTAATCGGACAATTCTATGAAAAGTTACTACAAAATAAAAAATGCTAGACTCCAGAAAAGAGACAAAATGCCAAACCCCCCAGAAACTATTCATGAGAACTGATGGTCAGAACGATGGTTTAGATGTTGCTGTTAAGCTCGATTTTAATGACAGCAAAAGGAAACCAAACTACACAGTGACACTTCAATACTAGGTAGAAGAAAGAACACACACACACACAAACAGAAGAAGAAGAAGAAGAAAGGAGAAGAAGAAGGAGAAGAAGAGAGAAGAAGAAGAAGAAGAAGAAGAGAGGAAGGAAGAAGAAGGAGAAGAAGCAGAAGGAGAGAAGAAGCAGAAGGAAAAAGAAGCAGAAGGAGAAGAAGAAGAAGAAGGAGAAGAAGAAGAAGAGAAGAAGAAGAAGGAGGAAGAAGAAGAAGAAGAAGACGAAGAAAGCAAACAGCTACATAATCAAATCAAAATCTCAAAATCGACAACTTAAGCCCCAACTTGACTAAAAATGGCTCCTAGCGAAAAAGTGGATCAGGCGCTACGCGACTCATTTCGTGGTGGATGGTCAGCTACATGTAATCTCCTATTTCCTGGCGAACCCAAACTAGCAGTAGTAAGTAACTCAAGGAAACAAGCTGGTTGATTTGTCATCCAGTAATTTGTTACGAGGAAGGATAGCACTTCCATAGTGTGATTATGAAAAACCGAAAAAGATTGTTTTTAGTCTGTACACACTCTCTCTCTCTCTCTCTCTCTCTCTCTCTCTCTCTCTCTCTCTCTCTCTCTCTCTCTCTCTCTCTTGTCTGTCTGATAACATTTTGGTTTTTTGTGTTACTTATTTTTATCACTAAAATACTAAGCAGTTTGGCAACCCCCCCCCCCCCCCCCCCTTCATGTATGGGCCAATGGCCTTTTTGTGAATAAATCTTTCGAGTTCGAGTTCTCTGTCTGTCTGTCTCTCTCTGTGAACAGGATTTCCCTAACCTTACTCAACGATCCCCCATCCCCCCTTATCTCTCTCTCACACACACACTCTCTCTTTCACCCCCCCCCCCCCCCCCCCATTCATCCCCACCCACACCCACTCCTCTCTCTCTCTCTCTCCAAACAAGATCGTTTCACCTTAACTTAATAACCTCTCTCTCTCTCTCACTCTCTCTCTCCGAACAAGATTCCCTTCACCTTAACTTACTCAATAACCTTCTCTCTTCTTTTTATCAGTCTATACACACACACAGAGTTATATATATATATAGATATATATATATAGATATATATATATATATATATATATATATATATATATATATATATATATAGAGAGAGAGAGAGAGAGAGAGAGAGGAGAGAGAGAGAGAGAGAGAGAGAGAGAGAGAGAGAGAAGAAAAAGAGAGAGAAACCCCAAAATATAAACTCTGTTAACACTACGCTACGTTCACTTATGTCGACAAAAGATACCGTAGACATAACTCAATTACGTTGAAAAAGCAACCCAATTCCTTTTATTTTATTTTTTCCCCCTCTCCAACTAAAGATTCACACCAGATTGCACCGTGAATAGAATCTCACATAATACCTCACATAGAAGAAGAAGAGGAAGAAGAATCTGACGTCTGCTGCTGTGTGTATACAATGCACTCGTCGACCTTTACCTTCATCGTCACAACCGCATCAAAAAGGAAGTTCTTTCTTTCTTTCTGTCTGTCTGTCTGTCTGTCTGTCTTCTGTCTGTCTTTCTTTCTGTCTTCTTTTCTTTCGAGGATAATGGAATAAGCACTCAATGTGCTTTTTTGGGGGTGTGGATCTAGTACCCGTGTGTATGCAGTTTTGTAAATGTTGTCATCCGTTCCCACTGGCACACATAAAACTATTCGTGTGGGGAAAGAAGAA
>CM054168.1:4463028-4468028 GCA_028751875.1 Rapana venosa | reverse complement strand
CACGGTACACAACGTTGTCTTCTTTCGATCAATAACCAGCCTCGCGTCTTTACTACATATCATACACACTTCATAACAAGTTACGGACCTGTTTCGAAAAAAAAAAAGGAAGTGTGTAGTAAATATCTATATGAACCAAAAATTAGGATAAATGATATCGCACACATATACACGCACACATCCATGTACGCATACATGCGTGTACGCGCGCGCGCGCGCGCGCATGGACGTACAATAGGCACGCGAGAAAACACACACACGCACACAAACATACACACACACATTTAAGAAAAGAAGAAGAAGGAGAAGAAACAGAAGAAGAGGAGGAGGAGGAGGAAGAGGAGGAGACGAAGAAGAAGAAGAAGAAGAAGAAGAAGGAGAAGAAGAAGAAGAAGGAGAAGGAGGAGGATGAGGAGGAGGTGAAGGAGGAGGAAGAGGAGGAGAATGGAAAAGAAGAAGAAGAAAGCAAAGAAGAAGAATAAGAATGCAAAGAAGAAGAAGAAGAATGCAAAAAAGAAGAAGAAGAATGCAAAGAAGAAGAGGAATGCAATGAAGAAGAAAGAGAGAAAGAAAACGAAAAAAGAAGAAGACGACAACGACGAAGAACAAGATGACGAAGAAATAGAAGAAGAAGAAGAAGAACAACAACAACAAACACCGAAACCAGTCACACACACACACACACACACACACTCACACACACACACACTCACACACACACACACACACACACACACACACACACACACACACACACACACACACACACACACACACACACACACACACCTTTACCCACGATCCTCAACTATTTGCCAACGCTATATACAATAGATGTAGATAGAGATATACATATAATATCGATTCGAATATGCAAACATCTGTTGTGGAACAAAGTACAGCAACACCTCCCTCCCCCCCCCCCAACCCCCCATTTCCTCTCCTCTCACCCCCTCACCCCCCCTCACCCTCCCTTTTGTCTATGTTCTGGGTTGTACTGTTGCCTATAGCAACAGCAACGGCCCTCGGATCCAAAGTGACTGACCCATAAAATGTACTGGACATCAGAATGATGATTATTTCGGGGTGAGGGGTAGGGGTGATATATGTGATTGTGGCGTGTTGTATTAGTTTAAGTTTAGGTTTTCGTGAAAGAAAATCGTACATGTACATATATTATACATACATGTAATGTGTTTGTGTTGGTGTTTGTGGTTTGTGTTGTGAGTGTTTGTGTTTGTATGTGTTTTGTGAGTGTTTGTGTTGTAATGTGCTTGTGTTGGTGTGTATTGTGTTTGTGTTGTAATGTGTTTGTGTTGTGGTGTGTTTGTGTTGTAAGTGTGCTTGTGTTGTGTGTATTGTGTTTGTGTTTTTAATGTGTTGTTTGTGTTGTGGTTTTGTTTGTTGTTGTGTGTGTTTGTGTTGTAGTGCGTTTGTGTTGTGGTGTGTTTGTGTTGCAGTGTGTTTGTGTTGTTTGGGGTGTTTGTGTTGTAGTTGTTTGTGTTGTGGTGTGTTTGTGTTGTAGTGTGTATTTGTGTTGTATGTGTTTGTGTTGTGGTGTGTTTGTGGGTTGTGTTTGTGTTTTATTGTGCTGTGTTTTGTGTTGTAGTGTGTTTGAGTTTTGTGTGTTTGTGTTAGTGGTGTTTGTGTTGTAAATGTGTTTGTGTTGTGGTGTGTTTGTGGTTGTGTTGTGTTTTATTGTGCTGTGTTTGTGTTGTAATGTGTTTTGTGGTGTGTTTGCGTTGTAATGTGGTTTGCGTTGTAGTGTGTGTTGTGGTGTGTTTGTGTTGTAGTGTGTTTGAGTTGTGCTGTGTTTGTATTGTAATGTGGTGTATGTGTTTTGTGTTTGGTTGTGCTGTTGTATGTAACGTGGTGTATTGTGTTAGTGTTGTGGTTTTGCTTTTGTATTGTATGTGGTGTTTGTTAGTGTTGTGGTGTGGGTGTTTTTGTTTTTAATGGGGTTGTGTGTTGTGGTTTGTTTTGTATTGTAATGGTGTTTGTTAGTTGTGGTGTGTGGTTTGTATTGTAAGTGTGTTTGTGTTTAGTGTTGTGGTTGTGGTGTGTTGTATTGTAAGTGGTGTATTGTGTTAGTGTTGTGGTTTGTGCTGTGTTGTTTGTAAGTGTGTATTGTGTTAGTGTTGTGGTTGTGCTGTGTTGTATTGTAATGTGTGTATTGTGTTAGTGTTGTTGGTTGTGCTGTGTTGTATTGTAAGTGTGTATTGTGTTATTGTGTGTTTGTGGTAATGTGGTGTTGTTTAGTGTTGGTAGTGTGTGTTGTAAGTGTGTTTGTGTTGTGGTGTGTTTGCTGTGTTGTTTGTAAGTGTGTTGTATTGTGTTTAGTGTGTTGTGGTTGTGTGTGTTTGTATTGTAATGTGTGTTTGTGTTAGTGTTGTGGTTTGTGTGTTGTGTTTGTAATGTGGTGTATTGTGTTAGTGTTGTGGTTGTGCTTGTTGTTGTAATGTGTTATGTGTAGTGTATGTGGTTGTGGTGTGTTGTAGTTGTAATGTGTTTGTGTTATTGTGTTTGGTGTTGTAGTGGTGTTTGTGTTGTGTTGTGGTTGTCTGTGTTGTTTGTAAGTGGTGTATTGTGTTAGTGTTTGTGGTGCTGTGTTGTATTGTAACGTGGTGTATTGTGTTAGTGTTGTGGTTGTGCTGGTTGTATTGTAATGTGTGTGTATGTGTTAGTGTTGTGGTTGTGCTGTGTTGTATTGTAAGTGGTGTATTGTGTTAGTGTTGTGGTTGTGCTGTGTTGTATTGTATAGTGGTGTGTTGTGTTAGTGTTGTGTTGAGTTGTATTTGTTAGTGTTGTGTTGTGTTTTGTGCTGTATTGCGTTGTATTGACTAGTGCAACATTGCGTCACGTTGTTAAGAGTGTATTGCATTTCACGTTGTTAAGAGTGTATTGCATTTCACGTTGTTAAGAGTGTATTGCATTTCACGTTGTTAAGAGTGTATTGCATTTCACGTTGTTAAGAGTGTATTGCATTTAACGTTGTTAAGAGTGTATTGCATTTCACGTTGTTAAGAGTGTATTGTATTTCACGTTGTTAAGAGTGTATTGCATTTCACGTTGTTAAGCGCGTAATGCATTTAATTGTGTGTGATTCGTTTGTTATGATGTATTTGCCTTGTATTATATTGCATTGTATTATATTGTATTGTGTGTGACTCGATTGTTATGATGTATTTGTCTTGTATTATATTGCATTGTATTAATTGATGTGGTGACTCGTTGTTATGATGTATTTGTCTTGTATTATATTGCATTGTATTATCATATTGTATTATATTGTGTGTGAATCGTTTGTTATGATGTACTTGTCTTGTATTACATTGCATTGCATTGTATTGTATTGCATTGCATTGTGTGTTCCTTGTATGTCATATGGTCTTGTCTTGCACTTTATTGCGTTATATTGCATTGTACCATATTGCATTGCCTTTCATTGCATTGTATTATATTGTATTGTGTTGACTTGTGTGTCATATGGTCTTGCCTGGTATTGCATTGTGTTGCATTGAACTACATTGCATTGTGTTGCATTGAATTGCATTGTATTGTGTGTATTGATTGTATTGTATTTGTGTATGATTATGTGTTGTATTGAATGTATTGTACAGTTTGCATTGCTGCATTGTATTGATCAAGCCTCTCTCTCTCTCACATACTCTCTCACATTCTTTCTCTCTTCTGTCTGTTTAAAATATTCTCCAACTGTTCAATACATCTACCTACCTACTACCATACCTACCTAACCTACCTACCTATCTATCCATCTATCTATCATCTTCTATCTATCCTATCATCTATCTATCTATCTATCTATCCATCCATCACTACCTACCTACCTACCTACTACCTACCTACCTACCTATCTATCTATCAATCTCTCTCTCTCTCTCTTCTCTTCTATCTCTCTCTATCTATATATTATATATATCTGTGTCTTTGTCTCTGTCTGTCCGTCTCGCTACATACACACACACACACTCACCACGCACGCACGCACACACACACGCACCACGCACGCACGCACGCACGCACACACACACACACACACACACACAGAAGATGACGTCAACAATAAAACTCGCAACATATATTTTCTTCTTTTTCTTTTTCTCTTGTAATCCATTCCAAAACCTAATCAGCTTAATGCCTAGTCTCTACACCATCAATCAACCAGGAAACGGCAACACCCCCCATACAGAGATGGCCCTGCAAACCAAGCTGTACGGCCCACGAGAGGAGCTGGAAAGGCCATACATACCATGCCAATATTTCCCCCCCATCTCCACCTCCCAAAAAACCCATCTGACGGTGTGAAAAAAAAAAGAAAAAAAAAGAAAAAGCGAACGTGAGAAGAAGAATAAGAATGAAAGAACACTCCCATGAAATCTAATTACCTAATGATATATACTCTTTCTGAAAATTTTATATTATTTGTTCGGTGGTTGTTTTTTTCTCTCCAGCTTTGGAGCTTCCAGGTTCAGCGATGGTGAGATGTGTGTGTGGTTTTCTGTGGTGTGTTATGGTAAATATGATAGGAGTTGAAAGATTTAATATGCAAACGCATCCCGCTTAACATCACATAAGGCACTGTAATCCGTTCACGGTTGGTTTTGAACAGTACTCAGTGTGCATTGGTTCTTTTTCCCCCCCCCCCCCCTAAAAAAAAAAAAGTCAAAAAAGTAAAAAAAAAAGGAAAGTCATTATTTTACCTGCCTTTCTGTTCTACTATCTGTTGTTGTTGTTTTTTTGTCTATCTGTTGCGTCGCCTCCGCTTTTCTACACTGTCTGCAGTCTGTCCGTCTATGCGGTTTGTGTTTTCTAATCACCCACACCCATCCATTATTCCGTACCCACCTATCGTCCGCAAACTAAATATAAAAAATGAAGAGAAATAAATATAATAAATGTAATTATAAGAGAGAAAATATAAGATGTCATATTATTATGTATGCTATTCTGATTCGTACCTATGTGTCTGTCTGTTTATT
>CM054168.1:4450528-4458028 GCA_028751875.1 Rapana venosa | reverse complement strand
GTATTTGTGTGTGTGAGTGTGTGTGTATGTGTGTGTGTGAGTTGTGTGTGTGTTGTGTGAGTGAGTGAGTGAGTGTGTGTGTGTGTGTAGTGTGAGTGAGTGAGTGAATATTGTTGTGTGTGTGTGTGTATGGTGTGAGTGTAGTGTGTGAATGTGTGTATGTGAGTGTGTTGTAGTGTAGTGAGTGAGTGATATGTGTGTATGTGTGTGTGAGGTGTGGTGTGTGTGTGTGTGAGTGGTGTGTGTGGTGTGGTGGTGATGTGTAAGTGTGTGAGTGTGTGTATGAGTGTGTGTGAGATGTGTGATGTGTGTGTGTGAGTGTGTGTGAATGTGTGTGTGTGGTAGTGTGTGTGATGTGTGTGTTGAGTGTGTGTGTGTGTGAGTGAGTGTGTATAATGTTCTTTTGTGTAGGTGTAAGCTTTTGTTAGGCTTTGTGTGTGTGTCAAGTCAATTTTTTTTAGTTCCAGATGGTACATTGAATAAGCAATGCATTTGCTTTTTTTTCCATCAAGCCATATATCTAGGAACAAAAAACACCAACTTGATCAATATTACTTCTGTGTGTGTGGGATGTGCGTGTGCGTGCGTGTAGTTGTATGTGTGTATGTGTATGTGTGTGATTTCGTTTGTGTAGGTGTAAGCTTTGTTAGGCTGTGTGTGTGTGTGTGTGTGTGTGTGTGCGCGCGTGTGCGTGTGGCGCACGCGTGCGTGCGTGTAGTTGTGTGTGTGTGATTTCTTTTGTGTAGATGTAAACTTTGTTAGGCTTTGTGTGTGTGTGTGTGTGTGTGTGTGTGTGTGTGTGCGCGCGCGCATGTGTGTGTGCGTGCATGTAGTTGTGTGTGTGTGGTAGGTGGGTAGGTGGTGGTGGTGTGGTGTATGTGGTGTAGTGTAGTGTGGTGGTGATGGTGGTGGGGTGTGTGTGTGTTTATGTGTGTTTTGTGTATGTGTGTAGTGTGTGTTTAGTGTGTGTGTAGTGTGTGCTTAGTGTGTGTGTAGAGTATGTGGTAGTGTATGTGTAGTGTGTCTTAGTGTGTGTGTGTAGTGTCTGTGTAGTGTGTGTGTGGTGTGTGTGTGTGTGTTTAGTGTGTGAGTGAGTGAGTGAGTGTGTGTGTCTCAACACACACAACCCCCCCCCCCCCCCTCCAACCCCTTAAGTTCTATTTCAATCTCCCCCGCCCACCCGCAACACACACACACACAACACATACACACACTCACAACACACACACACTCACACACACACTCACACACACAACACACACACTCACTCACACCCACCCTCACCCACACACACTCACACAACACCACACTCACACACTCACACACACACACACAGCACACAACACACACACTAAGCACACACACAACACACACACAAATAAATCCAACAACAAACAGCAGAAAGAAGAAGAATGCAAAGAAGAATGCAAAGAAGAACAAGAATGCGAAGAAGGATGCAAAGAAGAATGCAAAGAATGATGCAAAGAAGAAGAAGAATGCAAAGAAGAATGACAAGAAGAAGAGGAATGCAAAAAGGAAAAAGAATGCAGGAAGAAGAATGCAAAGAAGAATGCAAGGAAGAAGAAGAATGCAAAGAAGAATAAGAATGCAAAGAAGAATAAGAATGCAAAGAAGGAGAAGAATGCAAAGAAGAAGAGGAAGAATGCAGGGAAGAAGAAAAATGCAGGGAAGAAGAATGCAAAGAAGAAGAAGAATGCAGGAAGAAGAATGCAAAGAAGAAAAAGAATGCAAAGAAGAATGCAGGGAAGAAGAATAAGAATGCAAAGAAGAAGGAGGAGGAGAAGAAGGAGGAGGAGGAGGAGAAGAAGAAGGAGAGGAGGAGGAGGAGGAGGAGAAGGAGAAGAAAAGAAGGAGGAGGAGGAGAAGACGAAGTCGAAGAAATAAAAGAAAAAGAAGAAGAAGAATGCAAAGAAGAAGAAGAATGCAAAGAAGAAGAAGGAGGAGAGGAGGAGGAGGAGAAAGAAGGAGGAGGAGAAGAAGGAGGAAGAGAAGGAGAAGGAGAAGAAGGAGGAGGAGAAGGAGGAGGAGGAGAAAACAAACATAGCAAAACACCCACCATGAAAAGAGAGATAGATACCTGTAGTATATATCTGGAAAGAGAAGAAAACGATTTCAGATACACAAACACACACACACACACATACAGACACACACACACACACACACACACACACACACACACATATATATATATAATATATATATATATATGCATACATAAATGCACACACACACACACTTACATACATACATACATACAATCACACACACACAGAAAAATAGAGAGATTGATTGATTGACAGATACATTGATATAGACAGACAGACAGAAAGATAGATAGATAGATAGATAGACAGACAGACAGATAGAAAGATAGATAGACAGACATATAGATAAATAGATAGGTAGACAGATAGACAGACAGTCAGATAGAGCCTGACAAACAGATAGACAGATAGAAGCCATAGAACTTCCACAGAGAGACAGACAAAGAAAGAGAGAGAGAGAGAGAGAGAGAGAGAGAGAGAGAGAGAGAGAGAGAGAGAGAGAGAGAGAGAGAGAGAGAGAGAGAGAGAAAAGAGAAAAAAACAACCCACACACAAACCTAGTAAATAACCAAACACACAGGAACACACCCCCCCCCCCCTCTCCCCATTCCCAACACAAAAGAAGTCTTATCTCAAATACGGGCATAAGCACCTACACCTGTGCGCACGTACGCAGATGCAGCCACGCGCGCGCGCGCGCACACACACACACACACACACACACACACACACACACACACACAGCACACCACACAACACACACAACTTACACAAACACACACACACTCCGCACACACACACACACACACACACACACAACACACACACACACACACAACACACACGTACACACCACACACAAACACACGTACACACACACTTACACAAACACACACACAAACACAACACGCTTAAACAAACACACACATACACAGCCAACTCAAAACAAAACTTAACACTCACACAAAACCCCTTTTTCCTCCTTTCCGTTAGAAAAATAATAACCTGAAAGCCGGAAACGACGCAACAGCAACAAACAAAAACAAGCACACACACACACACACACACACACAACAACACACACACAAAACCGAAAAAAGAAAAAAAAAATGAAAAAAAAGAAAGAGGAAAAGACGCTTAACACCACAATCAGAAAGAACGCTCACACTTATCCCCCCCCCCCCAAAAAAAAAAAAAAAAGACGCTTCAAATCAATCAATCCCAAACCAATATATCTCAATATCAAGAGACGCTTAAAACCAGTGATAAACACCCGATAAAAATTAACCCCAAACGATGCTAAAAACTAATCCCAAAAGACGTTAAAACCAGCTAAAACCAGTGACACACAAAACCCGCTAAAACCAGTGACACACAAAACCCGCTAAAACTAGTCACACACCAAAAAACCCGCTAAAACCAGTGACACACAAAACCCGCTAAAACCAGTGACACACAAAACCCGCTAAAACCAGTGACACACAAAACCCGCTAAAACCAGTCACACAAAAGACCCGCTAAAACCTGTGACACAAAAAGCGCTAAAACCAGTCATAACAAACAAAACCCCAAAACCTGACACAAAACCGCTAAAACCAGTCACACACAAAAAAACCCGCAAAAAACCTGTGACCACACAAAACGACACTAAAACCAGTGACACACCAAAAAACCGCTAAAACCAGTGCAAAAAAGTACGCTAAAATCACAAAAAGCCCAGTGAGAAAGTACTGCTAATAGACGTAAAAGCGACACACAAAAGACGTTAACCAGTCATAACAAAATCTGCCTAACCAGTGTCACAAAAGGCGGTAAACGCGCCATCAAAAAGACACTAAAACAATCACATAAAGACATCTGAAAACTCATCAAATAGTACACTTAAAACCAGTGTACACATAGCGTCTAAAATCCAGTCTATTACAAAGTCGCTAATATCAGTCAACACGTTAGCGCTTTTTTGTGTTGGTTTACTGCTTTGCATCTAACCGACTGAATGACGACAGACAAACCACGTCCGCACTGTCATCTGCTATCTGTCTGTCTCTATCTTGTCTATCTATCTATCTATCTGTCTATCTATCTTCTAATCTATCTATCTATCTATCTATCTTCTATCCTATCCCTGCATTCTACTCTATTATCTATCTATCTATTTATCTATCTATCTATCTAGCTCGCCCGCCTGTCTGCCTGCCTGCTTGCCTGCCTGTCTATCTGCCTGCCTGTCTGTCTTTCTGCCGGTCTGTCTGTCTGTCTGCCTGTCTTCTTGCTTCCTTGCCATAGATATTGTTATCCAAAGAACGCAGATAATCTTGCACACCCACACCCACACCCCACACAGACACCTCTCGTTTTTTGTTTGCTTGCATTTTGGATTTTACCCCTGGTCTATCACTAGAAGTGAACAGACGTAAAACTGAAGACAACAACAGCACACACACACACACTACACGCACACTTTCTCTTTCTACGCACACACTACATACACACACACACACACTACACACACACTCTACACACGGGGACTGGGTGTAAAAAAGCACATGAGTGCTTATTCCATTATCCTCGATATAAAAAAAATAAATATATAAATACACACACACTATACAACCCCCCTCACACACCCCCCTACACACATATCCACACCACACAACACACACACACACACACACACACACACACACACACACACACACACACACACACAGAGAATATCAGTACAATTATTATTGCTCAAGGTGCTATAGCTGTTGATGCTTACAGACTTAGTCACAGCGTCACAGGAAACCAGGCAGTAGTAGAAGTAGCAGCAGCAGCAGCAGCAGCAGCAGCAGCAGCAGCAGCAGCAGCAGCAGCAGCAGCAGTAGTAGTAGTAGTAGTAGTAGTAGTAGTAGTAGTAATAACAGCAGCAGCAGCAGTAGTAGTAGTAGTAGTAGTAGTAGTAGTAGTAGTAACAGCAGCAGTAGTAGTAGTAACAGCAGCAGTAGTAGTAGAAGTAGCAGAAGTAGTAGTAGTAGTAGTAGTAGTAGTAGTGGTAGTAACAGCAGCAGCAGCAGCAGTAGCAGTAATGAAATGCCTATGGCAGCAACGAAAGATATCACTTTTGTAAAGCTCAGTGACTTGTAAAAGGTAAAGGTAAAGGTGTCCCATAACCTATGTGGTCGTAGGGGAGCGAGGCGTCAGAGACCTCAGCTTCTCCAGGGGCCAGCATATTGAGGGCGGCGCCCATCTCCTCTCCTTCGCTGCTTTACCTTCCCTGACCCTTAAGCCAGTGACTCACTTGTACAAGATGAAGGAAAGAAGGAACCAGCCAACGGAAGGTAAGACTATATAGCGTATCTATTCTTGCCAAGAATGACAGCAAAAACAATAATAGCAATAGCAGCAGCAGCAGAAGCAGCAGCAGTAACAGCAACAGCAGCAGCAGCAACAACAACAAAAATACGTTTGTAACTTTGCTCGCGAACAGAAGCCTGCTTGATATAGTTGTAGGGGTTTTGTATTCTCTCTCTGTCTGCATACCTGTGGATTCCTGATCTATCTATCTATCTATCTATGAAAGATTTTCAGGTTTATATATATATATATATATAATATATATATATATATATATATATATATATATATATAATATATATGGGGACGGGATAGCTCAGTGGTCAGAGCGCTCGCTCTCCCACAGCCAATGTTAAAGCAGAGTCGAGCGTGGTTACCACTTGGATGGGTGACCGTTTGCGCGCCTTGGCTTCAGTAAAGTCCCCTAGTTCACCCAGCTGTCAATGGGGACCTGCCCTCTTTAGGGTCAGGGAAGGTAAAGCAGCGAGGGAGAGGAGATGGGCGCTGCCCTCAATGTGCTGGCCCCTGGAGAAGCTGAGGTCTCTGACGCCTCGCTCCCCTACGACCACAAAGGTTATGGGAACATCTTTACCTTTACTTTATCTCTCTCTCTCCCTCCCTCCCTCTCTCTCTCTCTAGTTTGGGATTCCTGATTGACTGATAATGGAACACACTTCACGTTATTGCTCTACTACTAATCAAGCCCCTTAAAAGGGGCTTAAGCCGTCCTACCCAAATTATCAACCACTAGTCTTTCCGATTAACTGACCATCCTTACATTACGCAACTTTCCCCCCTTCCCTCCCTCCCTCCCTCCCCCCACCCGATGCCAGGGGAGGGGTGGTGGTGGTGGTGGAGGTGTCAGTATAAATAGCGTCCCCCACCTTCTGGAAATTCTGTGCTAGAACTTCCCCTCTTTTCCATCCCTCTCTTCGTTTCTGCCTCGTTCCTTTTTCTTCATGTGGCTATCTCCCTTCTGGAGTTAACATCAGTGCCGACTCCACTCCACTCCCCTCTCCCCAAAAAGTCCTTCGGATGAGATTATAAACAGAGGGGTCTTGTGTGCGAACGCTTGCAGAGCAAACATCTTGCGCACACGTTTAAACCTGTTCCGCTTTTCGGAAGAGTAGACCGTTGTATGCTAGTGGGAATGGATGACAAGATTTGCGAAACCGTATATACACGGGGACTGGATGTAAAAATGTACGTGAATGCTTGGTCCATTATCCTCGAATTTAAAGAATAAAATGGGGAAAAAAATCTACACTACACCACACCAAACCATACCACACTACACCGCACCACCCCACCCCACCACACCACAATACAACCAACTCCACCACATCCCACCCACCACACCCACACCCACACTACATCCCCTTACTACCCCCCACCCCCCTCCCTTCCCCTCCCCCCAAACTCCGCCTACAATTACCACCACTTTCTTTTAAAAACAACAACCCACCAAACAGACAAAAGGACACACCAGCACAATTATTGTTTGCCTATGCGCAATTTAGCAGCAGCCGTGAGAGTGAATTATATATACATTATATAATTATACTGCTAGAGGGCGAACCCAACATAGAACTGGACATAATTGCGCGTGATAATCATAATTATCGCTACGATGGGGCTTAAGTAAGGGTGGGTGTTGGGTTTTTTGTTTTTGTTTTGTTTGCCGATGAAAGTAATTATCGCGACTCGGGGGGGAAAAAGACCTGGACAATGTAAACAGTTCTGGGGTAATTATCTCTACCCCTCATCCCCCCTCACCCCCCCCCCCCCCCCCTCTTGCTTTTTACAAGTAACAAGGGAGAGGTTATTCGTAGCGATAATTGATTGCGAGTGAGTGAGTGGAGGAGGAGGGGGGTGGGTAGGGGTGGGGGGGGGAGGGAAGGGGACGCAATTTTGTTCAGCTGTCGATTGCTCTTTTGTTGTGTGTGTGTGTGTGTGGGGTGTATGTATGTATGTATGTGTGTGTGTGTGTGTGTGTGTGTGTGTGTGTGTGTGTGTGTGGTGTGTGTGTGTGTGTGTTCCGTATGCATAGTATTTGTTTGCAATAACACATACATGTATATATATTTGTTTC
>CM054168.1:4440528-4443028 GCA_028751875.1 Rapana venosa | reverse complement strand
TCTCTTTCTGTGATGTGTGTGTGTGTGTGTGTGGTTTGTTTGTGTTGTGTTTTATTGTGGTTGTTGAAGTTTTTTTGTGGGTACTGTGCTTCTGAAACTGTTGTGTGTGTGTGTGTGTGTGGTGTGTGTGTGGTGTGTGTGTGTGTGTGTGTGAGTTATGTGTGTGTGTGGTGTGTGTGTGTGTGTGTGTGTGTGTGTGTGTGTGTGGTGTGTGTGTGTGTGTGTGTGTGAGAGAGAGAGAGAAGAGAGAGAGAAGAGAGAGAAGAGAGAGAGAGACAGACAGACAGACAGACAGACAGACAGACAGACAGAGACAGAGAGAAACTTAAAGCTTTCACAACATAGTTTCAGATCACAAATTCGACTATCAAACATAGTAAAATATGTTTTCCTTGCACGGCAGGGCAAAAATCTTCGAGAAAGAAAGGAAGAAAGAAAGAAAAGAAGAGAGATAGAAGGAAAAGAGGAAAGAACGAAAGACAGACAAGACAAAAAAGAAGAAAGAAAAGGTCTGTTGTACACGAGACGGATTCAAATCACACATTCAACTATGCAACAAGGTTGATATGATTTCCATATTGCCGGTCAGAAATAAAAGAAAAGGAAAGAGAGAGAACAGGAAAGAAAGGAAGAACAAGAAAGAACAAAAAAAGAAAAAAAATAGAAAGAACAGAAAGAAAAGAAGAAATAGAGAAGAAAAAAGAAGAAAACAAAGAAAGAACAGAAAGAAAAGAAAGAAAGAAGAGAAGAAAGAAAGAAAGAAAGAAAAAGAAAAGAAAGAATAGAAAAAAAGAAAGAAGTAAGAAAGCGAGAACAGACGAAAGAAGAAAGAAGAAAAGAAAGAAGAAGAAAAGAAAGAAAGAAAGAAAGAAAGAAAAGAAAAAAAGAGAAAAGAAAGAAAGAAAAAGAAAGAAGAGAAGAAAGAAAACAAGAAAAGAAAAGAAAGAAAGCAGACAAGTAAAACCACAACACCCAAGTGTTTGGCAGAGCAAATTTTCCGTTTATTTAAAACCTTCCTCAGGCTAAAACATTGGCCAACTTGGCCAAAAAGAAAGAAGAAAAGAAGAAAGAAAGAGAAGAAATAAAAGAAGAAAGAAAGAAAAGAAAGAAAGAAGAAGAGAACAGAAAAAAGAAAAAAATAAGAAAGAAAGAAAAAGAAAAAGAAGGAAGAAAGAAAGAAAGAGTGCTGTTGAGACGATATCCCAGTTAAAACACTCAGGGGGTTGTCCCCACTTAAACGTGCCTCTGACACTCACTCATCCATCCATCCCACCTGGGAATTATCACTGTGAGATTGAAATTACACACTGAATGAGAAGTTTGCGTGTCTGACTCGACTGTTTTTGAGTACCTCGCCATATAGGCAGCCATACTCCAACTTCAGAGGAAAAGAAAGAAAGACAGTCAGAAAGAAAGAAAGAAAGAAAGAAAGAAAGAAAGAAGAGTAAAAGAAAGAACGACAGCAATACTTTATCATAAAACATCTCCAAAATCACACATCGACCTCTGCAACAAAGATCGATACAATTTCTAACAACCGCTCAAAATCTTTTGCAAAGATGTCTTAAAAAAAAAAAGAAAGAAAGAAAGGACGAAAGGAATGAAAGAAAGGAAAGAAAGAAGAAAAAAAAAGAAAGAAAGGAATCTTGGATTCATAAACCTTTTCAACATCGTGTGTGTGTGTGTGTGTTGTGTGTGTGTGTGTGTGTGTGTGTGTGTGTGTGTGTGTGTGTGTGTGTGTATGTGTGTGTGTGTGTGTATGTTGTGTGTTGTGTGTGGTGTGTGTGTGTGGTGTGTGTGTGTGTGTGTGTGTGTGGTTGTGTGTGTGTGGTCCCCTCGATTTTACGTCTGTTCGCTTAATGAAAGATAAAATTACAGTTTAACCTGGTAACAAGACATAATTCATTCATTCATTCAATCATTCATGTATGTATGTATGTATGTATATATATATATACTGGGTACGGTTCGTGTTTCCGTAACTCTTGTGGCATGAATTACAGGGATCTTTAACGTGCATATTTCATCTTCTGCATGTATATATATATATATATATATATATATATATATATATATATATATATTATATATAATATATACGGAGGGAATTTGAAGCACTGCACTTGATGTTGATCTGGGAGATCGTAAAAAAACAACAACAACAAACCCACCCTTAAGTCGCCGGTTGCTGACACTTGAGATTCGAACCCACGACTTCATGGACCCATGGGATGGAAGTGGAACGGTCTTAACCACTCGGCTACAGCGTCTGTCCACCACAGATTCAAACGGATCTCTCCACAGACACGATCTAACAATACAAAATCAAAACTAAAGCATACAAACTATAAATAAAACCACCAAAAATATGACGACAACAATTTCATTCGCGAAGATTCTAAATAGTCAAACCATCCACACACAAAAATGTTTTTAAAAAAGAGAAAGTTTCACCAATTTCAACAGAACTCCCCTCCCTCTCTTTCTTTGTCTGTCTGTC
>CM054168.1:4433028-4435528 GCA_028751875.1 Rapana venosa | reverse complement strand
AAACTTTGTCAATGCTGACAGATTTGATTTTTTGGGGGTTTAAAACAAAAAAGTTTTCTTTTAAAAAATTTGTTTTCCTTCTTTCTTTCTTTCCTTGTTTGTTTTTGTTTTGTTTCTTTCTTTTGTTGCTTTGTTTCTTTGCTTTTATGTTTAATAGTTTATATATATAAAAAAGAAAGAACGAAAGAAAAGAAAGAGAGAGGGAGAAGAATTTAGCAGAAAAGACATGTCGTATCTGTCTCTCTGTCTCCCTGGTACTGTGAAACTCTGTGTGTGAGTGCTTGTGTTTGAGAGAGAGAGAGAGAGAGAGGGGGGGAGGAGAGGAGAGGAGGGAGAGAGAGAGAGAGAGAGAGAGAGAGAGAGAGAGAGAGAGAGAGAGAGAGAGTGAGAGAGAGAGAGAGACTTTGTGTGTGTGTTTGTGTGTGTAGGGTGTGTGTGTTGTGTGTGTGTGTGAGTGTGTGTATGTGTGAATGTGTGTGTATGTGTGTGCGTGCGTGAAAGAGAGAGAGATTACACACACACACACATACATAGAAAGAAGAGAGAGAGAGAGAGAGAGAGAGAGAGAGAGAGAGAGAGAGAGAGAGAAGAGAGAGAGAGAAGAGAGAGACTTTGTGTGTGTGTTTGTGTGTGTACGCGTGTGTAGTGAGATGTGTGTGTGTGTGAGTGTGTGTATGTGTGAATGTGTGTGTATGTGTGTGCGTGCGTGCGTGAAAGAGAGAGATTACACATACACACACACATACATAGAGAGAGAGAGAGAGAGAGAGAGAGAGAGAGAGAGAGAGAAGATTGTGTGGTGTGTTTGGGTGAGCGGTGTAGATTGTGGTGTGGTGTGAGGAGAAGTCAAGGGGAGGGGGGCTGCAAGAGACAAACACACAAATAGGGAGAGACAGGAAAACAGACAGCAGACAGACAGTACAAGACACAGACAGACACCACACCCACCACCCACCCACCCAACACATCCCCCTCCCCCCCCCCCCCCCCCCACCCCACGACACACATTCCCCCCACCCCCCCTCTCCCTCCCCCTCCACCCCCTCCTCCTTTAAACAGACAGCCTTAACACAAGACAGCAACCCATCAACCCTGAAGAGCTGATTACTGTGACTAACGAAGCAACGAACCTAGTCCCCACCCACACCACCCCACCCTCCAACCCTCCCCCCTTCAACCAACCCCCCCACCCACCCCCTCCACCCACCCCCTCCAACCCCAACCCCCCAAAACCCCACCCCCATCCAACATCCAAGTCAAGTCATTTCAAGTCAAGAACACTTTAATCATCCCATGAGGGCAATTACAATACTGACAGGCAGATTGATACACATCAAATATATCAAAGACACAAAAGCTATATTTCATTTTGGGTTTTTTCAAATAAAAATTCACGAACACACACACATCCCAAAACACACACGCGCGCATGCGCACACACCCCGCAAACACCCGCACGCACGCACACACATCAATTGTGATCCCCCCTTCCCCTCCCCCCCTCCTCATCATCTTGTTATTGTCTGACGGCCACCCTTTGACTGCTGTACACCCCGAGTTTGGGAAAAAACGTTGTCACTTTAAAACAACAACAACAACAACAACAAAAAGAACCACCCAAAAAAAACAACAACCCATCCCTCCCCCCCCCAAAAAAAAACCCCCAAAGGGAAAAAAGAAAGACAAAAAATATTAGGAGAAAACAGACGCCCCTCCCTCCCCCCCCCAAAAGAGAGAGAAAATAATTGACAAAAAAGGCACCCCCCCCCAGCCACCAATGAAAACCCACCCCTCTCCCCCCCTCCCTAAAAAAAAAAGCAAAAAAGGCAAGAAAAACATACCCCCAAAAGGACAGAAAAGGACCAAAAAGGCAAAACACACAAAACCCTGAAAAAGGACAAAAAGATCAACAAAAACAAAAAGACGAAGAGACCAAAAGGACAAGAAAGGACCCCCCCCCAAAAAACAAAAAAATAACAAAAAAAATAAGGACCCCCCAAAAAGGGCAAACAAAGACAACAACCCCCCCACCCCCAAAAAAAAAAACAAAAAAAAACAAAAAAAACGGAAAAACCCACCAAAACAGATTTAAAAAAAGTGACAATAAGATCCCCCCCCCCCCCCCCCCCAAAAAAACAAAAAAAAAAAACAAAAAAGAAAGACAGAAAACCCACAAAAAAGGCACACAAAAGCCAAAAAAGGGAAAAAGAACAAAAAAAAAAGACAAAAAAGGCAAAGAAGACAAAAATAAGACCAAAAAAAGCAAAAAAACCTTGATCAAAAAATTACTAAAAAAAATAAAGACAAACACAAAAAATGCAGAAAGGACAACAACCAAAGAAAACACCCCGACCCCTCCAAAAAAAACAACAACAACCAAAAAAACAGGGGGGAAAAAGCAACGGAAGAAGATCGACTTGTCACATTTTTGGCAGGTATTATAGATAGCATCTATCTCTACAAGGCAGAGATAATTTCCCAAGACATGGGTGATATTTGT
>CM054168.1:4425528-4428028 GCA_028751875.1 Rapana venosa | reverse complement strand
GTTGTGTGTGTGAGTGTGTGTATGTGTGTGTGTGAGTGAGAGTGTAGTGAGTGAGTGTGTGTGTATTTTGTGTTGTGTATTTTGTGTGTGTGTGTGTTGTGTTGTATGTGTGTGTGTTGTATGTGTGTGTTTGTGTTGTTGTGTGTGTGTTTGTATGTTTGTGTGTGAGAGAGAGAGAGAGAGTGAGTGAGTGAATGTGTGTGTATTCGTGTGAGTCTGTGTGTGTTGAGAGAGAGAGCGCGAGAGCGTTTGTTGTGTGATCTATTTGTCTGTGTCTGTCTGTTTTGTCTCAATCAATTAATCAATCAAACAATCACTCTATATCTATCTATCTATCTATCCACCTATCTATCTATCTATCTATCTATCTATCTATCTAATCTACGTTCAATAGTTCCTTTTCCTTCACTCCAAGTCCTGCATTTTCACCCCTTCCTCCCCTCCCCTTCCACTCCCCCCCCCCCCCCCCCCCCCACTTGCTCCTGTCTTAACCTCCAACTGGTCTCTGCCCTCCAACATCCCCCCCCCCCTCCTCCCAATCCTTTCCTCACTCTCCTCTCTCTCTCTCTCCCATCCTCTCTGTCTCAACCATCGCACCCCAATCTTTGTCTGTCTGTCCATCTTCTCCTCTCTCTCTCTCCTCTCTCGTCTCTCTCTCTCTCTCTCTCTCTCTCGGCTTTTTTTCATGAATAAATCTTTTAAGAGCTCTCTCTCTCTCTCTCTCTCTCTCTCTCTCTCTCTCTCTCTCTTCTCTCTCCTCTCTCTCTGTCTGTCTGTCTATCTGTCTGTCTCTCCCTCTCTTGGCTTAATATGAATTTTTTTTCATAGTCCTCTCTCTCTCTCTCTCGGCTTTTTAATGAATAATTTGTTCATAGTCCTCTCTCTCTCTCTCTCTCCTCTCTCTCTTCTCTCCCTCTCTCTCTCTCTCTCTCTCTCTCTCTCTCGGCTTTTTAATGATATCTTTTTCATAGTCCTCTCTCTCTCTCTCTCTCTCTCTCTCTCTCTCTCTACTCTCCTCTCTCTCTCTCTCTCTCTCTCTCTCTCGGCTTTTTTATGAATGATTTTTTCACAGTTCTCCCTCCCCCTCCCCCCCTCTCCTTTTTCTTTCTCACAGTCCTTCTATTCCTCCACACAATCTTTCCACTAGTACTACATACTCCTGCAGTCTGCCAGTTTGGTTGGTAAGCCTCTATATAATAATATATATATAATATAAATATATATATATATATATATATATATTATATATATATATATATATAGTATGTATGTATGTAGATAGCCTATGCCACAATTTGATTTGTAGTCCCAAGAAGAAGACAGACTACCCGGTGACTCAGACGTTCATATCTGCTGCCCCCCCCCCCTCCCCATCACACCCCCCCCCCCCCACCCCCTTCCTTCCCTCTCTCTCTCTGTGTCTCGTTCGAGTTTCTCTCTCTCTCTCTCTCACTTCTCTCTTCTCTCTCTCTCTCTCTCCCCCCTCTCCCCACAACAACCCTTCAACTCTTAAATCGTTTTTATATTCAATCACCTCTCTCTCTCTGTGTTTCCATCCTCTCTCTACCTCTCCCCCTCTCTCATCCCCCTTCTCTCTATCTTTCCCTCTCTCCTCTGATTTTCAATCCTCTCTCTCTACCCCCCCCCCCCCCCCCATCTTTCTCTCTCTCTCCCTCGGGGACTGGATGTAAAAAAAAAGCACATGGGTGCTTATTCATTATCCTCGAAATAAGAGATTTTGCCATTGTCCCTTCCCCCTCTCTCTCTCTCTCTTCCTACCTCCCCCTCTCTCTCTCTTCCTTCCCTCTCCCCTCCCTCCCCCCTCTCTCTCTACCCGCCATACCCCACCACCAGCCAGCCATCCAGCCACCCGGGGTACCCCCTGCGGAGACCCAGAGATGTGGAAAGTAGAAACTAGGCTTAGGCTACCAGCATGTCTCACTAAGTGAAACGTCCTTGACAGATAAAAAGGGATAGCAACCGTGCATGCTCCGCTTTTATGACTTTTCTTCCTGCTTTCGAATTTTTCTTTTTCTTCGCTTTTATTATATTTTTTTCTTTATCTTTTCCTGAGGTTCTGAATGTTTTTCTTTTTGTGGGAGGGTCCCTCACATTGAAGGTTATATCAAAAAGGTAAAGGTGTCCCCATAACCTATGTGGTCGTAGGGGGAGTGAGGTGTCAGAAACCTCAACTTCTCCAGGGGCCAGCATATTGAGGGCGGCAGCGCCCATCTCCTCTCCCTCGCTGCTTTACCTTCCCTGACCCTAAAGAGGGTAGGTACCCATTGACAGGTTACAGGTTGTATTATTCTCTCATAAAGCGTGTGCATCAGCATTATTTATAAGATATTTGATTTTCTGTGTAGTATGTAGCATGCCGATATGTCGTGATTGTAGTACAGGTATATCAGTGTTTCGGTTATGTTTCAAGGATTGGCATACAAACGTTTTGTGATCTGAGTACAGGTAGCAATGTTTCAGTTATGTTCCTTCGGATGAG
>CM054168.1:4413028-4420528 GCA_028751875.1 Rapana venosa | reverse complement strand
CAGACAGACAGACAGAGAGAGGGAGAGAGAGAGAGAGAAGAGTAAGAGAGGAGAGAGAGAGAGACAGAGAGATAGAGAGAGGGAGAAAGAGAGAGAGAAACAGACAGGCAGACGGACAGGAGACAGGCACGCACAGCGCGCGTGCGCGCGCACACACACACATACACATAGGCACATACAGTCTCACACACACAACCCCCTTTCCCCCTGCCCCCCCCCCCCCCCCCCCCCCCCCACTCCAGCCCATAGCAAAACAGAAAGTCATATAGGCAATTCTTGTATTGAGCTGTCCTGTGTTACACAACACACACACACACACACACACACACACACACGTGTCTAATATACATTTAGTGAAGAGACCTAAAAACGAAATCGAACACACTCACACAAACTCAGTTCCCTTCACACACACATCTCTCTCTTGTAATGTGTAAGATTATACAGTATTACTATTTGTATTATACTGCTCTGTATTGTATCATTTTGATTTGCGTTGTTGTGGAGGATTGCTGTGTCCAGTAACATCTGTCTATCTTTTCTGTTGTGTGTGTGTGTGTGTGTGTGTGTGTGTGTGCGCGTGTGTGTATGTGTGAGTGAGAAGGGAGGCGAGTATGTGTATCTCTCTCTCTATATATAAATATATAACATGTATACAGTGTGTTTATGTATGTGCGTGTGTGTGTATGTGTGTGTGTGATGTGTGTGTGTGTGTGTGTGCACGTGTGTGTGACAGGTTTGGTTTCAATGTAACAGATGTTGCATCAATATGTTATTCAAAGTCCACCCACACCCACTCACAGTTACCACACTCACACACACATACTCACCACCCCCCAACTACCCCCCCCCCCCCTACCACAGTTACCACACTCACACACACACACACACACACACACACACACACACACACTCAAAGGAAAACTTCGAAAACTCAAAAGGCAGCATTTGAAGATTGATTCATCAAGTAAGGAAAATAAGTCATCGAGTCAAAAAAGTCAAATCTAAATTTGACTTTGACTTTTGACCATCATCCCTTTGATCTGACCCCACTCGAATTTCGGCTCCTGGACTCCTCAAAAATCCAGACACACAGCTGTCAGTCAGTTTCCCCCTTCACTCTCAGCTGCTGTCCATCCCATCCCAGCTGGTGCTGATTATTACAGCAGGAACTGACTGACCACACTTGGACTTGGTAGTAAAATGAAGGGGGTGGGTTAATCTTAGCCCTGGACCCTTGACTGAGTTATGCTGGATTTGCGGGAGTGCTGTGCTGGCAGTGACTTGATAACACTCTTTTTTTCGATAACGCTTATCAACTAACGTGGTAGTTTCTCCTCTTCTTTTTATACTCTGTTGATCATGGCAGGCGTTCTTCATTCTCCGAAGACTATGGAGTTGCTTCGCTCTAGATATTCACTCTGGTACAGCGTTGGTTGTGGCTGGCCAATCCCACACAGGAATGACAGACAGTGCCTATGGCAGAGGAAGGCCCAGATGAATGAAGTCTGACAATGCTGGTCTGTCTGTCTGTCTGTCTGCCTGCCTGGGCTGCAGCCTTTCTTTCTTCTCGCTCTCTTTGCCTCGTGCTGCTGCTGAGCAAGCCAAGTGTCTCTTGGAACTTGGAGAGACTTTTCTGCACAGTCTGTCTCTTCTCCAGGCTGACTGACCGTTCGAGGGGCTGTTACTTCTCCCCAGTTGTTCTGGTCCGATGTTCCGGGCTTTTATTTTGTTGATGTTGTTATTATTGTTGTTGTTGCTGCTGCTACTCTTGGTATTTTTTTTTCTGATTATAACGTCAGAACTGTTCCAGCATTCTTTTCTCTTTTTTTCTTTTATTCTTTCATATCATAATAGTATGTTCTTTAGAGCCAGAAGGCCCATAGAGCCGGAGCTTATCCCGGTTTCTGTAGCGTTAAGCGAACTGATGGTTTTTCACCACCACCCCTGTGACAGGACGCTAGTCTGTCGCCAGATACTTCCCCAGCAGAGCTGGTACCCACTTGTACACCTGGGTGGAGTGAGGAAAATAGGAGTAAAGTGTCTTTCCCAAGGACACAACACCGAGCCGAGCGGGGATCGAACCCGCGACCTCTGGATCACGAGTTGACCGCCTAAACCACTCGACCACGGTGCCTCCAATATCATATCATAATAATGCATGGAATTTATATAGCGCTGAATCTTGTAAAGCAACAAATCAAAGCGCTCAGATGACTTTTTTTAAATATCGAGGATAATGGAAAAAGCACTTACGCGCTTTTTTTAATCCAGTCCCCTTGTGTTTCTGGTTTTGTCAATTCGTCATTTGTTCCCACCGGCACACAATGGCCTACTCTTACGAAAAGCGGAACAGGATTTAACGTGTGCGCAAGATGTTCTGCTTGCATTCACACACAGGGCGAGGCTTTGTTTGTAGTTTATAGTTTCTAATTTCTTCTTCCCAACAATATCGACTGGGAAATCAGTTATATGGCTTGACAACCGTGAAAACGGAAACATGGCCATAAGATTATGTTTGCAAGGGCCACCACAAGTTTGCCCTCCTTCCCCCCCCCCCCCCTCTCTCTCTCTTTCCCCCTCTCTCTTTCTCTCTCTGTGTGTTCTGGTGGCTATCACGTAATATTTGAACAGGAAATCGTCGACTTGCTGACACAGCCAAGTAACCTCCCTTGTCTGTTCCGGTCACGTGATCTGACATCACTCTCTGTGATTGGTTGACTTGATCTTATAATGGCCGGGGTTTGTTTGGGGTTTTGTGTTTTGTGTTTTTTGGTCTTTCTTTCTTTCTTTCTTTCTGTATCTCTCTCTCTTTCTTTTCTTCTTTGTCACGTTTTGAGGCATCTCCTTTCTTTCTTCTCTGTCTGTCTCTCTACCTGTGTCTGTTTCTCTTTCCCTCTGTCTGTCTTTCCCTCTGTCTGTCTTTCTCTCTATCTGTCTATCAGGGAACAAATGACAATTTACAAAACCGCATACACACGGGGACTGGATGTAAAAAAGCACATAAGTGCTTATTCCATTATCCTCGATATAAAAGAGTAAACTAAATAGATAAAATAAATATCTCTGTCTGTCTGTCTTTCTGCCTCTCTGTCTAGTTTTTTCTTCTTTTTTTCTGTCTTCTTCTCTCTCTCTCTCTCTCACCCCCTCTCTCTGTCTGTCTCTCTCCCTCTGTGTGCGTGTGTGTGTTGTGCGTGCGTGTGCGTGCGTGCGTGTGTGTGTATGAGTGCGTATGTGACGTTTTGTGTTCTCTCTCTCTCTCCGCCCTCTCTTTCTCTCACCCCCATCTCTGTCTCTCTCCCCCTGTGTGTGTGTGTGTGTGTGTATGTATGTGTGTGTGCGTGCGTGCGTGCGTGCGTGCGTGCGTATGTGTGTGTGACGTTTTGGGTTCTCTCTCTCCCTCTCTCTCTCTGTTTCTTCTTCTCCTCCTCCTCTCTCTTTGTGTCTCTCTCCCTGTCTCCACCATCTCTCTCTCCCTCTCTCTCTCTCTGTCTCTCTCAACGGGCTATGTTTTCGTTGAAGCTGAGATAAGAAATGAGGCAGGAGAGTCACGTATGGACGTGCAGCACAAAAGAATGGATCGTGTGATACTTTTTGTTGTTGCTGTTATTGTTGTTGCTGTTGTTGTTGTAGCAGATTTTAGTGTAGGTTTGTTTTCGTTTATGGTTTATTTGCTTGATAGTTTTGGTGTTTTTGTTTTTATTTTGTTTTTAGAGCTGTTGTTGTAGTTGTAGCCGGTTATAGTTGTTGTTGTTGCTGTTGTGTGTTGGCTTCATTCTGTTTTTGTTTAGTTTGTTTTCGTTTATGGTTTATTTGCTTGATAGTTTTGATGGGGTTTTAGTGTGTGTGTTTTTTTTAGAGTTGTAGTTGCAGCGGTTTATAGTTATAGTTGTTGTTGTGTGTTGGCTTCATTCTGTTTTTGTTTAGTTTGTTTAGTTATGGTTTATTTGCCTTATAGTTTTGGTTTTGTTAATTTCAGTAGTAGTAGTAGTAGCAGCAGCAGCAGCAGCAGTAGTTGTTGTAGCGGTTTATAGTTGTTTGTTTGTCTAGTTTATTCTGGTTTTTTTGTTTAGTTGGTTTTGTTATGGTTTATTTGCCTGATAGTTTGGGGATTTTTTTTTTTACAGAGTTGTTGTTGTTGTTGTAGCGGTTTATAGTTGTTTGTTGTGTGTTGGCTTCAATCTGGTTTTTTAAATGTTGATTTCGGTATGGTTTATTTGTTTGATAGTTTTGGGCAGTTTTTTTTTCTTTTTTCTTTTGGTTTCCAGAAAGACTTAAAGAATAACATTCTCTCCCACTCCGAAGTCGGATGCGCAGGGCCTGACTTGTCAGGCGTTTAACGGCAGCGCAATGTATTTTTGCTCCTATGAAAGACAACGATAGTTGCTGTCTGAGCATTCGATGATGACGACGACGAAGAAAAAAAAGTATGAACGTAGAAATTTACGATGAAGTTCATCTTACTAAACTTTAAGGAAAGTCAGAAAGAAAAGAAAAGAAAGAAAGAAAGAAAGAAAGAAGGGAGGGAGAAAGGAGAGGGAGAGAAAGAGAGAGAGGGAGAAAGAGAGAGAAAAGAGAGAGAGAGAGAGAGAGAGAAAAGAAAGAGAGAGAAAGAGAGAGGGGAGAGAGGGAGAGAAGAGAGGAGAGGGAGAAAGAGAGAGAGAGAGGGAGAGAGAGGGAGAGAAAAAAAGAGAGAAGGGAGAGAGAGAGGAGGGAGAGAGAAAGATAGAGAGAAAGAGAGAGAGGGAGAGAGAGAAAGAGAGACAGAGACAAAGAGAGAGAGAGAGAGAGAGAGAGAGAGAGAGAGTGAGTAGAGAGGAGAGAGAGAGAGAGAGAGAGTAGAGAGAGAGGAGAGAAGAGAGAGAGAGAGAGAGAGAGAGAGAGAGAGAGAGAGAGAGAGAGAGAGCGAGAGAGAACGAAATAACTAAAGGTAAAGAAAATTGTTTTTATGTTCCCCGTTCAAATTACGTTTTCTGCTAAGACAAATTCAAGCGAGAATTTGTAACGGCTTTTGTAAGTGCTGTGCTGTGTGTGTGTGTGTGTGTGTGTGTGTGTGTGTGTGTGTGTGTGTTGTGTTTGTGTGTGTGTGTTTGTGTGTGAGTGTGTGTTGTGTGCGTATGTGTGTGTATGTGTATGAGTGCGTGTCGTATGTGTGTGCGTATGTGTGTATATGTGTGTGTATGTGTGTGTGTATGTATGTATGTGTGCGTATGTATGTGTATGTGTGTGTGTATGTATGTATGTGTGTGTATGTGTGTATGTGTATGTGTAGTGAGTGTGTAATGTGTGTGTGTGTATGTGTGTATGTATGTATGTGTGTGTTATGTGTGTATGTATGTATGTGATGTATGTATGTATGTATGTATGTATGTATGTATGTATGTATGTGTGTATTGCTCTGAACGTTTTTCTGCAACAATAAATTTTTGCTACAACAGAGGATAAATCTCTTTTTTGGGGGGAGGGGGGTGGGGAGGGTGGAGCAGGGGTCATTTTTGTCCCCCTGGTAAATGTAAATTTAAATGTCTTGTGCCGCAGAGAACAAGCATTAAATTCATATCAACATTTTTCTTTCAGGTTTTTCTCTCTTTTCTTTCTTTGTCTCAGATCGATTGGGTAAAAAAAAAAAAAAGGGATTTGGTTTTCTTCGCTTTGTTTTGGTGTTCTCCTCCCCCCCTCTCTCTCTCTCACTCTCTCTCCTTTTCTCTCTCTTCCTCTCTCTCTCTCTCCTCTCTCTCTCTCTCTCTCTCTCTCTCTCTCTCTCTCTCTCTCGGGTGAGTGCGTGCATGCGTGCGTGCGTGTGTTGTTTTTTTTTTTTTTTAATGTTCCATTCGAATCTGTTTCAGTTACAGGGCTTGAAGAATAGTGACCAAAAAAATGGTTTTTTCGACTTTAATTTTTAAAAAAAAGTTTTTTTTTGCTGTTGTGTGTGTGGGGTGTGTGTGTGTGTGTTGTGTGTGGTGGTGTGTGTGTGTGTGTGTGTGTGGTGATGAGTCAAACTTTTTTTTTTCAGATGGAACATTGAATAAGTATTGCAGTTGCTGTGTGAATGGGGTGTTTGCGCGGCCCCGTGTTGGTGTATGTGGGGGTGGGGTTGTTGGGTGTGGTGTTGTGGGGTGTGTGTGTGTGTGGAATGAACACATTTGTAGATGCAAATTTGTGTGTGTGTGTGTGTTTTTAAAAAATACAATCAAACTTCGGTGCATGTTTTTTTGACACCATAACTGAAAAAGAAATAACTTTTTTTTAGCAAAAAAGAGAAAATATAACATATTTTCTGTCTTGATCAAGTTTTTTCTTTTTGTTTTTGTTTTTTGGTTTTTTTTGGGGGGTTTTTATTTTGAGTTGGGGGGGGGGTGTGGGGGAGGGGGGGGAGGGCGGGGGCAATGGTTTTCAACAAAACAGGAAAAAAGATTTTTTGGGTTTCCCAAAAATCTGGTCGTGATGCAAAATTGTAATAGATGCATGAATGTCCACACGTGTGTGGTGTTGTGTGTGTGTGGTGTGTGTGTGTTTTGTGTGTGTGTGTGTGTGTGTGGTCTCTCTCTTTTTCTATCTATCTGTCTGTCTGTTCTGTCTCCTCTTTTAAAAAGCTACTATTGCTTATTCTATTACCATATATAATTTGATAAAATTCGTCCTCTCTCTATTTCTGTCCTGTGTTTTGTCGTGTCTCTCATCGTGTGTGTTTTGGTGTGTGTGTGTGTGGTGGGGTGTGTGTGAGTGTGTGTGTGTTTGTGTGTGTGTAAACAACAACCCTTCAATTCTTAATTCGTTTTGATTTCAATCTTTTCTATTCGTCTCCCTCCCCCACCCCCTCCTCTCTCTTCTCTGTCTGTCATTATCTTCTTCTGTCTGTCTTTCTCTTCTCCTTCCCTCCTTATCTATCTGTCTGTCTTTTTGTCGGTTTTGCCTCTAACCCCCCCCCCCCCCCCCCCTCTCTGTCTATCTTCCTCTCCTCTCTTTCTCCCCTCCCTTTCCCTCCCCTACTCCCTCACTCATTCCTCTTCTCTGTTATCTCTTTCCCCCCTCTCTCTCCTCCCCTCCCTCCCCATCTTCCTCCTCCCTCTCTCCCCTAACTCCCTCTTCCTCCCTGTCTTTCTTCCCCCTTCTCTGTAATTATTCTATGGCTTTATTTTATTTATTATATATATGCACTGGGTGGGGGTTATTTATTATCTACAATTTTTTTTAAAAAAAAAATTGTCATTGTCATTTCATTTCTCTCTTCTCTGTCTGTCCTACACCCCCCCCCCCCCTACTTCTTCCCCTCCACCCTCCCTTATCTGTTTTCTTCTCATCTCTCTCCCTCCCCACCTCCTCTCCTCTTCCTCCCTGTCGCTGTCTCCCCCTATCCTTTCATTTCCTCTTCTCTGTATATTCCCCTCCCCCTCTCTATCTGTCTCTTCTCTATCTCTCTCCCCTTCTCTCACCTCCCCCTCCCTCCCCCTTCATCTCCCCACCCCTCTCCCTCCCCCATTCCATTATCCTGGGTATAAA
>CM054168.1:4398028-4405528 GCA_028751875.1 Rapana venosa | reverse complement strand
AGAGAGGGAGAGACAGACAGACAGAGAGAGGAGGAGAAACAGACAGACAGACAGACAGACAGACAGACAGACACACACACACACACACACAGAGGTTATCCATTATCCTCGAAATAAAAGAATTTTTAAAAAGTATAAATATGCACACACGCACACCCCACACCCCCCGCACACCCCTTCATCCCCTCACAGACACATATCTCCTCCTACACACACCCAACACGACACACACCCTCCCCCCACCCACCCAACACGACACAACACACGCACACACACACAAACACACACACATACACACCACACACACACACGCAACACGACACGACACGACACGGGCACACAGATTATCCATTATTCTCGAAATAAAAGAATAAAATAAAGAAAATATAAATATACACACATGCACACACCCTCTCGCCCCCCCCCCCCCCCCCCCCCCCCCCCCCCCCCCCCCCCCCCCCCCCCCCCCCCCCCCCCCCCCCCCCCCCCCCCCCCCCCCCCCCCCCCCCCCCCCCCCCCCCCCCCCCACCCCCCCCCCCCCCACACACACACATATCTCAACAGCACACACGTACCCCCCCACCTTCCACACACTCACCCCGCCCCCACTCCCACCCACACACACACACAGATCAAGCAAGAGACAGTAGGCTATATTAATTAGACAGCATCGCTTTGCTGGTCTTTGATCAGCAGTGCAGCAGATTAAGATTAAAACCCCCAGGTCTTTGATCTTACAGTCTGCTTGCTCTCTCTCTCTCTCTCTCTCTCTCCTCTCTCTCTCTCTCTCTCTCTCTCTCCTCTCTCTCTCTCCTCTCTCTTCACCTGCCGATAGGTCACTACGCTCTATAGTACACAGGGACAGATCTGTGGTCAGAGCACTCGCTTTTCCCCCAAGCTAAGGTTAAGCAGCACCGATCATGGTTACCACTTGGATGGGTGACCGTACGTTTGCGCCGCGCCTTGGCTTCAGTACAGTCCCTTCCCAGTTCACCCAGCTGTAAATGGGTACCTTGCCCTCTTTCAAGTGGAGCGTGGTTACCAAGTGGATGGGTGACCGTTTGCGCGCCTTGGCTTCAGTACAGTCCCCCAATTCACCTAGCTGTAAATGGGTTCCTGCCCTCTTTAGAGTCAGGGAAGGTAAAGCAGCGAGGGAGAGGAGATGGGCGCTGTGCGCCCTCAATATGCTGGCCCCTGGAGAAGCTGAGGTCTCTGACGCCTCGCTCCAGCTACGACCACATAGGTTCTGGGAACACACCTTTGCCTTAATTTTGTTTATACTTTAGTACACCGACAAGTTTCAAACTATCGCCTTGCCGTCGTGGGGTGCCAAGGGGCCTGTCAGTATAAAATAGCATCCTCCACCTTCTGGAAATTCTGTGCCAGGAATTCCCTCTGTTTCTACGTTTCTGGCTTGTTCCTTTCCTTCCTATCATCACCTTCCTTGTCTATGTTCTGCCTTCTTGGTCCGTTCTCCTGCCCCTTTTCTCCCCCACAAAGAATTAAAAGATAACAATTCTCTCTTATGCCGAAAGTTGGATGCGCTGGGTCTTGACTTGTCAGGCGCTTAACGGCAGCGCAACGCATTTTCGTTCATATCAGAGACAACAGTAGCTTCTGTCTGAGCGGATCGAAGAAGAAGAAGAAGAAGAAGAAGAAGAAGAAGATGAAGAAGAGAAGAGAAGAAGAAGAGGAAGACAAAGAAGAAGAGGAAGAAGAAGAAGAAGAAGAAGAAGAAGAAGAAGAAGAAGAAGAAGAAGAAGGAAGAAGAAGAAGAAGAAGAAAGACTATCGCCTTTTCCCCTTGTTTTTCTGGAAAATAAACATAAAATAACGCAGTAGTATGTCTTGTATAACTTTGATAACATGAATAAATAAATGAACGAACGAATGATTGAACGAAGGAAGGAAGGAATGAAGGAAGGAAGGAAGGAAGGAAGGAAGGAAGGAAGGAAGGAAAATGCATGACTGTATGGGGCGGGTTTCTTCTTCGTCTTTGTCGTCGAACGCTCAGACAGCAACTATTGTTTGTCTGTCATATGAGAGAAAATGCGTTGCGCTGCCGTTAAGCGCCTTGACAAGCCAGGCCCAGCAGTATCCATCTCTCTGTCTGTGTCTCTGTCTGTATGTCTGTGTGTGTGTGTGTGTGTGTGTGTGTGTGTGTGTGTGTGTGTGTGTGTGTGTGTGTGTGTGTGTGTGTGTGTGTGCCTGTCTGCCCCTCTCTCTGTCTGTCTGTCTTTCTCTCTCTCTGGCTGGCTCTGTCTGTCTCTCTGTCTGTCTCTGTCTGTCTGTCTGTCTCTCTCTGTCTGTTTGTCTCTCTCAAACACACACACACAAAGCACACACAAACTCCCTCCACTCCCCCCTCCCCCCAGCACACACACACATCGACACATCAACGCCAAAGAAAAAGGAAGGGGTAAAAAAAAAAAAGCAAAAAAAAAAAAAAAGAAAGAAAGAAAGACGGTCAAATCTGTTTTCTGCCCTCATTTCCCAAAAGAGAATAAAAGCGCGGAAGCCCTGGGGCCCCGGGGGACCCCCCGTGTAGCCCCCCCTCCCACTGAATTTTTTTCCCCCGTATTGGGGAGCGCTGAGAACTTTGGATGTTTTGGAATAAAGTCTCCGCCCTCAAAAAAAGGGAAAAAGTGGGAGGGGGCCCAAAAGGGTTTAAACAGTATCCTTCGCTTGCATGGTCATTTGCTTTTCTAGAAATGTACTTTTTGGGGGGGGGGATAGCCAGTGGTCAGAGCACTCGCTTTTCCCCAAGCAAGGTTAAGCAGCGCGGCGTGGTTACCATTTATGGGGGACCCTTTGCCCTCGCCTTGGCTTCGACAGTCCCCCCCCCCAGTTACCCCGCGAAATGGGGACCTTGCCCTCTTTAGGGGCAGGGAAGGTAAAAACAGCGAGGGAGAGAGGGATGGGGGCCGCCCTCAATATCTGGCCCGGAAAAGTTTAGGACTCTGTGCCCCTTTCCCAGACACATAGGGTTTTGGGGAGAAACCCTTTTCCTTTTACTATTTATAGGGTGGCTCGCGCACGGCAAAGTGGGATGATTTGCGGGTTTCCACAGTCCCTGAATCGGATATCTGCGCGGGACATACTATACCCTTTACAACGTGGGCCCAAAGAAAATCTGGAGAGAGAGGGGAGAAAGAAGATAGAGAGAGGAAGAGAGGAGGAGAGAGAGAGAGAGACTATGGAGTTGTCATATAGGGGGGTTTTGGGAGTTCGTATAAAGAGTCCTACAGGGAAAATACAGTACAAGGGGGAACGAAAGGGAGACAAAGAAAACGATGGGAAGACAACATCAGAGAGTGGAGGACTGGTGGTAGCCTTGAGTGGAACGATCTGCTCTAAGGAAAGCAGAGGACCGCGGGGAGTGGAGGAAGCTGGTTGCAAAATCTTCATTAGTGCCCCCACGGTCAACGGGACTACGGGATAGGTGAAGGAGAAGAATATGCGCTTATCCTATTTGTTCAGATAACAGACATTAGTTGACGACGACGACGACGACGACGACGAAGACGAAGAAGATAAAAAAATGAAATAGAATAAAGCTAAAAATCTTCTGCAGTGGTGCAAAAGTCGATCCACCAGTGGACAAGCAAGCAGATCAATGTTTCTGTGAAAACTGAGTTTTCTTTTAAACCGAAGACGTTTGAAGGAATCGATTCCTGCATATGCGCGCAGAAGAAGAAGAAGAAGAAGAAGAAGAAGATGAAGAAGAAGAAGAAGAGAAGAAGAAGAAGAAGAAGAAGGAGAGGAAGAAAAAGAAGAAGGAGAAGAAGAAGAAGAAGAAGGTAGGATGAGGAGAAAAAAGAAGAAGAAGAAGAAGAAAGAAGAAGAAGAAAGAAAGAAAGAAAGAACGAAAAAGAAGGCCTCCACCACTTTCATCACCACCACCAACAAATTAAACAAACAAAAAAATGTATGCACACTTCTGTATATGTACTTCAATACATTTCTCAAACTCTTTCCTCAAACCTCAACCCCGCTCTCCCACCCCAAACCACCCACACACACCCCTCCTCCCTCCCCACCTCCCTTCCCCCTCCCCCCCCAAAAAAAGTAACAAAAAAAAAGCGAACGAACACAAAGAATCCAATCCCACACCCACACCCGAAACTCTAACCAAAAAAACCCCACAACCCCCAACACTCCCCGCCGCCATTTTGAATCCTGCCTCAAGGGAAAGGTAACTCTAACCACCCACAAAGGAGCCGAGAAGATGGCGGTGAGAGTGGGGGGCAGAGGGTGCGGGGTGGGAGGGGGTTCGCGTGAATCGGCTCAATACCCTTGCTGAGCTGCCGCACGACCAGTTATGCAAATTGCAGAATGTTTACTTTCTTCTACGAAGAAGCAAAGTCGAGTCCCTCGGGAGTAGCAGGCTAGTACGAGGCCCAGTGCCAGACCATGGCACCGAATCTACCGAACCGGACTGGCTTGTCCTCTGCTTCGATTCTTTAGCATAGGAATTGGGCAGAAGAGGCAAGTGGGGAGAGGGTACACTCTGGGGGAATTATTGCTACTGCTGCTGCTGCTGCTCAAAGAATCGCTGCTCAGTTCAAAGACTTGCTACTACTGCTACTTCAAGAACTGGGGACAGTGTCTTCTGCCTGATTCTATAGCATAGGAATTGGCCAGAGGAGGCAAATGGAGAGGGTACAGTCTGGGGAATTATTGCTGCTGCTGCTGCTGCTGCTCAAAGAATCGCTGCTCAGCTCAAAGACTTGCTACTGCTGCTACTTCTCAAAGAAATGCGACAGTGTCGTCTGCCTATTCTTTAGCGTAGGAATTGGGAATCGTAGAGTAGGCTAGTAGAGAGAGGGCATCCTCTGGGGGAATTATTGCTGCTGCTGCTGCTGCTCGAAGAATCGATGCTCAGCTCAAAGACTTGTTGCTGCTGCTACTTCTCAAAGAACTGGGGAAGGTGTCTTCTGCCTGATTCTTTAGCATAGGAATTCGGCAGAGTAGAGTCGTGGAGAGGCACTGTCTGGGGAATTATTGCTACTGCTGCAGATCAAAGAATCGATGCTCAGCTCAGTGACTTTCTGCTACTTCAAGAACTGCGGACAATGTCTTTTGCCTGATCCTTTGTTATAGGAATTGGGAAGAGTTGTCTAGTAGAGAGGGCATCCTCTGGGGGAATTATTGCTGCTGCTGCTGCTCAAAGAATCGATGCTCAGCTCATTGACTTTCTGCTACTTCTCAAAGAACTGGGGATGGTGTCTTCTGCCTGATTCTTTAGTACAGGAAATGGGAAGAGTAGGCTAGTAGAGAGGCACAATCTGGGGAATTATTGCTGCTACTGCTGCTCAAAGAATCTCTGCTCAGCTTCAAGATTTTCTGCTGCTGCTACTTCAAGAACTGTGGACAGTGTCTTCTGCCTGATTCTATAGCATAGGAATTGGGAAGAGTAGGCAAGTGGAGAGGGTACGGTCTGGGGAATTATTGCTGTTGCTGCTGCTGCTCAAAGAATCACTGCTCAGCTCAAAAACTTTCTGCTGCTTCTCAAAGAACTGGGGATGGTGTCTTCTGCCTGAGTCTTTAGCATAGGAATTGGGAAGAGGAGGCAAGTGGAGAGGGTACCCTCTGGGGGAATTTGTGCTACTACTGATGCTGCTCAAAGACTTGCTACTGCTGTTACTTCAAGACATGTGGATGGTGTTTTCTGCCTGCTTCTTTAGCATAGGAATATTGGGAAGAGTAGGCAAGTGGAGAGGGCACCATCTGGGGAATTATTGCTACTGCTGCTGTTGCTCAAAGACTTTCTGCTACTTCAAGAAATGCGGACAGTGTCTTCTGCCTGCTTCTTTAGCATTGGAATTGGGAAGAGTAGATTAGGCTAGTAGAGAGAGGGTATCCTCTGGGGGAATTATTGCTACTTCTGCTGCTGCTCAAAGAATCACTGCTCAGTTCAATGACTTGTTGCTGCTACTTCTCAAAGAACTAGGAATGGTGTCTTCTGCCTGATTCTTTAGTATATGAATTGGGAAGAGTAGAGTAGTGGTAGAGAGGCACTGTCTGGGGAATGATTGCTACTGCTGCTGCTGCCGCTCAAAGAATCGATGCTAAACTCAAAGAACTGGGAACGGGATAGCTCAGTGGTCAGAGCACTCGTTTTCCCCCGAAGCTAAGGTTTAAGCAGCATTGAGCGTGGTTACCACTTGGATGGGTGACCGTTTTCACGCCTTGGCTTCAGTACAGTCCCCCAGTTCACCCAGCTTTGAATGGGTACCTGCCCTCTTTAGGGTCAGGGAAGGTAAAGCAGTTGTGTAAATTTTGTCATCCGTTCCTACCGGCACACTATGGCCTACTTTTCAGAAAAGCGGAATGGGTTTTAACGAGTGCGCAAGATGTTCTGCCGTGCGTTTGCACACGGGGCCTCGGTTTATAGTCTCATCCGAAGGACTTTTGGGGAGAGTGGAGTCGGCACTGATGTTAACTCCAGAGGAAAAATTCCTCTTGAACGAGAATCGAACCCGGGGTCAGCAGATCACGAGCGCATTACTTTCCCCATCAGGGTACCCCGTCCCAACAAACAAACAAACAAACATACAAGACTCTACAAAACAAAACAACACAAAACCCCACGACAATCTATTTCTCACCACAGCCTAAAAAAACAACAACACAAAGTAGAAGGATAGAAATAAGATATTTTTAAAAAAATGAAGCTCTCTGTCTGTCTGTCTCTTTGTGTCTGCCTCTGTCTCTCTGTGTCTGTCTCTCTGTGTCTGTCTCTGTTTCTGTATCTCTCTGTTTCTGTATCTGTCTCTCTCTGTCTCTCTCTCTGTCTGTCTCTCTCTCTCTCTACACTTGCCTCTGTACTTAAGTTTTAATGAGTGCCCTATTTCAATATCTTATAATTATGTGTAACAAGTATGTGTACCATTTGACAATGTGTAGATGTTTATCTTTATGACTTATTAAGTTTGGTTGTGTTATTTTTCTTGGCTTTGTTGTTGCTCTTGTTCTTGTTGTTGTTGTTTGTCTGTTTTTCTCTTTTTTATCATCTTTTGTTGGTTTGGTTTTTCCTTCTCTTTTGTTTGTTTGTTTGTTTTGGTTAGGGCTTTTTGGGGGGTGGGGGTAGGGGTGGGGTATTCTTAGGATTTTCTTTTAATTGCTTGCTTTGGGGGGGGGGGGAGGGTTGTTGGGGGGGGGGGGAGCTGTTTTGAAAAGGGTTATTTCCCCTTGTTTTTATTGCGAGACTGTATAAGTATTGGGTTATTATTATTAAGATGTATCCCTAACGGGCGGGGACTGGATGTAAAAAAGCACATGTGTGCTTATTCATTATCCTCGAAATAAAAGAATTTGTCATTGTCATTGTCTCCCTTTTCGTCCGTCCCATTGTAAAATCCAAATTTTTTCCCCCGCCTTTTAACGCGAACAGGTCACCATAACATTTCACGTGCTCGACCGACCCCTTAAAAAATCCCTGTTGAATTTTCCCCCCCTTTTTTTTCCTCTCCCTCTGAAAAATAGCCAATTAGTCAGA
>CM054168.1:4389998-4397528 GCA_028751875.1 Rapana venosa | reverse complement strand
CACATACACACACATTCACACCACTCACACACACACCACCACACACACACACACCACACACACACACAACACACACACACACACCAAAACAACAACACTCTCTCTCTCACACAAACACACACACACAACCACACCACACTCTCTCTCTCTCACACACTCTCACCACACACACGCAACACACACACACACACACACACACACACACACCACGCACGCACACAACACACACACACACACACACACACCCCCACACCACACACCCCAAACCGCACACAGTTTATACAGGGTTTTGTTTTAGTGTCATCTGAAGGACTTGTAGGAAGAGGGGACTTAGTGCTGATTTGACTGCACAAAAAAACCCCCGAAGGGGTGTCCTTGTGGCGAAAACCCCCGGCCATCGATTACACTCAACACTCAACCCACTAGGCATCCCACCACCCATCCACCCACACCCTTCATTTTGAGTATAATAATAAAAATGATAAAAAAATAATAATAATAATAATAATGTATGGAATTTTATAGCCGGAATCTTTAAAGAAACAATCAAGCGCGAAACTGTCATGTCAATTTTTGCGGTTCTTTTTCTGTTACTTTGGGGTTTTTGCACTCAAAACCAACCCCCTTTGTAATTATTTTGTGCTACATAAAAAGAACTTTTCCCTTTCGGAAAGAAAAGCCCTTTTGTCCTGGGGAAGGATGAAAAAATTTACAAAACTGCAAAACAGGGGGACTGGATGAAAAAACAAAAGTACAGATTTTTACCCTTTTTCCTCGAAATAATTAAAACTTTTTTCCGCTTTGGGAAGAATAAGCCCTTTGTCCTGGGGGAACGGATGATAGAATTTACAAAACTGCAAAAAACAGAGGACGGTTTAAAAAAAAACCCAAAACCCTGAGGCTTGTCCATTTTTCCTCGGAATAAAAAAAATAAAAATTAAAAAAATTTGCTCACTGGAGAATTGCTTCGAGAAAAAGGCGGGTTTTCTTTTTCTCCTTCTGTGATTTCGATTTTTTTCGCGTTCCCCGTCATTAGCTTGTTGTTGTTGTTTTTGTTGTTGCTGTTGCTTTGTTTTTGCTGCTGCGCTGCTGCTGCGGGCAGCTGCGCTGCTGCGGCGCTGCTGCTGCTGTTTGTAGAAAGGGGGTTGGGTGGGGTAATTTCTTAAAAGGGGCCTTAAAATTTGGAGAGAGTAAGGAAAGGCTTTTTTATGCTTTGACCAATTTTTTTCATTGCCCAATGTGGCCTATCGAAAAGGGGGGGTAACACCATTTCCTTTTGTAAATAAAAATAAATACAAGAAAAATTTCATGATGTTTTAAATAAGGAAAAAAAGAAGCTCCCAAAAGGGAATACGACTTAATGGAGAGAGAAGAGAGAAGAGAGAGGAAGAGAGAGAGAGAGAGAAAATGACAATGAAAAATTTCTTTTTTTTCGAAGGGGAAGAGAAAGAGAGAGAGAGAGGAGAGAGAGAGAGAGAGAAGAAAAAGGGGAAGAAGAAAAAAAAACCGGGGAGTTTTTTTTATTGATTCTCATTGAACGTGATCGATTGTTTAAGAAAAACTCGTTCGTGGCTTTTATTTTTTTCTTTTTGATTTAGGCTTTGCATCTTTTTTTTTACTTCTGCTGCTACGCTGCTGTTTCTGCTGCTGCTCTTCTGCTTCCCGCTGTCGCTACTCTGCTGAAAAACGCTCTACTACTTCACTGTTGTTTCTTTTTCCGCTTCTGCTGTGCTGTTGCTTCTACTTCTCCTGCTGCGCTACTTTTCCCCTGCTGCTTCTACTTCTGCTGCTGTTCTCTTCGCTGCGCTTCTCTTCTGCTGCTGCTTTTACTTCCGCGCTGCTTTTTACTTCGCTGCGCTTTTTACTTCTGCTGCTACTACTACTGCTGCTGCTGCTAATCCCCTCCACTCCTCCTCCTCCTCCTCCCTACATTACTCCTACCACTACTACTCTTTACACTAACTACTACTACACACATTCTACTACACCACTACACACACTACAAAAATACACTACTCGATACTACTACTACTACTATACTACTACACTACTACCACCCCACACTACTGCTACTACTACTACAATTTCTGCTGCTTTTTGCTTTCCTGTTCGCGGTTTTCCCGTTGCTCCTGTTGCTGCGGTTCCTGTTTTCTGCTGTTGTTGCTGCTCTGCTGTTTTCATTTTCCAAAGGAGCAATAAATGTTGGCCAAATTCTCCTACCTACCCGCTTGTCCAGCAACGCCCCCCCCCTCCCCCCCCCCCCCCCCCATCCCCATCCCCCACGCAACCCTCCCCCCCCCCCCCCTCCCTCTCTCTCTTCTGTCTGCCCTCTCTCTCTCCTCCCTTTTCTCTCTGTGTCTCTCGCTGCCCCTCTCTCTGTCTCTCCGTCCTCTCTCCTGTCTCGTCGCCTCTTCCCCCTGTCTCTCTCTCCCGTCTCTTCTGCCCCCCCTCCTCTGCTTCTCTCCCGTCCTTCTGCCTCTCTCCCTGTCTCTCTCTCCCTGTCTCTGTCTGCCTCTCTCTCTCTCTGGTCTCTATGTCTCTCTCTCCCCCTCTCTCTCTCCCCTTCCTCTCGTCTCTCGTTGCCTCCTCTCTTCCTCCTCTCTTTTCCCCTCTACTGTCTGTCTCCGCCCCTCTCCTCGTCCCTCTTCTATCTCTCTCTATTTTCGTCTCTGTATGCCTCTCCTCTCTCCCCTCTCGTCTTCTGTCTCCCCCTTTCTTCTCTCCCTCCTCTCCTCTTTTTCTCTCCCTCCCCCCTCCTCTCCCTCCCCCTCCACCTCCCCCCCCCTCTCCATCTCCTCCCTCCCCCTTCCTCCCTCCCTCCACCACCTCTCTCTATAAATCCCTCTCTCTCTCCCCCTCCCCCCTCTCCCTCTCTTTCTCTTTTTCCCCCCCTTCCCCTTTGTGGGACAGAGGAACCTGAAAAAACGGATATGTGGGGGAGAATTCTGTACTGAATGGAGGAGGGGTGGGAGCGGAGGGGGGGGGAGGTCAGTAATGTTTTTGGGGGGTGGTTTGTGTGTGTGGTGTTGGGGGGAGAGGGGGGGGGGGGGGAGGAGGTTCAGGGGGTGGGTTAGGGGAGGGGGGCGGGCCGTGTGTGTGTGTGTTTGTGTTGTGTTGGGTTGTTTGGGGGTGTGTGATTCATCTATCCATTTTTTACTTGTAACTACTATCATTATCATTGGTACACTATCGTATGTCTACTTTTATCTGTGTATCTTCGTCTACTACCACTACTGTCTGTCGATCTATCTGTCGTCTATTTATCTATCTGTGCATCTATCTTTCTGTGTATCTGTCTATCTGTCTCTGTATCTGCTATCTATCTATCTATCTATCTATCTATCTATCTATCTATCTATCTATCTATCTGTCTGTCTGTCTGTCTCTCTATCTATCTGTCTGTCTGTCTGTCTATCTGTCTGTCTGTCTGTCTATCTATCTATCTATCTATCTGTGTATCTATCTGTCTATCTATCTATCTATCTATGCATGTGTGTATCTATCTATCTATCTATTTGTTTGTCAATCAATCTATCTATCTATCTATCTATCTATCTGTGCGTACGTGCGTGCCCGCGCGCGCGCATGTGTGTGTATGTGTGTGTGGAGAGAGAGAGACAGAGAGAGAGAGGGAAGGGGGGCGGGTAGCCTGTCCTACAAGCTACAGCAGGGTGATGGTGATACCGGTGTTGATGTCTGTAAGCAAGTCCGTTCCTTCTGAAGACTGTGTTGGGCACACACACACAACACACATACACACACTGTGTGTCTGTGTCTGTGTCTGTGTATGTGGAGTGAACATCTTCTGGAGGATTTTGTGTTTGTTGTTGTTGTGTGTTGTTAAAGAGAGTATGGGGTGTTGTGGGTTGACGTGGTTCGGTATGGAGTAGAAGACTTCGGGGTAAGTATCAGTCGTCTTCTTTGTTGTCGAAGACTCTTTGAGTGAAGATGCCGTTACGCCGCCGTTAAACCCCTGACAAGTTAGGCCCAGCGCGTTCGTCTTCCGCGTGGGAGAGTATGAGTTAAGTTTAAAGTGGATGTACATTTTAATAAATATTCTTTTATTTCGAGGATAACGGAATAAGCACTCATGTGCTTTTTAAAAAACTATCCTGTACCCGTGTGTATGCAGTTTTTGTAAATTTTGTCATCCGTTCCCACAGGCACACAATGGCCTACTCTTTCCGAAAGGCGGAACGGGATTTAACGTGTGTCCAAGATGTTCTGCGTGCGTTTCGCACACGGGACCCTCGGTTTATAGTCGCATTCGAAGGATGGTGTGTGTGTGTGTGTGTGTGTGTGTGTGTGGTGTGTGTGTGTGTGTGTGTGTGGTATGTGTGTGTTTGTGATGTGTGTAAGTTGTGTGTGTGTGTGTGTGGGGGGGGGGGGGGGTTGTGTGTGTGTATGTCTTTGTTTTTCGTGTAAGGTGTGTGTGTGTTGTGTGTGTGTGTGTGTGTGTGTGTGTGTGTGTGTGTGTGTGTGTGTGTGTATGTGTGTGTATGTTGTGTTGTGTAGTGTTGTGTTTGTGTGTTGTGTGTGAATCCTTTTTCTTGACTTTGTATATTGTTTTCGTATATGTTTTATACTTTGTTATTTTGTGGTTTTTTTTAACACTTGCTCTTTATTTTCTGCGTTAATAATGCCTGTTGTATGGAATCCACATCAGAAGCAAGTCTTAATTGTTGTGATGTATTGTTTCTTCTTCTTCTTCTTCTTCCTCCTCCTCCTCATCCTCCTCTTCTTCCTCCTCCTCCTCCTCCTCTTCTTGTTCTTCTGTTCTTGTTCTTGTTCTTGTTCTTCTTCTTCTTCTTCTTCTTTTCTTCTTCTTCTTCTTCTTCTCTTCTTCTTCTTCTTCTTCTCTTCTTCTTCTTCTTCTTCTTCTTCTTCTTCTTCTTTGTGGAACGCTCAGTCAGCAGCTATTGTTGTCTGTCATAATTATGAGTAAAAATGTGCAATAATGCGCCTGAGAAGTTAGGAGACAGGATAGCCTAGTGGTTAGAACATTGCGCTCGCAATCTGACGACCCGGCTTCAATTCCCGTTCAAGGGGATATTTTCCCCTGGAGTTAACATCAGTACAGACTCCACTCTCCCCAAAAAGTCCTTCGGATGAGACTATAAACCGAGGCTCCGTGTGCGAACGCACGCAGAACATCTAACGCACACGTTAAATCCTGCTCCGCTTTTCGTAAGAGTAGGCTATTGTGTGCCGGTGGGAACAGATGACAGAATTTTAAAAAAACGGCATACACACGGGGACAGGCTGTAAAGAAAAGCACGTAAGTGCTTATTCCATTATCCTCGATATAAAATAATTAAAAAAAATTTTTTTTTCAAAGAAGCCAGGCCCAGCGCATGCAACTTCGGCATGGGAGAGAACTGTTGTCTTTTGAGTCTTTCGAGAAAATATAAGGCAGGAGAATGGACCAAGAAGGCGGAAAACAGAGGGTAATGCCAAGATTGAGGGTAATGCCAAGATTGTGGTGGCAAGATTGAGGATTATGTGCCAAGATTGAAGGCAATGCCAAGATTGTGGTGGCAAGATTGAGGATAATGTGCCAAGATTGAGGGCAATGCCAAGATTTAGGGTAATGGCAAGATTGAGAAATATGCCAAGATTGAAGATAATGCCGAGATTCAATTAATGGCAAGATTGATGTTAATGTCAAGACTGAGGGTAATGCCAAGATTTAGGGTAATGGCAAGACTGAGGATAGTCCCCAAAATTGAGGGTAATGCCAAGATAGAGGGCAATGCCAAGATTGAGAAATATCAAAAAGATTGAATTAATGGCAGTATTGATGTTAATGCCAAGATTTATGTTAATGTCAAGACTGAGGGTAATGTCAAGACTGAGGGTATGCCAAGATTGAGGGTGATGCTAAGACTGAGGATAATGCTAAGACTGAGGGTATGCCAATGCACAGACTGAGGGTAATGGCAAGATTTGAGGGTAATACCAAGATTTGAGGGTAATGCCAATGCAAAGATTTGAGGGTAGTGCCAAGACTGAGGGTAATGCCAAGATTTGAGGGTAATGCCAAAGCTTGGAATAATACCAATACTGAGGGTAATGCAAGATTTGAGGGTAATGCCAAAGCTTGGAATAATACCAATACTGAGGGTAATGCAAGATTTGAGGGTAATACCATGATCGAGGAAAGTGTCCAATATTGAACATAATGCCAAGATTGAATAGAATGCCAAGATTGAATAGAATGCCAAGATTGAACATAATGCCAAGATTGAAATAATGTCAAGATTGAATATAATTCCAAGATTGAAAATAATGCCAAGATCAAGATTGAATATAATGCTAAGATTGAATATCATGCCAAGATTGAAATAATGCCAAGATTGAAAATAATGCCAAGATTGAATATAACGCCAAGCTTGATTATAATGCCAAGATTGAATATAATGCCAAGCTTGATTATAATGCCAAGATTAAAAATAATGCCAAGATTGAATATAATGCCAAGATTGATTATAATGCCAAGATTGAATATAATGCCAAGATTGAATATAATGCCAAGATCGAATATAATGCCAAGATTGAATATAATGCCAAGATTGAAATATAATGCCAAGATTGAAAATAATGCCAAGATTGAATATAATGCCAAGATTGATTATAATGCCGAGATATAAAGTAATGCCAAGATTGAATATAATGCCAAGATTGATTATAATGCCGAGATATAAAGTAATGCCAAGATTGAATATAATGCCAAGATTGAATTAATGCCAAGATTGAATATAATGTCAAGATTGAATATAATGCCAAGATTGAATATAATGCCAAGATTAAAAATAATGCCAAGATTGAATATAATGCCAAGATTGAAATAATGCCAAGATTGAAAGTAATGCCAAGATTGAAAGTAATGCCAAGATTGAATATAATGCCAAGATAGAAATAATGCCAAGATTGAAATGATGCCAAGATTGAAATATTGCCAAGATTGAAATAATGCCAAGATTGAAAGTAATGCCAAGATTGAATATAATGCCAAGATTGAATATAATGCCAAGATTGAAAATAATGCCAAGATTGAAATATTGCCAAGATAAAGTAATGCCAAGATAAAGTAATGCCAAGATTGAATATAATGCCGAGATTGAATATATTGCCAAGATTGAATATAATGCCAAAATTGAAAATAATGCCGAGATTGAATATAATGCCAAGATTGAATATAAAGCGAAGATTTAATATAATGCCAAGATTGAATATACCAAGATTGAAGTAATGCCAAGATTGAAAGTAATGCCAAGATTGAAAGTAATGCCAAGATTGAATATAATGCCAAGATTGAATATAATGTCAAGATTGAAATATCCGGGTTTTCCCGCGGGGGATGCCGGGAAGCCTGTCAGTATAAATAGCATCCCCCACCTTCTGGAAATTCTGTGCTTGGAATGGCCTCTTTTCTATCCCTCTCTTTGTTTCTGCCTCGTTCGCTTTCTTACTGCCACCTCCTTCTCATCTACATCCTGCCTTTTTGGTTCATTCTCCTGCCTAGTTTTT
>CM054168.1:4372498-4379998 GCA_028751875.1 Rapana venosa | reverse complement strand
AACAGAACGAGAGAGAGAGAGAGGAGAGAGAGAAAGGAAGGAGGATGGGGAGGAGAGAAGAAGTAGAAGAAGAAAAAAGGAAGAAAGAAAGAAAGAAAGAAAGAGTAAGAAAGGAAGAAAAAATTCACTTAACCTTAAACAAGATGATTAATTACCCGGAAAAAAAAAGAATAGAAACGTGAAAGAGAGGGGAAATGGGGGTGAGAGAGAGAGACAGACAGACAGAGAGAGAGAGACAGAGAGAGAGAGGAAAGAGAGAGAGAGAGAGAAGAGAGAGAGAAAAGAGAGAGAGAGGAGAGAGATGAGAGAGAGAGAAGTAAAGAAAAAGAATTACAGATAGAATGACGAGTGGGGAACGAACGCACAAATCTTTTTTTTTATTGAGAAAAAGATTATGCACACACGGATTTTCTCTCTCTCTCTCTTTCTCTGTGTGGTGGTGGTGTGTGTGTGTGTGGGGTTTTGTGTGTGTGTGTTTTTAACATCTTGACCTCAAGTGCGAAAAGAGACAGATAGACAGTCAGTCAGATGGGAGGGGGAAATTTTTCACCTTTGCGCCTGGCGGCTGCATGGTGTGTGTGTGTGTCTCTCTGTTTGAATGTGAAATTGGTGTGTTTCTCCAGCGTCCTTCCTGAAAAGTTTTATATCATTGTGTTTGTAACAACTCCAAGAACTGTGCGGTCAGAACAGTTTTCTTTGATATAATTTGACTTTCGACATATTTCAATTTATAATCTTTCTTTGCTTTATATTCATTTTCAAAATTTCATTGACTCTATGATTTGTGTTTACCGGATTGCGTTGGTCTTTGTGACCCTGTGTACTGTAACCCTGCCGCAGCGTGCACAATTGCACGTGATTCACGAATCAAAACCGCCCCCACCACCTCTGCCCAGCATTTGTCACTACTCGGCAATGGCACTATCTATTTCAGACTTAAGAGCTTTCTCCTCACGTGGTTTTCACCAAATGCAAAATAAACTCAAACAACATATTGTGAACCTCGGAATCCACCGCCGAAAACCAGACGAGGAAAACGTGCAGGCATACTCATCGCCTGCGGCGTGCTTCCCCGCATCTGCCCCCTCCTCAGTCTGACGTCACTACCACGGCAGTTTGTCACCACCACAATACTGCTTCACCATCTTGTCCTCCGGATGTTTCATCCTTTGTCTGTTACTCTAGTGGTTCTGTCCCTGATGTGTGTAATGATTTTCATGAAACTGTAAATCCCCTGACTGACCCAGTTTTTGTAAACCCTCTTCCATTCCTGACTCGCCATCCAAACCCTTGTCTACTCTTCCACTGCACACATCTCTACCATCACCCTCACCCCTTCCTCTGATAGTCCTAGTCCTCACCACTGTCTTCTTCAACCTCTTTGCCTCCTCAAACCTTTTCCACATGGTCTTCTCAACGCCCAATCTGTCTGTCCTGATGGCAAAGCCGACTTAATTTTGACTTCATTTCTGAACACAACATAGATTTAAAACCTTTATTACAGAAACTTGGCTAAAACACTTGGTCACGAACCAAAGATAAACAATGACGCCACCGGGCTACAAAACTCTTTCTTTCCCCCGACTCTCCGTGGAGGTGGCATTGCCATCGTCTACAAAGACACTCTGCATCCAACTCTTTCTGTCTGTCACTCCCTTCCGTTTTCACCTGAACTTTCGAAGTCTGTGAACTCAACCTCACCTTACCTGGCCACCTGTTACTTTCTGTTGCCTTTACCGTCCACCTCCAAACCGTAGAAACAATTTTTAGGTCTTCAGTTTCCACCAAGAGTTTCAATCACTCCTTGACCATTTCAGCCTCTCTCCCAAGAAACTTATCATTCTTGGTGACTTCAACTTCCCTTTTGACAACCAGTCCTCTCCTGATGTTAAGCGTCTTTTTCTTTCTTTGTCTAACCACTCTCTTTCCCAAAATGGTAAACGAACCAACACACAGATTGGCACATTTTAGACTGGTTATCACCGATGTCTCACAAGGTCTAATACATCTCAGTCTGTATTGTCCTGACGAAACTGCTCTCGATCATTCTACCCTTCTTTTCTCCCTAAACATTGCAAAACCTATCAGAAAGAAGAAGTGCATTACCCGTCGCAACCTCAAGGCCATAGATATTCAAACTTTTCTTTCCCAAGCTGCTGAACGTCTATCACAAATCCTGACCATATGACCCCTTTTAAACACTACAATACCGTCCTCAGCCAACCCCCTTGATGAGCATGCACCTCCTACTGACCATCTCCTGCCCTGATAGGCCCTGTGCACCATGGTACAACCCATGACATCCCGGTCGCAAAACGCAAACGCCGGCAACTAGAACGGCAATGGCGTAAAAAAAAACTGAAATAAACAAACAGCTTTTCGTAAACAAATCAACAAAGTCAAAACCTTAATCCATTCTGCAAAAACAAAGTATTACTCTTCTCAAGTTCTTGATGCCCCCCATTATGAAATCTCTCTTTTCCCTCACATCCACTCTGCTTGGATCTGCGAAGGCTAGCCCCCTGCCTTCTATCTACAACCACTCTGAACTTCCTTCTTAATTTTCTGCATTCTTTTCTGACAAAAAACCGCAACATTCGCTCTAGCTTGGATCAGACTCCTTTCCAGCCTGTAATTTGTGGGTCCTCAATTTTCTGGCACTCCTCTCCTGTCCTTTCATCTAGCAACGAGAAAGAATCGAGACAATTCTGAAAGGAATGACCATAAAATCATGCGATCTCGACCCCATACCTGCTTTCTTTTTGCACAGTGCCTGCCACGGCTTATACCTACTATAAAAAAGTAGTAAACACATCCTTGTTTTCTGGAAAAAGTTCCTTCAGCTTCAAAACTGCTTTAGTCCCCACCATTACTCAAAAGCAATGACCTGACCCTAACATTCTGAAGAATTACAGACCCGTTTCCAACCCTTCTCTTATCTCTAAAGTCCTTGAAAGAGTAGTTTTTTGAAACAGCTCAACAACCACCTTCTCTCCAAAAGTCTTCTTCCTGTGTTTCAGTCTGCCTTCGCGCCAACCACAGCACTGAAACCACCTAGTTCCACTTTAAACATGCTTCTACGTGCTTCTGACTCAGGGAAAATCTCCCTCCTCACCTACTCGACTTATCTGCAGCCTTTGACACTATTGACCACTCTATCTTCTCTCCGTCTTCAGAAACGTTTGGTGTTACTGGTACGGCCTCACCCGGTTTAGCTCATACTGACTGACCGACTCCAGACAGTCATAGTAAATAAGATTCAGTCAGTACCTGCCAGACTGGAATGGGAGTCCCGCAGGGATCAGTTTTGGGCCCTGTTCTTTTCACTCTTACAAACCCCTCCACTGTCACATATAATTAACCGTCATCAGATTTAACCATCACTTTTATGCAGATGACTCCAGATTTCTAAGCAGTGACACACCTGAAAATCTGCCTTCTCTCTTGATAAATATGGCCTACTGCTTTCAAGATATTCCAAAACTGGATGATAGAGAACAAGTTACCAAATAAAAGTGATAAAATGAAGCCCTGCTTGTAGGGACCAAAAACAAACTCTCTTTCCATAAAACAGCTTCAATAGAATTCGGCAATGCATCAGTCCCCCCCCTATCCACTGCTGTAAAGTATTAGGGGTCATTATTGACAACACACTTCTCTATGCAAAAATTCATCACCAGACCCGCCCGTCGTGCTTCTATCAATTACGGCGTTTTTAGTGCAATTCGAAAGTACCTGTCCACAGATTTCAACATCAAAACTCGTGGCATCTCTCATTCTTCACGTCTGGATATTGCAATTTCTTTTGGCTGGTTCTGCCAGCATCAAACTTTTCCACTCCCTTCACGTATTCAAAACTCTGCAGCTCGACTAGTCCTCAGAAAGAAAAAATCTGAGCACATTACCCCTCTCTTGCGATCTCTTCACTGGCTGCCTGTGCCACAAAGAATAAACTATAAGATCAGTACCCTCTGTTACAAATGTCTCCACAAAACAGCACCCTCCTACCTCTGTGAATGTCTCCACCTGTACACCCCTTCTCGTTCCCTTCGCTCTGCTGCAGATTCCTTGTGCTTACAAATACCTAGATTCAACCAGTCCACTGTTGGCCGTCGCTCTTTCTCTGTTTCTGGTCCATCGATTTGGAATGGCCTCTCTATCTCTCTTCGCCAAAGACCTTCTTGTGACACTTTTAAATCTGGCCTCAAGACATATTTGTTTCAAACCTAAGAATTTCCTCTCCTGTTTCATTTCATAGCTATCCCTGCTTTTCAACAGCCAAAGATTCCATCACCTTGCCAAAGTGTATAACCTGTGCATTTGGACTTGTTAGAACTATTACTTGCTATTGGTTGCATGACTGTGTAAGAATGAGTTGAGTGCAAGCGCTTTGATTTGTCTGTGCAAGATACAGCGCTATATAAGTTCCATTTATTATTATTATTATTATTAGATGGACAGACAGGGCAAGGTAAAAAAAAGGTCATTTCAAGGATGATAGATAAGAGGGAGAGGGGGAGGGAGGGAGAGAGAGGGGGGGGGAGGGAGGGAGAGAAACAGAGAAAGAAGAGGGAGGGAGGGAGAGAGAAGGAGGGATGGAGAGAGAGAGAGAGGGAGAGAGAGGAAGGGATGGAGAGAAAGAGGGAGAGAGAGGGAGGGAGAGAAACAGAGAAAGAGAGAGGGAGGGAGAGAAAGAGGGATAGAGAGAGGGATGGATGGAGAGAGAGGGGAGAGGAGGGATGGATGGATGGAGAGAAACAGAGAGATAAAGAGGGAGATGAGGGAGATAGAGAGGGAGGAGGGATGGAGAGAAAACAGAGAGAGAAAGAGGGAGGGAGAGTGAGGGATGGCTGGAGAGAGAGAGGTGAAGGAAGAGAGGAGGGGATGGAAGGAGGAGGACAGAGAGGACAGACAGACAACAACACAACACACACACACGCACACACAACAAACTCACAGACAGACAGCGCAGACACACACACACACACACACTGCTAACAAACTCACAGACAGGACAGACAGACACACACACACAACTAACAAACTCACAGACAGACCCACACACACACACACACAAACTAACAAACTCACAGACACACACACACACGCACGCACACACACACACACACACACACACACAACACACACACACACACACACACACACACACCACTACTAACAAACTCACACACACACACACTACTAACAAATACACAACAATACACAACTCTAACAAACCACACACACTTAACAAACTTCTCTTCTCTTCTCTCTCTCACACCACACACCACACACACACACACACCCCACACACACCACCCACACACAAAACCCCAAACACAACACAAACACACTTTAACAAACTCACCCGCGGGCAGAGGGCCCCAAATGCCCCCAAAAAACAACAGCCCAAGTACCTAAGTTTTCTCTCTCTCTCTTCTCTTCTCTCTCTCTCTATCTCCTCTCTCTCTCTCTCTCTCTTTTCTCTCCTCTCTTCTTCTCCTCTCTCTCTCTGTCTGTCTGTTTTGCCTGCTGTTTCCCTGTCGGGTTGTTGTCGGGTGTCTCTCTGTTTGTCTCCTTTTTGTCGGGTCTCTTGTGGTTCTTTGTTTTCTCTAGGGGGCCCACCCCCCCCCCCCCCCCTCCCCCCCCCCCCCCCCCCCCCCCACCCCCCCCAATTTTTCTCGTGCTTCTTTTTGTTTTCTTTTTCTTTCCCCCCTCTTCTCCTCCTCCCTTCCCCGTTCTCCCTCTCTCTCTCCCCCCTTCTTCCCCCTCCCCCCCCCTCTCTCTCCTCCTTCCTCCTTTCTCCCCCCTCCCCTTGTCCCCTCTCTTTCTTCTCTTCCCCCCCCCCCCCCACTCTTTCTCTTTTCCCCTCCCTCTCCCTCCTTCCCCCCCCTCCCCTCTTTCCCCTGTTCTCTCTCCCCCCCCTCCCTCCCCCCCCTCTCTCCTCCCTCCCTCCCTCCCTCTCCCCCTCCCTTTTCTCCCCCCCTTCCCCTCCCTCTCCCCCCCCCCCCCCCCCCTCTCTTTTGTGTTCTGTAAAAAAACTCGTAAAATTCTAAAGGGGCAACGCGGTATAAATTATTACTAAAAGAAGGTTTTCTCCGGTTTTCCCCTTTGCCGTATATCTTATGTAAAGTATTAGAAAAAGGGCATAGTATTGTTTTTAATTTTTTTTCCTTTTTTTTTTTTCCTTGTCTTTTTTTTTTTCTTTTCTTTTCTTTGGTGTGTTATTAATTTTTTTTTTCTTTTTCGTGTTCAAGGTCTAGGTGTCAATCTTGAATGAAGGATGTTACGGTTTTGTTGGTTTTGTTGTTTTTCCGGGGCCTTTTGAGGTAAGTGGTGGTGTGTGTGTGAGTGGGGGTGGGGGGGGGGGGTGGTAGGGTGTGGGTGTGTGGGGTTGGGGGGGGGGGGGGGGTTTGTGTGTGTTGTGTTGTGGGTGGGGGGGGGTGGGTGGAAGGGGATGTGTTACGTTGTTTGCGTGTGGTGTTGTGCGGCGCGCGCGCGCGTATGTGTTTTTTTTGACTCTCTGCCGTCTCTCGTCGTCTATCTTCTGTCTGCCTGTTTGCCTGCTGTACGTCTGTCGGGAGGGATAGCTCAGTGGTCGGAGCACTCGCTTTCCCCCACCAAGTTAAGCAGCGTCGGCTGGTTACCCGTTGGTGGTGACCCCTTTTCGGCTTTTCTTCGTAAGATCCCCCCTTACCCCGCTGTAAAGGGGTAATGCCCTCTTTGGGTCAGGGAAAGGTAAAGCAGCGAGGGAGAGGAGATGGGCGCCCCCTCTCATATGCTGGCCCCCAGAGAGTTTAGGTCTTGACGCCTCGTCCCCCCGACCTTTTAGGTTTGGGACTTTCCCTTTACTTAGTCGTCGTCTGTCTTTTTTGTCTTTGCTGTAAGGTAGTGGTTGGAGTGTTGTGTGTGTGTGTGTGTGCCTTGTGTAGGCATGCGTGTAGTGCGCTTGGAATGGTGTGTGTTTGTTATTTGTGTGTGTGGTGTGGTGTGTGTGTGTGTGTGTGTGTTGTGTGTGTGTGTGTGGTACTCGCGAGTATTTTTACTGTACTTTTCCCTCCTGGTGATTGTTAATAGATGGTTTTTGCAGTCGTTGTCTGCCCGTTTATGTTGTTGTCTGTTTTATCTCTTCTGTAGTAGGGAAGTTTGTTGTTATCCCGTTTGTTGGGTACGTCGCTCTTCTCTCCTCTCTCTCTCTCTTCTCTCTCTCTCTTCTTCTTCCTTCCTTCTCTTCTCTCTTTCTCTTTTTTTTCTCTCCTAATGTGTCTGTCTGTGTCTTTGTCGTCTGTCTGTCTTTTCTGTCTGTCTCTCTCTGTCTGTCTGTCTCTTCTCTCTTCTCTTCTTCTCTCTCTTCTCATAATTTCATTGCAAAGAATAGTAGCGAAAAATGCGTTACTAAATTTTTGATTTTGGGGTATCAGCCATTGTATCTAGAAAAGATATACCCGAATGTGAGAAAAATGCCGTTTGTTCATTGTGCTGAAGAAAATGAAAAATTTT
>CM054168.1:4363979-4371998 GCA_028751875.1 Rapana venosa | reverse complement strand
AAGGGGAAAAGCCCTACGGCTTTTTTCCCCGTCCCGTGTTATGCTTTTTTTTGTCAATTTTGCATCCTTTCCCCCACCCGCACAAAAGGGCCTATTCTTTTTCCCGAAAGGGGAAAAGGGTTTTTAAATGAGCGCAGTTTTGCGTGCGTTCGCGCACAGGGGGCCTCGGTTTATAGTCTCATCCGAAAGACTTTTGGGGGAGAGTGGAGTCGGCACTGATGTTAACTCCAGAAGAAAAAAAAATCCTCTTGAAAGAGATTCGAACCCGGGTCAGCAGACCACGAATACATCATCACTCTAACCACCAGGCTACCGCATTCCCCGAAAGACTAAGAGATTTTTGCACAGCGTTTATGGTATAGCGACTGTGCAGAGAAGCTCTAAAACGGTAGAAATTCCCATTTCTCTTTTCTTTTTTTTTTTTGCCCTGTATACCGTTCGTCACAGAATCAAGCACATCGGGCAAGACCTTAGTTTGGTATTTTTGGCCGCACACCGGTATTAATTTTGGGGTCATGTAGTATCTTCTATAGAGTGTGAGTGGAAAAAAATGTTGGTGATTTTCACATATTTTTTTAAGCATGAAAAAATGGACTGTGCACTTGTTTTTTTTGGATTGAGGACATAGAGCAATACCAGTTAGTCACGAGAAAGTTGGAAATAATCATCAAATGAGGATTGCTTGTATTCCTTCAGCGTTGACCGCCCATGCATATTGCGGTAAGGAAGCTAGCAGACGACAAAGGACTGAGGGGGTACAGTGTTTGCTGAAAAATTAAAAAATTTCAAACCTACCAAATTTGTTCAAAATCACATGAGTTTTGAGTCAGAGGCTATTCTTTTACAAAAAGTGGTTTTTATTTCTGTGGATGCCTTAGTACGTGCGGTATGAATATAAGAGTCACATAGAAAAACAGAATAAAAAAGAGTTATTTTTTTTAAATACCGGTGTGCAGCCTTTACTTTTGGAACAGAGTTGCGTAGTTTTTCGGTTCTGACGTCATTTTTGTCGTGGCAATAATGACGTCATAGGGTCTAGTCCTTTCTTTGTTCTTCTTCGAGTCTTTGGCTATTTTCACTCTTGTAGTTGTGCTAGGCCTAGTGGGGAGAGAATGGGCTTGGTACAGGGCAATGCGGCGTTCAACGGTCAATTCTTCGGTAGTGGCGGGCTAACTGCTTCAGCGTGAGTACGTTTTTTTTGAACAAGTAGGGGTTTAGTCCTTTTGGTTATGGGTGTGTGGGGGACATAGATAGACAGCAAGACAGACAACAGACAGACAGACGAAGACAACGCGGCACGCTGTTTCGGACGCACGCACGCATGCACACACAAAAAAACAAAACAAACACACCCCACACACACACACCCACACACAACAAACAACAACAAAAAACATACACAACACAAAACCACAAAAACACACACACCCCACAAAAAACACACACACACATTGTGTGCCGGTGGGAAAGATCAAAAATTGACAAACCGCATCATAGAGGAGGGATTTTTAAAAAAAAAAAAGCCACACTTTTTTTCCATTATCCTCGATAAAAAGAAAAAATAAAAAAAAAATAAACACACACACAAATATTTTTGGAAACAATAATGTTTAAAATTTTAAATCCATATTGTACTTGAATGAAAGATTTAAAACCTTACCTGTTTTCCTGAAACTTCTTCGAAAAGTTTTGGTACATGAAGTTTGGGTTTTTATTGCTAAAGGGGTTTTTTAAGTCCCCTTGGTTATTCATGTTGTTCTATTTTTAAAGTTACTCTTTTCGTTCTTTGTGTTTAGCATACAGTTTTTGTTTTGATAATGAGGAAATTTTTTTCAACCATAACTACACACTTGCACAAATAGAACCCACACAACCACACACACACCCCACACAACACAAACCCCACACACACACACAACAACAAAAACACACTCACACACAACACACTCAAAACACACACCCCCAAAAACACACACCGTATTTAGTAAAATCTTTAAAGAAATTTGTCCTTGATTGAGGGCTTGTTTTTTTGAAAAAAACAAAAATGCTTTTGTTTTTAAAAAGTCCCTCGGGAAAAAAATTTTTTACTTTTTGATTGCTTCAACATTTAAAAAAACTTTTTTTCGGATTGATTATGTCTTAATTCCTTGAAAAAATTTTTATTTTTATTTCAAAAGGAAAAATGGGTTTTGTGGGAAGGTTTGGGGTTTTTTTTTTTTTTTCTTTTTTTTTTTTTTTTTTTTTTTTTTTTTTTTTTTTTTTTAAAAAAATTTTTTTTTTTCCCCATCCCTCCCGATTATGCTTTTTGTAATGTTGTCACCCGTCTTTCCCCCGGCACACAATGGCCAAACTTTTCCGAAAAGCAGAACGGGTTTTAACGTGTGCGCAAGATGTTCTGCGTGCGTTCGCACACGGGGCCTCGAATGAACGTATTGAAGAAGCTGCTGTGTTATCCCCTTTTGGTGAGATGCTACTGCTGCTGCTAACACCTCTGCATGCTGCTGTTGCTGCTTAGCTTCTGTTGCTACTGTTGCTTACTGCTGCTGCTGCTACTTTTTTCTGTTGCTAACTGCTACTGCTGCTGCTACTGCTACTGCTGCTGCTACTGCTGCTGTTACTACTTCTGCTGCTCTTGCTACTTCTGCTACTGCTGCTGCTGCTGCTACTAACGCTTCTTTTGCTACTGTTTGCTGCTGCTGCTGCTTCTACTGCTGCTGTTACTTCTTCTGCTGCTGTTGCTACTCTGCTGCTGCTGCTGCTGCTGCTGTTACTACTTCTGCTGCTGTTACCACTACTACTGCTGCTGCTTCTGCTACTAACGCTTCTGCTGCTACTGCTACTGCTGCTAAAGTGCTACTGCTGCTGTACTACTTCTGCTGTGTTGCTACTTCTGCTGCTGCTGCTGCTGTTTACTACTTCTGCTTTCTGCTGCTATTTTGCTGCTGATACTGTTGCTGCCGCTACTTTTGCTGCTGCTTCTGCTACTGCTGCTGCTACTGCTGTTGCTGTGCTGCTACTGCTGTTGCTGCTGCTGTGGGTACTGCTGCTGCTACTACTACTACTACAAACTATACTACTACTACATACTACTACTACTTTCTACTACTACTACTATGCTGTGCTGCTGCTGCTGCTTCTGTTGCTGCTGCCACGACTACTACTACATACTACTTCTACTCTAGTACTACCACACTACTACTATCTAACACTTTTGCTGCTGCTGCTGTGCTGGGTTTTCTCTGTGCTGTCATATGCTGTGCTGAGTGTACTTTTGCGCAATGCTTTCCCTTTGGTTTATAACCTTCTGTGCTGCTGCTATCCTACTACTGCTACTTTGCTGTGCTGTGTTGCGGGCTGCGGGCCTCCCGCAGGAAGAGTTGTTTGCCTGATGATTTTGGGTGATTAAATGCAGAGAAAACTGAAGCCACGATTGTAAAACCAAACACAACCACACAACACACACATCTCTCCTCTCTTTCTCTCTCTCCCTCTTTTCCCTCTCTCTTCTCTCTCTCTCTCTCTCATCATCGTCGCGTCTCGTGTCGTCGTCGTCGTCTCTCATCATCATCATCATTTTCTTTTTCTTTTTCTTCTTCTTCTTCTTTTTCTTTTTCCCCGAAATGCGGGGGGAAAACCTTTTCTGTTTATTCATTCCCCCCAGAAAATAAAAAACTCTTATCGTTATTCTCCCGCCATCATCACATCATCATCTCATCCCATCATTTTCATCATATCCCATATCATAACTTCAATACATTTGGGAAATAATCTTTCCCTCTTCCACTGCTGTGAAGAAATTTAGGATTATTTCGACAAACACTCTTTTTGGCAAAGTTTCTACCCAGACCTGCTTTTCAATTACGGTTTTTAGTGAATTTCCCAAAAGTGCTTGCCCACTGATGCAGCATCCAAGTTTGTAAATTCTCATTTTTTCACGCGGGGACTATTACAATTCTTTTTTGTCGGTCTGCCAGATCTCTACCACTCCCGTCAACGTTACAAACTCTGCGCTTGACTAGCCACGAAAAAAAAAATTTAACACATCACCCCACTTTTGGATCTCCACGGGCTTTTTTGTCTCACAAGAATGAAATAATTTTTTTTCTCCTCTCTACAAATGTCCCCACGAAGCTGCACCCTCATCCCTCTGTAATGTTTCACCTGTACCCCCCACCCCCTTTTCCCCGCTTGCTCCAGATCCTTAGGGTTCTAAACCCCCAGATTAAAAAATTCCATTTTTGCCGTCACTTTTTCTCTTTTTCTGGTGCACCCGTTTGGAATGCCTCCCTCCTCACTTCGCCAAAAAGCATTTTTGATTTTTCAAATCCAGTTCAAGACAACCACCACACACCAACACACACAAACCACAAAACCACACACACACCTAATTGAGTGTGGTGGGGTGGGGGTGCAAAAAAAAAGGGAATTGAGGCCGGGTCTGTAATATAGATTTTGGGTATTCCTTGTTAATTTTTTCTTGTTGTTTTTAGCTATCCCTGTTCCCCACATGTTTCATGATTATGAGATATCAAGAGTTTATTCTTATTCGTATTGGGGGTGGTGTGTTTTTTGTTGTCGAGACAGAGATAGATCAATAGATGCAACAACAGACAAAATAGATAGGTAGGTAGGTTGTAGTAGGGGGGAAAAAAAAAGATAGATAGATGATAGTAATAGGTAGGGAGGTAAGAAGACAGACAGAGGGGGAAAAAGGGAAATAGATAATAATAGTAAAGAAAAAATACTTAGATACAAATACAAAGGGGGGGAAATGTGTGCACACGCGCGGCGCAAACCAAAAATTTGTCACCCTAAAAAAAATTCTTTCAATAAACCCAAAAAGGGGCGCGATCTTTTTTCAGAGGAGAGAGAGAGTTATAACTTTGGATCTAAACCCTGGGAAACTGAATGTAGAAAAAAAAAAAAAAAAAAAAGAATTTCCAAAATGTTTGGAAAAAACCAAATCTAAGCTTCGGTTTGGGGCCTCTAGCACTCAATGAAACAAAGAAATGATCCCGACAAAAGCTGCTTTGTTCTTCTTCTGCTTCTTCTTTTTTTTTTCCCCCTCCCTCCCTTTTTTTTAAAAATTTTATTAAAAACTCTTTTCTTTCCCCCCGCGTCGCGCCCAGACCAAAAAAATTTTTCTAAAACGAAAATACCGGGCCCCAAAGGGAAAAGGGGGGGGGGGGGGGGGGGGGGGGGGGGGGGCCTTTAAATTTTTTTTTTTTTTTTTTGGGGGGGGGGGGGGGGGGGGGAAAGGGGATTTGGGGGGGGGGGGGGGGGTTGGGGGGGGGGGGGGGAAAAAAAAATTTTTTTTTTTTTTTGGGGGGGGGTTTGGGGGGGGGGGGGGGGGGGGGGTTTTTTTTTTGGGGGGGGGGAAAGGGGGGGAGGGGGGGTTTGGTGGGGGGGGGTGGGGGGGGGTTTGGGGGGTTGGTGGGGGGGGGGGGAAAAGGGGGGGGGGGGGGGGGGAAAAGGGGGGGTTAAAGGGGGGGGGAAAAAAAAAAGGGGGGGGGGGAAAAAAGGGGGGGGGGGGGGGGGGAAAGGGGGGGGGGGGGAAAAATTTTTAAAAAAAAAGGGGGTTTTTTTGGGGGGGGGGGGGGGGGGGTTTTTAAAATAGAAGAAAAGAAAAAGGGGGGGAAAAAAAAAGAAAACCCCTTTTTTAAAAAAAAAAAAAAGGGAAAAAAAAAACCCGGGGTTTTTTTTAAAAACCTTTTTTTAAAAAAAAAAAAAAAAAAAAGGGCCCTTTAAGGTTTAAAAAAACCAAAACAAAGGAAAAAAAAAATTTTTTTTTTTGTTGGGTTTTTTTTTTGGGGGGGGGGGCCCCCCTTTTTTTCCCCCCCCCTTTTTCCCTTTTTAAAATTTTTTCCCCTTTTTTTTTTTTTTTTTTCCAAAAAAAAACCCTTTTTTTTGGGGGGGGTTTTTTTTTTTTTTTCCCCCCCCCCCCTTTAATTTTTTTTTTTTTTTTTTGGGGGGGGGTTTTTTTTTTTTTCCCCCCAAAAACCCCCCCTTTTTTTAAAAAAAAAAATTTTCCCCCAACCCCCCGGGCCCCCCCAAAAAAAAAAAAATTTTTTTAAAAAAGGGGGGGCCCCCCCCTTTTAACCCCAAAAAAAGGGGGGGTTTGGGTCCCCTTTTTAAAAACCCCAAAAACCCCTTTTTGGGGGAAAAAAATTTTTTTGGGGCAAGGGGAATTTTTTTTTCCCCAAAACCCCCCTTAATTTTTTTTTTTAAAAAAATTTTTTTTTTTTTTTTTTTTGGGGGGGTTTTTTTTTTAAAAAAAACAACCCTTTTTTTTTTTCCCCCCCCCCAAAAAAAGGGGGGGGGGGGGCCCCCCCCCCCCCCCCCCAAAAAAAAAAAAAAAATTTCCCCCGGGGGCCCAAAGGGAAAAAAAAAAAAAACCCCCCCCCCCCCCCCCCCCCCCTCCCCCCCCCCCCCCCCCCCTTTTCCCCCCCCCAAAAAAAAAAAACCCCCCAAAAACCCCCCCAAAATTAAAAAAAAAAACCCCCCAAAAAAAATTTTAAAAAAATTTCCCCCCCCCTTTTTTTTCCCCCCCCCCCCCCCCCCCCCCCAAAAAAAAACCCCCACCCCAAAAAAAAAAAAAAAAAAAAACCCCCCCCCCCAACCCCCAAAAAACACCCCCCCCCCCCCCCCCCCCCCCCCAAAAAAACCCCCCCCCAAAAAACCCCCCCCTTTTCTTTTTTTTTTTTTTTTTTTTTCCCCCCCTTTTTTCCCCCTTTTTTCTTTTTTCTTTTTCTTTTTTTTTTTTTTTCCCCTTTTTTTTTTTTTTTTTTTTTTTTTTTTAAAAAAAATTTTTTTTAAAATTTTTTTTTTCCCCTTTTTTTTTTTTTTTCCCCCGGGGGTTTTTTTTCCCAATTTTTCCTTTTTTTTTTTCCCCCTTTTTAAACCCCCCCAAAAAAGGGGGAAAAAAAGGGGCCCCTTTTCCCCCCCCTTTTTTCCCCCCCCCCTTCCCCAAACCCCGGGGCCCCAATTTTTTTCCCACTTTCCCCCTCCCCCTTCCCCCCCCCTTTTTTTTTTTTTTTTTTCCCCCCCCTTTTGGGGGGGGGCCCTTTTTTTTTTTTTTTTTAAAAAAAAAAAAAAAAAAATTCCCTTTAAACCCCCCCCCCAATTTTTGGGGCCCCTTAGCCACGACCATTCCTGGACAATCAGGGGAAGAGGATGAGGGGAAGCCTACCGCAGCACAGCAGCAAACACCCAAAAAAACAACAGCGGGGAAGGAAAGAGGAAGGAAAAAAAGGGCAGGAAAGAAAGAGAAAGGAGGAAGTGTTTCAACAGGGCGGCGGGGGACCTGTACCAGAGGGGTGTAATTTGGAGATGGACGGGGGAAACCCAAATTTGTGTACTTTCCCCAGACCCAGCCGGCTGGCCGTTTGCGCCGCCCAGAAAGTAAGTACGTGGGGAGCACAAACCCCGCCCTGGTTGGAATGGTTAATTGTGATTGTTTTCACATTCATTTAAGGTCTTTTCACGTTGTTTATTAGACGGGGTGGGGGGGGGGGGCGGGGGTGGGGGGGGGGACGGGAAAAAAAGGAGGGTGTAAAGAGTGTCAAGGGGGGGAGGGTGGGTAGTTGGTACTGTACAAGGGGAAGGGGAAATTTTTGGGGGCAAAGCATGCGAAAAAAAATTTAAAAAAAAAATTTTTTTAAAAAAAAAAAAATAGAAAAAAAAAAAAAAGCCCCAAAATTTTTTTGAGAGAAAAAAAACACCCGTTCATTCCCAAAATTTTTTAACTACAATAAACGACAAGGAAATGGGAATTTTCTAACAGTTTTTAAAAAAAAAATCAAAAAAATTCCCAAAGAAAAAAAGTAAAAAAAAATTTTTAACTACTGAAATTTCCCCCGGGAACAAACCCAAAACCCTTTCCCCCCTCCCCTCCCTGCCCTCAAAAGAAAAAACCAAAAAAGCAACTCCCCCCCCCCAAACCCCCCCAAAACCCCTTAAAAAAAAAGAGCGAGAAACCCCAAAAACAGGGAAAACCCAATTAAAAAACCCCAATTTTCC
>CM054168.1:4351479-4356479 GCA_028751875.1 Rapana venosa | reverse complement strand
GTGGTGGCTTGTTATCATCGTCGTCATCGTCATTATTATTATCATCATCATGTCCATCATCATTATTATTCTCATCATCATCATTATTATTCTCATCATCATCTCCATCATCATCTTCTTCTTTTTTATTCTCGTCATCATCTCCATCATCATCATCATTATTCCCGTCGTCGTCATTATTATTATCATCATCATCTCCATCATCATCATTATTATTCTCATCATCTCCATCATCCCCCTTATTATTCTCATCTCCATCATCGTCATTTTATCATCATCACCACTACCACCATCATCATCACCATCATCTCCATCAGCATCACCACCACCATCATCACCATCATCATCACCACCACCATCATCATCATCAACACCACCACCATCATCATCACCACCACCATCATCATCATCACCACCACCATTCATCATCTCATCATCATCATCACCATCAACATCACCATCATCATCACCATCATCATCATCATCACCATCATCACCACCACCACCATTACTACAGGCAAGCAGAAAATGAAAGCGAAACGTGCCTCTCTGTCTTCACTCTCCGCGTCTCCCAGGTGATGTTCACACGTGACCCCTGGTCACGTGTGTGGTCAGCTTACGTGGACAAGCTGGTCCTTCCAGACTCCTGGCTGGACCACGGCAGAGCCATTGTCCAGCGCCGCAACAAAACGGTCGGCCAGAACAGCAGCAAAGACAGCAACAAAGACAGCAAAGACAACACCAACAGAAGAAGATTCAGAGCAGCGGCCTTCACCTTCACCTGCCCTCACAACGTGACCTTCCAGGAGTTTCTGGACTACGCGTTGAATGGGGTCAAGGACGCGCATTGGGAGCCCGTGCATCAGCTGTGTAACCCCTGCAGCTTCCAGCCCAGCTATGTTGGGAAGGTGAGGGGGGGTGGGTGGTGGAGGTGATCGGGGGGGGGGGGGGGGGGGGGGTGGTAGTGGTCGTGGTGGTGGTGGTGAAGGTGGTGGTAGTGGTGGTGGTGGTGTTTTGTGTGTGCTTATTTATTTCTTTATCTTATTTATTTATTCTTTTATATCGAGGATTTTTTTTATTTTATTCTTTTATATCGAGAATAATGGAATAAGGGGGGGGGGGGGGGGGTTGGGGGGGGGGGGGGGGGCTCGGTTTATAGTCTCATACCAAAGGACTTGGGATGATGAGTGAGTCAAGAGTGCATGTTCTAGGTGATCAACCCCATGAGTGTTAAGCTGGGGTACGCACAACCACCCCCCACAACAACATCATCATCATCATATCATCTCATCACCATCATCAATTATGATGATATTAATAATATAGTGATGATGATGAGAAAAGTAGAAATAAGGATGATGATATCATCATCATCGTCGTCGTCTGATGATGATGATGAGAAAAAGAAGAATAAGGATGATGATATCATCATCATCATCAACATCATCACTGGTGATGATATTAATTATAATAATAATAGTGATGATGATGATGGTAAAAAGAAGAATAAGGATGATGATATCATCATCATCATCATCATCATCATCACTGGTGATGATATTAATAATAATAATAATAATAATAGTGATGATGATGATGAGAAAAAGAAGAATAAGGATGATGGTATCATCATCATCATCATCATCATCACTGGTGATGATATTAATAATAGTGGTGGTGGTGATGATGAGGAGGAGAAAAAGAAGAATAAGGATGATATCATCATCATCATCATCATCAGTGATGATGATATTAATAATACTAATAGTGATGATGATGATGATGATGATGAGAAAAAGAAGAAGAAGAAGGATGATGATGATATTATTATTATCATTGTCATTACCATCATCATCATCATCATCATCATCATTTGGCCCAGGCCAAAAGCTGTGTCAGTTATTATTGATGTCAGCTAATTGCGAAGGCCTACATTAAAACGTTGTTATGTTGTAAAATGTTGTGTTGAGATTGCCTCTTAACATAACAACCTGCACTCTCCTTTGTTAAAGGGGAAAAAAATCCTCTGAAGTCGGAGTATGGCTGCCTATATGGCGAGGTGCTTGAAAAAGAGTCATACACGCAAACTTCTCATCCAGTGTGTACTTCCTATATCACAGAGATTCCCAGGTGGGATGAGGAGTGAGGCAGAGTGTGGCATGTTCTGGGTGACCCCCAGGGTGTAAAGCTGGGGAACGCACAACAACAACAACATCATCATCATCATCATCATCATCATCATCTTCAATGATGATATTAATAATAATAGTGATGATGATGAGAAAAAGAAGAAGAAGGATGATGATGATATTATTATCATTATCATCATTTTTCTTATTCTTCTTTATTCTTCTATATTATTATCATTATCATCATCATCATCATCTTCTTCAATGATGATATTAATAATGATAGTAATGATGATGAGAAAAAGAAGAAGAAGGATGATGATGATGATATTATTATCATTATCATCGTCATTCTTCTTATTCTTCTTTATTCTTCTATATTATCATCATCATCATCATCATCATCATCATCATCCCAGGTGGAAACGTTCTCCGAAGACTCCGCCCACATCCTGAACAAGGCGGGCTTGGGGCGGCTGATCCGGGGCCACGAGAGCTCGAGCAGCCACTCGGAAGACGAAATGCGGATGCTTACCAAGTACCACTACCAGATCTTCGCCACGCGCGGGGGCATCCGGAGGTGCCTGAACTACACAGGGCTGGCAGGGAGGCTGTGGAAAGCCTTCGTCCTCAACGGCTATATCGCCGCCAACTTGACGTTCCCCCTTACAGAGGTGAGTGCTTGGGTTTTTTGGTTTGTGGTGGGGGGGGGGGGAGCTGGTTGGGTGGGTGGGGTGGGTGGTTGGCTGTCGGTCTGTCTGTTGTGGGTGTCTGTCTATCGATCTGTCTTGTATTGTCCTGTCTCTGTCCTGTCTCTGTCTTGTATTGTCCTGTCTCTGTCCTGTCTTGTCTTGTATTGTCCTGTCTCTGTCCTGTCTCTATCTTGTCTCTGTCTTGTCTTGTCTTGTCTTGTCCTGTCTTGTCCCTTTTTTTGTCTTGTCTCTGTCTTGTCTTGACTCTGTCCTTTCCTGTCCTGTCCTGTCCTGTACAGTCCTGTCCTGTATTGTCCTGTCCTGTCCTGTCCTACCCTGTCCTGTCTTGTCTTTTCTTTGTCTGTCTATCTGTGTGTCTGTCTATATGACCACCTGTCTATCTATCTAGCTAACTAGCTAGCTAGCTATATGTCTATCTGTCTACATACCTGCCTATCCATCTGTTCATTTATCTATTTGTATTGATCCATTCATCCATCCATTCTTCTATCCATCCACTCATGCATTCATTGAATCCTTTGCTGTTGGTGGTTAGGGTTTTTAAAAAATGATATTTAAAGCTGATTTGTTTATCTATTTTTTTCTTCCTTTCTTTCATTCTCTCTTCTCTCTCTCTCTTCTCTCTCTCTCTCTCTCTCTCTCTCTCTCTCTCTCTCTCTCTCTCTCTCTCTCTCTCTCGGGCTGGATGTAAAAAGTCTTTGTACTTATTCTATTACCCTCAGAAAATAAAATTTCGTTATCGTTATCTTCTCTCTCTCTCTCTCTCTCTCTCTCTCTATCTCTTCTCTCTCTCTCTTGCTCTTTCTTTCTTTCTTTCTGTCTTTCTGCCTTTCTTTCGTTCATCCATTCATCTATTTTATTCATTAATTTTCGGTTCATCATTTCCTTCATTTATTCATATTTTCATTCACTCCGCTTTTATCTATTTACTCATTCTTGTCTTTCTGTCAATCCATCCATCTGTTTAGTCTTTTATTCGCTCGTTTTATTCATTCATTCCTCGTTAATTTTATTCATTCATTCATTCCTTATTAATTTTATCGATTATTGTGTCCATCCATTTCAGTTTTCAGCGGTACTGAAAAAAGCTCGGATCAGTTACGAAGCGGGACAGAAAGCCATAGAACTGTTGCTGAAATATCACAGGCTGCTGCCTGACCCTCCTCGCAAGAGATGGCCCAGCATCGCCGTCGCGTCATGGTCCAGGAATATAGGTAGGGTGAGGTGTAGTGTGGGGTGTGGTTGGGGTGGTGGGGTAGGATGGGTGTGGTGGGGTAGCGTTGGGTTGGTCGGGTAGGGCTGGGTTGGTGGGGTGGGGTAGTTTGGATGTGGTTAGGGTGGGGTGGATTGGTGGGGTGGGGTAGGGGTGGGTTGGCTGTGTGTGGTAGGTAGGGTGGTGTGGGTGTTAGGGTGGGTTGGTAGGGTGGGTGTGTGGTAGGGGTGGGTTGGTAAGGTGGGTGTGGTAAGGGTGGGTTGGTTAGGGTGGGTGTGGTAGGGTGGGTTGGTGGGGTAGGGTGGGTGTGGTAGGGGTGGGTTGGTGGGGTGGGGTTGTGTAGGGGTAGGGTGGTAGGGGTGGGGTGTGGTAGGAGTGGGGTAGGATGTGTGGTAGGGGTAGGGTGGGTGTGGTAGGGGTGGGTTGGTGTGGTTGGGTTTGGTGGGTAGGGTGGGTGTGGTAGGGGTGGGTTGGTGGGGTAGGGTAGGTGTGGTGGGGTAGGGTGGGTGGAGTAGGTTGGTAGGGTGGGTGTGTGTTGGGGTAGGGTGGGTGTGGTAGGGGTGGTGGGTAGGGTGGGTGTGGTTAGGGGTGGGTGGGTTAGGGTGGGTGGTGGGTAGGGTGGGTGGAGTAGGGTTGGTAGGGTGGGTGTGGTTGGGGTAGGGTGGGTGTGGTAGGGGTGGGTGGGGGTAGGGTGGGTGTTGTGGTAGGGTGTGGGTGGGTTGGGTGGGTGTGGTGGGGTAGGGTTGGTGGGGGTAGGGTTGGGTTGGTGCGGGTAGGGTGGGTGGGTAGGGTTGGTGGGGTAGGGTGGATGTGGTAGGGTTGGTGGGGTAGGGTGGATGTGGTAGGGGTGGGTGGTGGGGTTGGGTGGGTGTGGTAGGGTTGGGGGTGGGGTGGGTTGGGGGTGGGGTTTTGGTTGGTGGGGTGGGTGGGTGGGTAGGGGTGGTT
>CM054168.1:4344110-4350979 GCA_028751875.1 Rapana venosa | reverse complement strand
GGGGGGGGGGGGGGGGGGGAACCAAGACAAAGCTTAACCCAACTGCCAATTGAGTTTGGGGGTTTTTTTTGATGGCAGAATAAAAATTATAAAAACAAACAACAAACACAAACTCTCTAGAAGCGTAAACTAAATGACAACGTGCGTGTGTGTGTGTGTGTGGTGTGTGTGTGTGTGTGTGTGTGTGTTTGTGTGTGTGTGGGGTGTGTGCGCGCGTGTGCGTGCGCGGGCGGGCGTGTGTTTCTCTCTGTCTCTGTCGGTCTGTGTCTCCCTCTCTGGTCCCTGTTTGTCTGTCTCCTCCTTTTCGTGAGCGTGTTGTGCTGAGTTTTGTCTTTTGTTGTGTTGTGTTGTCTTTTGGTTGTGTTGTGTTTGTTGTGTTTGTGTTGTGTGTGTGTGTGTGTGTGTGTGTGTGTGTGTTGTGTGTGTGCGCGCGCGTGTGTGTGTGTGTTTTGTGTGTGTGTGTGTATCCCATCTCCCCCTCCTTCTCTCTCTCTCTCTGTTCTCTCTCTCCTCTCTTTCTCTTTCTCTCTCTCTCTCTCTCCCTCTCTCCTTTTCTCTCTCTCTTTCTCTCTTCTCCCCCTCTCCCTCTCATCTCCCCTTTCTCTCCTCCCTCTCTCTCTCTCTCTCCCCCCCCCCTCTCCCCACTCGTCTTTCTTTCCCGCCCCTTCAAAGGGTACCGAAGGACGGCCTCTGGCAGAGACTTTCTGTCTTCCCCGCACAAGGTCTCCTTTTCTTTCTTTTTATTCTTTTTCTTCTTCTTCTTCTTGTTCTTTTTTCTTCTTCTTCTTCTTCTTCTTCTTCTTCTCTTCTTCTTCTTCTTCTTTTTCTTCTTCTTCTTGTTCTTTTTTTTTCTTGTTCTTCTTTTTCTTTCTTCTTTTTGTTTTCTTCTTCTTGTTCTTCTTCTTCTTCATCTTCTTCTTTCTTCTTCTTCTTTTTTCTTCTTCTTCTTCTTTTCTTTCTTCTTCTTCATCTTCTTTTTCTTCTCTTCTTTTTCTTCTTTTCCCTTTTTCTTCCCTTTTTCTCTTCCCTTTTTTGTTCTTCTTCTTCTTTTTCTTCTTCTTCTTCTTCTTCTTCTCTTTTTCTTCTTCTTCTTGTTCTTCTTCTTCTTCATCTTCTTCTTTTTCTTGTTCCTTCTTCTTCTTGTTCTTCTTCTTTTTTCACCTCTTCTTCGTCTTCCCTTGTTCTTCTCTTCTTTTTCTTTTTCTTCTTCTTCTTCTTGTTCTTCTTCTCTCTCTCTCTCTCTTTTCTCTCCTCTCCATCTCTCTCTCTCTCTCCTCTCTCTCCTCTTCTCTCCTCTCCCTCTCTCTCTCGCTCTCTCTGTCCTGTCTGTCTCTCTGTTTGTCTCTCTGTATCTTTTGGGCTGTCTGTGTCTGTCTCCTGTTTCTGTCTCTCTGTGTTTTTTGTCTGTCTGTCTGTGTCTGTCTGTCTCTCTCTTTCTGTCTGTCTGTGTCTGTCTGTCCCTCTGGGTCTGTCTGGCTCTGTCTGTCTCTCTGTGTCTGTCTCTGTCTGTCTCTCCTTTTCGTTTTTCTTCTTTTCTATCTTTTTGTTCCTTTCTTTTCTTTTATTTTTTTTTGGTTTGTTTTCTCTCTTTCTCTCCCCTCCCCCCTCTCTTTATTCCTTCTTCCATTTCCTTCTACCTTTCGTTCTCCCCCCCCCCCCCCCCCCCCCCCCTCTCTCTCTCTGCGTGTAACAATGTTTTTGTAACAGTTTACGATGTTGTAGATGTTCATTTTTATCACCTTATAAGTTTGGCTTTTTTTGGTGTTTTTTGTTTTTTTGGGGCTTTGTTTTGCTGTTGTTGTTTTTGGTTTTTTTTCTTTGGGGGGGTGGGTGGGTTGTTTTTTGTTTTTTTGGGGGGAAGTGTTTTTTTTTTCTTTTTTTTTTTTTTGTTTTTTTTTTTCTTTTTTACTTTTTTTTTTTTTCTTTTTTTTTTTTTTTTTTTTTTTGATTTTCCCTTTTTTTTTACTTTTTCTTTTTTTTTCCCTCCCTTCCCACTTTCTTTTCCTCTTTTTCTTGCCTCTCCCCCCCCCCCCTTCCCCTTTTTTTCCTCCTTTTTCTTTTTCTTTTCCTTTTTCCCTTTTTTCCCTTTCTTTCTTTCTTTCCTTCTTTTCTTTCTTTTTTTCCTTCTTTTCTTTCTTTCTTTTTTTTTTCCTTTTCTTTCCTTCCTTCTTTTCTTTTCCTTCTTTCCTTTTTTTCCTTCTTTTCTTCCTTTCTTTCATTCTTTCTTTCTTCTTTTTTTCTTTTTTTTCTTTTTTCCTTCTTTTCCTCCTTTCTTTCCTTTCTTTTCTTTTTTTTCTTTTTCTTTTTTCTTTTCTTTCCCTTTTCTTTTTTTTTTTTTTTTTTTTTTTTCCTTTTGTTTCTTTTTTTTCTTTTTTTTTTTTTTCCTTTTTTCCTTCCTTCCTTCCCGCCATTTCTTCCCCCTTTTTTCCTTTTTTCCCTTTTTCCTTCCTTTCCTTTCCCAAACCCCCACGCCCCCAACCCCAACCCCAAACCACAAAACCAAAAAAACTTAGCAAACAGAAGATGGGAAAGGGGGGGGGTTGGGTATGGGGGGGTAATGGGGGGGGGTTTTGGGGGAGGGGGTGGTTTGTTTATTAAAGGGGGGGTTTTTTTTTGGGGGGGGTGTAAATTTTTTTCCTTAACCTTCATCCTAAAAAATGACAATTTTTTTCTTACAACACAACCAAAAAACAAAAAAACACAACCCCACCACCAACCACCAAGCGCGGGAATAAAAAAACAACAAACCCCCGCAATAAAACAGCACCAACAAAGGGGGGAATGGTTGACCTTTCAAATTTTTTAAAAGTGTTTTTTTTTTTGGGCTCCAAATTTTTTAAAAAAATTTTTAAAAAATTTGTTTGCCAATATTTTTTTTTTTTTTCTGAAATTTTTTAAAAAAAAAAAGGTTTTATAACACCCTAACCCCACAACCAAACCCCCCCCCCCCCCCACCCTTTTTTCCCCCCAAACCCCCCCCCCCCCCCCCCCCCCCAAAACCCCCCCCCGGGGGCCCCCCCCCCCCCCCCCTTTAAAAAGGGCCCTCCCCCCCCCCCCCCCCCCCCCCCCCCTACCCCCACTAACTTTTTTTCATTTCATTATACCCTTCAAGCAGGGCAGTTTTCCGCGTAAAATTCGGGTTTCTTTTCCCTGGGAAGAGCCGCTCCCCCACAAGCCCAGCCACCCTTTTCTTTTTTTTTCTGCCCTGAAATGTATTTGTTTCTCTACCAAAATGGTTTTTTTTTTCTTACAGAATTTTCCCAGGGACACTCTCTTTTGCCGTGGATTCTTTTACGTGGCAAAAATAAAAGTGAACACAGGGGACCTGGGATTATCGCCTAAATCCAAAACTAGCGCCCACACCCCACTAATGAGGGGGAAGAATTTGGGGTCCAAACGGGTTTTTCAAACCACCGCACTTCTGACCCGATTTTTCGCTTTCTGACAGGCCTTTTACCTCTAGACCACCGATCCCATTGTCCTTTTTTGGGTTGAGAGTGCCCCCTTTTTCCTATAAAGTGAGCGGCATAGACAATGAAGCTCAACACATTTTTGATCCCTTTTCATGCCCCCCCTCTTTTTCAGTTTTTTTTAATTTTGTCCCAAACAACTGATAAAACAAATTGTTGCTGTGCGAGCCGATTTGGAACGTCCCTGTCTCCATATTTGTTTTTTTTGTGATTAGATTAACGTCCCATTAGGGCTGTGAACAGGCTGCTCCAACCCTTTGACCGATCTAATAAGATCGGGTGAGGCACGTGTTATGAACACTTTTTTTTTGTTGATGCTTTAGCTTTACGAATTATTGGACCAACGAAAAACAAAACAAAGCAAAAACATCCCTCCAAAACAACCACCCAAACCAAAAAAACCAATCGGGGAAAATCCCCCCCCCCCCCCCCCCCCCCCCCCGCAAAATATTAAAAAAAAGGGGAAAAAAATTTGTTGGTTTTTTTTTTTTTTGTGTTTTGTTGTGGGAAAACCCGCGAATTATTAGGTTGGAGGGGAAATTCACAAAAAAGGTTTTTAAATTTTAAGGAATGAGAACAAAAAAAGAAAAGTTTAAAAGGGAGGAGAGAAGAGAGAAAGAAAGACAAAGAGAAGAAGGGGAAAAAGGGGGGAAAAGAAAGAGAGAAGAGAAGAAGACAAAAGGGGGAAAAAGGGCAGAGGGGAGAGAAGAAAAAAAGAAGAGAAAGAGAAAAGAAGAGAGACGGGGAGAGAGAAGGAGAGAAGAGGGAAAAAGAAAAGAAAAAAAAAACAAAAAAGAAGAGAAAAACAAGAGAAAAGAAAAGCAGAGAAAAAGAGAAAAGAAAAGAGAAAAAAGACAAAAGGGGAAGAGAAGACAAGAAGAAGGGAAAAAAGAAAAGAAGAAGGGGAAGAAAAAAAAGGAAGAAAGAAAGAAAAAGGGGGGGGAAGAGAAGAGAGGGGAAAAAGGGGGAGAAGAAGGGGAAAAAAAAAGAAAGAAAAAGGAAACAAGAGAGGAAGGAAAGGGGAAAAAAAAGGGAAGAAGAGGGAGAAGAAGAAGAGGAAAAGAGAGAAAGAGAGAGAAAGAAAAGGGGGAAAAAAAAAAGGAGAAAAAAAAAAGAAAAAGAGAGAGAAGAGAGAGAGAGAGAGAGAAGAGAAGAGAGAAAAAGAAAAGAAGAAAAGAAGGACAAAGGAGGGGGGAAAAAAAAAAAGGGAAAAGAGGGGAAAGAAAAGGAAAAACAGAAGAGACAAACAAAGACAGGACAAAGGTTTTAGGAAAAAGAAAAAAGAAAGAGAGAACCGGGGAGGACAAACAAAAAAGAAAGGGAAAAAAAGGGGGGAAAAAATAAAAAAAAAAAGGGGGAAAAAAAGGGGAGGGGGTTCCCCAACCCCCCCCCCCCCCCCCCCCCCCCCCCACCCCCCCTTACCCCCCCCCCCACACAACCCAAAAGGGGAAAAACGTTCGTCCAAAAAATTTTTCCCGGGGTGGTTTGGGCCGGGTGGGTTTTTGGGTTTTTTTTTGGGGGGGGGGTTTTTTTGGGGGGATTGGGGTTTTGGGGGTAAAAAACTTTTTTTTGGGGGGGGGGGTGGGGGGTTTTTGGGACCCTGGGGTGGGGAAACCAAAGGGGATTGGGGGGGGGGGGGGGGGGGGGGGAAAAAAAAAAAACCCCCCAAAAAACCCTTTTTCCCCTTTCCCTCTCCCTTTCCCCCTTTTTTTTTTTTCCCCCCCCTCTTCTCTCCCCCTCCCCCCCCCCCCCCCTCCTCCCCCCCCCCCCCCCACCCCTCCCCCCCTTTTTTTTTAAAAAAAACTTTTTTTTTTCTTCACAACACCCCCCCAAAAAAAACCCCCCCCCAACCCCCCCCCCAAAAAAAACCCCCACCCCCCCCCCCCCCCCCCCCCCCCAACCCCCCCCCCCCCCCCCCCCCCACCCCCCCATCTTCCCCCCCCCCCCCCCCCCCCCCCCAAAAAAAAAACCCCTTCCTTCACCCAAAACCCCCCAAAAACCAAAAAACCCAACCCCCCCCAAAAAAACAAAAAAAACCCCCCAAAAAACCCCCCCCCCCTCCCAAAAAAAAAAAAAAAAAAACTCTTAAAACCACCTCCCCCTTTAACCCCAAAATTTTTTTTCCCCCCCCCCCCCCCCACCCCCCCCCCCCCCAATAACCCCATTCCCCCCCAAAAAAAAAAAAAAACCCCAAAAAAAAAACCTAAAAAAAAAAAAAAAAAAAAAAAACAAAACCCTTTTTTTTTTTTTAAAAAAAAAAGGGGCTTTTTTAAAAAAAACTTTTTTTTTTAAAAAAAAAAAAAAAAAAAAACCCCCAAAAAAAAACAAAAAAAAAAAAAAAAAAAAAGGGAAAACAAAAACCAAGCCCAAAACCCCCCCCCCAAAACCCGTTTTCCCCCACCTTCCCCCCCCCCCCCCCCCCCCCCCAAAACCCCCCCCCCCCCCCCCACCCCCCCAAAAAAAAACCCCCCCCCCTTCCCCCCCAAACCAAAACGGGTCCCCCCCCCCCAAGGGCTCCCCAACCAAAAAACCCAAAAAACCAAAAAAAAGTGAAGACCCAACCCCAAAAACCCCAACAAACAAAAAACCAAAAACCCCGGGGGAAAAAAAACAACGACAACAAAAAGCCCAAAAACCCCCCCCGGGGGAAAAACAACAAGGAAGAAACGGTCGGGGAAAAAAACAACCGGGCAAAGGCGAAGGTAGAAGACGGGGGGAAAAAAGGGGTAGAAAAAGGTGGATAAATGGGTGGAAAAAAAGAATAAAAAACCCCAAAAAAACACAAAAAAACCAAACAAATAAGGGGGAAAAAAAAAGCCCCAACCCAAACCCCCCCAAAAAAAAAAAAAAAAAAAAAAAAAAAAAACCCCTTCCCTTTTTTTAAAAAAATAGGGGGGGGAAAAACAAAAAACCCCCCCCCAAAAACCCCCCCCAAAATCCCCTCCTTTTGTCTCCAAAACCCCCAAAAAAACCCCCCCAGTTTTTTTCTTTTTTTTTTTTTTTTCCCTTTCCCCTTTTTCTTTTTTCCTTCTTTTCTTTTTTTTTTTTGTTTTTCTCTCTTTCTCTCCCCCCCCCCCTCCTTATTCCTTCCTTCCATTCCTTCTACCTTTCGTTCCCCCCCCCCCCCCCCCCCACTCTCTCTCTCTGCGTGTAACAATGTTTGTGTAACAGTTTACGATGTGTAGATGTTCATTTTTATCACCTTATAAGTTTGGCTTTTTTTGGTTGTTTTTGTTTTTTTTGGTCTTTGTTTTGCTGTTGTTGTTTTTGGATTTTTTCTTTGGGGGTGGGTGGGTTGTTTGTTGTTGTTTTTGGGGAGGAGTGTTTTTGTTCTTGGTTTTTTTTGTTTGGTTTTTTTATGTTTTGGGTCTTTGTTTTAGCTTAAAAATTTTTTGTTTC
>CM054168.1:4321610-4324110 GCA_028751875.1 Rapana venosa | reverse complement strand
GTGGTGTGTGGTGTGTGTGTGTGTGTAGGGTGTAGTGTGTGTGTGTGTAGTGTGTGTGTAGGGTGTAGTGTGTGTGTGGTGTGTGTGTGTGTAGGGTGTATGTGGTGTGTTGTAGGGTGTAGTGTGTGTGTGGTGTGTGTGTGTGTAGGGTTGTAGTGTGTGTTAGGGTGTAGTGTGTTTGTGTGGTGTGGTGTGTGTTGTGTGTAGGTGTAGTGTGTGTGTGTGTAGTTAGTGTGTGTGTTAGGGTGTAGTGTGTGTGTGTGTGTGTGTGTGTGTGTAGGGTGTAGTGTGTGTGGGTGTATGTGTGTGTGAGGGTGTAGTGTGTGTGTGGTGTGTGTGTGTGTAGGGTGTAGTGTGTTGTGTAGGGGTGTAGTGTGTGTAGGGTGTAGTGTGTGTATGGGTGTGTGTGTGTTGGTGTGGTGGTGTGGTGTGTGTGTGTGTGTGTGTTTGTAGTTGTGTGTGTGTAGGGTGTAGTGTGTTGTAGTGTGTGTTGTGTGTGTGGTGTGTGTGTTTTTAGGGTGTAGTGTGTGTGTAGGGTGTAGTGTGTGTGTAGGGTGTAGTGTTGTGTGTGTGTGGTGTAGTGTGGTGTGTGTAGGGTGTAGTGTGTGTGTTAGGATGTAGTGTGTGTGTGTGTGTGTGTGTGGTGTGTGTGTAGGGTGTAGTGTGTGTGTAGGGTGTAGTGTGTGTAGGGTGTAGTGTGTGTGTGTGTGGTGTAGTGTGGTGTGTGTAGGGTTGTAGTGTGTGTGTAGGGTGTAGTGTGTGTGTGTGTGGTGTGTGTGTGGTGTGTGTAGGGTTGTAGTGTGTGTGTAGGGTGTAGTGTGTGTGTGGTGTGGTGGTGGTGTGTGTAGGGTGTAGTGTGTGTGTGGTGTGGTGGTGGTGTGTGTAGGGTTGTAGTGTGTGTGGTGTAGTGTGTATGTGTGTGTGTGTGTGTGGTGTGTGTAGGGTGTAGTGTGTGTGTGTGTGTGTGTGTGTCTGTGTCTGTCTGTCTCTCTGTGTCTGTGTGTGTTGTTTGTCTCTCTGTCTCTGTCTGTCTGTGTGTCTGTTGTATGTGTCTCTGTCTGTCTGCCTGTCTGTATCTCTCTCTGTGTGACTAAATCTGGCCCAGTGTACGGGGGAGAGTGGTATCACATGTAGGGACATTCCGTGACGATCCGGAAACAGCTTTCATCTGTCTGCAACACTGTGTGTGTGTGTGTGTGTGGGGGGGGGGGGTAGTGTGGTGTGTGTGTGTGTGTGGGGTGTGGTGGTGGTGTGTGGTGGTGGTGGTGGTGGTGGTGGTGTGTGTGTGTGTAGGGTGTGGTGTGGTGGTGGTGGTGTGTGTAGGGTGTAGTGTGTGTGGGTGTAGTGTGTATGTGTGTGTGGTGTGTGTAGGGTGTAGTGTGTGTGTGTGTGTGTGTGTGTCTGTGTCTGTCTGTCTCTCTGTGTCTGTGTGTGTTGTTTGTCTCTCTGTCTCTGTCTGTCTGTGTGTCTGTTGTTTGTCTCTGTCTGTCTCTGTCTGTCTGTCTCTCTCTCTGTGTTGTTTGTCTGTATGTCTCTCTGTCTGCCTCTCTGTCTGTGTCTCTGTCTGTCTGTCTGTCTGTCTGTATGTGTCTCTGTCTGTCTGCCTGTCTGTATCTCTCTCTGTGTGACTAAATCTGGCCCAGTGTACGGGGGAGAGTGGTATCACATGTAGGGACATTCCGTGACGATCCGGGAAACAGCTTTCATCCTGTCTGCAACACTGTGTGTGTGTGTGTGTGTGGGGGGGGGGGGGGGGGGGGTAGTGTGGTGTGTGTGTGTGTGTGGGGTGTGGTGGTGGTGGTGGTGGTGGTGGTGTGTGTGTGTGTAGGGTGTGGTGTGGTGGTGGTGGTGGTGTGTAGGGTGTAGTGTGTGTGTGTGTAGGGGTGTGTGTGTGTATAGGGTGTGTGTGTGTGTGTGGTGTGTGTGTGTGTAGTGTGTGTGTGTGTGTGTGTGTAGGGTTGTGGGTATAGGGTGTAGTGTGAGTGTGTGTTGTGTGTATGTAGGGTGTAGTGTGGTGTGTGTGTGTGTGTGTGTGTGTGTGTAAGGTGTAGTGTGTTTGTGTGTATGGTAGTGTGTGTGTGTGGTGTTTTGTGTGTGTGTGGTGTGTGTGTGTGTAGGTGTAGTGTGTTTATGTAGGGTGTAGTGTGTGTGGGCATGTGTGTGTGTAGGGTGTTAGTGTGTTTATATAGGGTGTAGTGTGTGTGTGTGTAGGGTGTAGTGTGTGGTGTGTGTGTAGGGTGTAGTGTGTGGTGTGTGTGTAGGGTGTAGTGTGTGTGTGGTGTGTGTGTGTTGTGTGTGTGGTGTGTAGGGTGTAGTGTGTGTGTGTGTGGTGTGTTGTGTGTGTGTGTGTGTGTGGTGTGTGTGTAGGATGTAGTGTGTGTGTGTAGGGTGAAGTGTGTGTGTGTGTGTGTGTGTGTGTGTGGTGTGTGTGTGTGTGTGTGTGTGTGTGTGTGTGTGTGTGGTGTGTTGTAGGGTGTAGTGTGTGTGTGGTGTGGTGTGG